>JAWZYV010013631.1:0-318404 GCA_038373885.1 Cheiracanthium punctorium
TAAAAAAAAACGTCAAATTATTATTTTATGTAAAAGAACATAGTGTGCTGTAAATGAAGATATATTCTGCGCATATTTTGATATTAACTTTCTTCTGTGACGTACGATATCAGTTTAGCTTATTTCTAGAGATAATTTCATCATTTTTGAATCTAAAGACCAGGACGAAAACAAAATGACGAATTTTTTTTAAAGAGAAATTTACAGAATGGCCCATGCAAAGCACCCAGGAATGATTGTGAGAAAGAAACATTGAGTCAATGGTGCCAGAAGTTCTTTGGCATAAACGTTGCTAAAATTTCCCCCGAAAGGTGCTGAATGCAGTCCAAAGTCCCTAAAATTTCCGAAAATCACTGTTCATTTCCTAAAAATATTCCTAGTTTTTTCCATGCAATGCATTCTATTAACTCTAAAGGCAATGATAAGTTGATTTTTTTTACTGCATATTGCACTGTACAAACTCCAAAAGCAATTAAAATTTGCTCATTTTTTAAAAATAATGCCTTGTAATAGCTCCAAAAGCAATCAAAAATGGCTAATTTTTAAATGTAATAAATGCATTATTGTAGCTCCTTGATAAAATGAACGACAAAACTTTTAAATTAGCAACACTACCCTAATCACAGTATGTAAATACCCAATATTTCGTTAGAATAGATGAAAATGACGAATTTTTTAGAAATAAATGAACTTCATAATCGCAATACTTAATAAACCATTTTTCGTCTATTTTTAAAATTATTATGTTATGTTATTCTTCTATTTTGCATTCATTTACTTTCATAATTTCATGCACATTGATAGTATATTACAAAAGTACGTAATTGCATTAACAATGAAAGATTACAAGTACGATAAATATTTAAATAGTTCCTGCAAAATATACCTGAAACAAATCAAAATACCATAACATGTTTTTTTTTTTCTAAGCATACAAAATAATCGCAATTAAAGAATCTTTAAATGCAAAAATCTCCTCTCTCGTAATTTACGCGATTCTATGCATTTTAAAAGAATGTTTTCCGCTCTCTCTGCAAACAACTTTTCTTGCAGTTACAACTTTTTACAATATAAAATAATCACAGTTAAAGAATCTTCTTCTAATTTAAGCAGCCTGGTGCATTTTAAAAGAATATTTTCTCATCTTCGAAACAACTTCTCCTTTGCAACTGCGCCGATTTACTTTGCTCATAATTAACGCGATGATGAAGATTTTAGGCAAATAACGTCATTTAATATTCCTCAGAAAATGTTTCATGTCACGTATTTTTAAAACACTGTTCTCTAACAATTTCTTTTTTTCCCCACGTTTTCTTCTTCCTTTGAAAAATTCGTGTATTTTTCGAGAAACGCAAAAATTAACTTTTATTAAGAAAGGGAGAAAACCATTTTCCCGGAATTTTGCAAAATTTATATGTGTTTCGAGATAGTTTAATGAATTTATGTTATGGCTGTATGAAAGGAACTTCATTATGACTGCGATAGAGCCGAATGTGATATGGAATGGAGGCAGGGGGGAGGCGGTGTTAGACTTTCACATATTTCCCTTCTCTGTAGCTTGTTGATAGATTTAGTCTGAAGAATGACACGTGCAAGATGCGAATTGCTTGATTGTGGAGAACAGTTCATACGCTTCGTTCCAACTCTTCAGACAAATCGAAAGCCTCGATCACCTTCTGTTTCCGCAAAAAATCAGCTTGTTTAGAGATGTGGCCGCTGAAAGAAAAATAAACATTTAGTAATCAAAAAAAATGTTATAAAATATTGGGGTTTTTTGTTAGCAATGAAAATGCATACTAATATAGAAGTAATTATGCAAACATATTTTTAAAATTTTAGTTATAAAAAATATTTAGAAATTTCAGGTGCATTCTTTTCTACTTTATTATTTTGCATGTAACAAAAAAGCACTTATCTTGATATCATTCACGAATTCTATATTTGCCAAAGCAATTATTTATTTTAAATTTTCATAATTAGTATTTTAAATTTAATTTAGGATAACGGAACTTGGTTGTTTTCGTTTCTTATAGTATTTGAATCAAAAGATAATTGCTAACTTTCAACAATAGAATATCCGTAATTCGTTAAAAATGTAGTCATCAATCAAATGTCGTTACTTACACAATTTCTAAATAACATAACACGACCCCTCTCTTAACGGCCGATTTTCCGCGAACGGATTGTGTCATCCGGAGCAGTTTCGTTTGCATCACGATTTTCACTTACGGAAGAATAAACCAAAGTTTGCCGGAACGTTTGCGTGCTTTGCTTTATCATATTACAGGCCCTGCAACTCACATTCCGATCATTCCCTCACTCATTTTTAATTACACTCATGTCCATAAATTAAGGATAACTCAGAATCACACAGAAATTGATCTCTAAAATAAAAATTTCACCTGTGGAATGATCACACACATCTTGAAGAAGAATATGCTAATTACAGGAAACCACCAGATGGCGTGGATGGTACGTCACAATGACGAGAGTGTAAGAGAGGGTTATATAAGGAATGGTGGCAAAGAAGTAAAATTGTTCACAAGCCCTGTGAAAGCCTTTCAGTGCAAAAACCGCATAGTTATGGCACAAAGGAGGCATTTGGATGATATTTTACGTGGCAGAATTATCGGACGACTGGAATGTGGACGTACCCAGCTGGAAGTATCCGAGGAACTTGGAATCACAGAGTGTCATCTCCAGGCTTTGGCAACGATTCCAAGAGGATGGTAATGTGAGTAGATGTTACAGCACAGGTCGCCCCCGAGTTACAACTCCGAATGAGGACCGCTATTTGGCAGTTACTGCCAAAAGAAACAGACGGAGTACAGCATCAGACCTGTCTCGTCAGCTCTCTTCAGCTACCGGTACGACAGTTTCAAGGCAGACCGTGTACAGACGCTTAGGGCACATTGGTCTATATGCTCGTAGGCCTGTCAGATGTGTTCCACTTACCGCAACTCACTGCCGCCTGCGATTAACCTGGAGTAGAGAGCATGCATTGTGGACACCGCAACAGCGGTATTGTGTGATGTTTTCAGACGAGTCCAGGTTTAGTTTGGAGTCTGATTCTCGCCGGACATTCATCTGGAGAGCGCCAGGTACCCGTTACCACCGAGAGAACACCATTGAAAGACACCGTTACGGTGGTGCAGGATGGCTCGTTTGGGGAGGAATTATTCTTGGTTCCAGAACTGACCTGCATGTTCAGAGTGTAACGATGACAGGCCACATCTATCGGGATGTCATTCTGGAACAACATGTACGTTTGTTTCGGGGCGCCATGGGTGCTGAATTTGTGTTTATGGATGACAACGCCCGTCCTCACCGTGCAAACATTGTAGACGAATGCCTTCCATCGGAGGATAGCACCCGTATGCATTGGCCAGCATACTCGCCGGACTTGAATCCAATAGAGCATGTGTGGGATATGCTTGGCCGGCGAATTGCAGCCCGTCAACCCCCTCCCACCTGTCTACCGGAACTTCGGAGTGCATTCCTTGATGAGTTGTGTAATATTCCCCAAGATCAGATTGATCATTTGATACTCAGCATGCCTAGGCGTTGTCAGGCCTGTATTGCATCGTCCGGGAGACATACTCCGTATTAACCATCCTACTAACCATGTTAGACTGTTTTTTGTAAATAGGTTCTTTTTTGAAATTGGGTCAAGGGAGTAAAACTTGCAATTTTTATTAATTATGTCAAACATATAGCATCTTTTTTGCTCTTTACTTTTTGTTTAATAAATAGACTTTACAAATAAGTCAAATTTGTTTTGCTTCTTTCTCTTTCTTTGCCTGAACTTCATTATCCTTAATTTATGGACATGAGTGATATATATATATATACTGATGGTTGTTCCTTGTGTCCCAAAACTGGAAGCATTGGTCGTAGATTTATGGGTGTAAGTGGTACACACAACTGGTATAGACAAAATGATGAAGAATTTCTAGTCCGTAGTATTCTGGCCAATCACAGAAGAATGACTTAGTTTGCTTAACACTTTGAGGCGCAACCCTTGCCCAATGCTGAAAAAAGGGGCAGCCGTTGCCATCGCTCGACTGAACGACCCGCAAGAGGGCGGACGATCGAAACGTTCATCGCGTGCCACAGATCGAGAGACCCTTTTTTGACGACAGCTGGCTGTGCGGCAAGCCAGCTGCGTCAAATAAAGGGTCTCTGCCCTTTTTTTCAGCATTGGGCTATCTATCCAGCTGTTCTCGCATTCTTCCATTTTTCAGCCGATGCCAGTGCTGTTAAAAATAATCGTGACCATTTTTGTTACGGGAAATGACGTGCTAAAAAGTAAAGGATTCTCGTGGAACTATGTCACCCGCAACTATTTTTATAGAAATCAAATCTATTCTTCGTGACTGGCAACAGTCAAAACGTCAGAGTTGGGTGTTCCCAGAGCGGGAACACTGCGCGTTAAAGGGTTAACGAGAAATTATCGTTCGATGCCATCATGCTCTAGAATGACCGCTTGCGAGTCTACGCAGCGTCTGACATATATTTTCAGCCGCAGCGATTGACATATATTTACGCAGCTGGCTGTGCCGCACAGCCAGCTGTCGTCAAAAAAGTGCCTCTAGATCTGTGGCACACGATGGATGTTTCGATCGTCCGCCCTCTTGCGGGTCGTTAAGTCGAGCAATGGCAATGGCTGCTCTTTTTTCAGCATTGGGAAAGGGCTGCGCCTCAAACGGTTAAATAAAATCGCTCGGGTTCGGGCGGGCTCGAACTAAAAGTCGTCGGCCTTTAAAAAACGAGCCCTGACTCATATCTAGTATGCATTTCAACCGCCTAGCAAATTTATTCACTCAAGTGAAGTAAAATTTGCAGTTAACATACACATTCAGGATTCTCTCTCTTTGCAGTTATCAAATTAATCCGTCTGAAAACTTAACCCTTTAACGCGCAGTGGTCCCGCTCTGGGATCACCAAACTCTGATATTTTGACTGTTGCCAGCCACGAATAATAGATTGGAACCAATGTGTAGCACAGTGGTTAAAGCCACTGACATTGGGAGATGGCTCAAGTGGAGGAACAGGGTTCTGTCCTCTCGCGGGGCCGTCGGTCTAGCGGTCTGGAGTTTTGGGCGGTTTTCTCCAGATGTAACGTGAATACGCGCTAGATACCCAGAAAAGTCCTCCCCCAAGGCATTTGCCCCCCCCCTTGTGTTTGTCCTTTCTTTGACGTGGATTTATAAGCGGTTCCTCGTGAACAAGCACACAAATCCGAATACATTGTTCCAATAACAACAACAACAACAATAGATTGGATTTATATAAAAATAGTTGCGGGTGACCTAGCTCCCCGAGAATCCTTTACTTTTTAGCACGTCATTTCCGTCAGAAAATGGTCACGATTATTTTTAACAGCACTGACATCTGCTGAAAAATGAAAGAATGCGAAAACAGCTGGATAGATTGCCCAATGCAGAAAAAAGGGCAGCCGTTGCCATCGCTCGACTTAACTACCAGCAAGATGGCGGACGTTCATCGCGTGCCACAGATCTAGAGACCCTTTTTTGACGCAGCTGGCTGTGCGCGAGCACAGCCGCTGTCGTCAAAAAGGGGTCTCTAGATCTGTGGCACGCGATGAACGTTTCGATTGTCCGCCATCTTGCTGGTAGTTAAGTCGAGCGATGGCAACGGCTGCCCTTTTTTCTGCATTGGGAAAGGGTTGCGCCTCAAAGGGTTAAACACGTCAATGATAAGTACACCAGCTTAATGGCGTTTAGAAAGTAGATCATTTACAGCCACCCTTTCCACCCCCGAGTCAGTGTTAATATCCATCCACCTCCAATCCCAAGTTAGTGTTAATTTGGCGTTATTAGCGGCGTGTAATTCTTGCAGTCAAACTGAGCAGCAAATTGCAGTAATACATGCAACCCCCCAAAAACCCATTTCGCCGTAGCAAATACACGGGGTTCAGCGTCTCATTCATTATTTCGTATTAACAAAGATGAAATTACCAATGTTGCCAGTTTTATGATGCATCTTCTAACAATTACCTTAATTCATGAGCTAATTTAATATTGTGCCAAGCATCCCTCCGACTTTGTTCTGACGTATTTACGCATTTGTTTCCCGTCGCCATGGCGACTGCATAAAATAAAGTCATTTCTATTGATTTGTGTGTCATTAGAATTTTATAATTAAATTTCTTTCTACTTGTTTCGGGGAGACCATGGCTTCGTTTTAAGTCCTGCTTTTGCGTAATTTATTTTTGTTTTTTTGTTACTTTTCATCGTTAGAAATTAAATTTGTAGGAGTTCTTTGAAATTAATTGCATTTTCTTTGTCTACGGCTGTATTATGTAAAGTGGGACAATTTGATAAAATTTAAGGTGATATATTCCGGTACCAATTTTTGTGTATATTTATTTCAATGTGTGTTTTATACGGTGATAACAAAATTAATCTCGATTCAAGGCGTTCAATATATAATCGTTACGAAGCACTGCTACCAAATTTGAAGGCAATTTTTTAAATAAATGCGGGTGAATTGAAATTACGGAATGCATTTCTTATTGTTCTATATTATCCCAAACATTCAGAAGCTCTTGATTTTAGGACTTTTTTTTTTTCAATTTTCTATAAATGTATTCGGCTGATCATTCAGTTAACTTTGCTTTACAATATTACAAAATCTACAGCAAATCGGTCGATTAAGCCTCGATTCCCATTAGAACACAGAAAGTGAAGCTGCACCGGTTTCGGCAGTACTTGGGAGGGTGAACTCCTCTCGCGACCGAGTCTCCTGTGAGCCGTGTACGCTAAAGGGAGTTGGTGCACGTAAAATCTGTCGTGCCTCCAATGTGTTCCATGTTCGAACAATAATTCTGGGAATGCCAGTCTAGGTGCTAGGTCTATTATCTGGAATGGGTTCAAAATTAGTAGACCACTCCTAGGTAATGTACAGTACACCTAGAGGGCAATGTTAGAACAACATATCCGGTCCTTGTAGCGATCAAGCCTACAAGTAGGCCGCTGACTTGGTACTTAGAAAGAAAAAAAAAAAGGTTATGTGTACTGTGTTTAAGGTGAGGGGGGGGGGAGCTTAGGAAGAGGAATTTTTAAGGGATTTTTACACACATTCACTCTATATCGAGAGAAAACCACTACAAAACTCCAGACCATTACACCGACAGCTTCGCGACTCTAGAACCCTGGACCTTCACATTTCAGCCGTCTACCTATGTTCAGCGTCTTATCCACTCGCCCACTGGTCGGTCCTTAAGTTACAATTCACAAAATTAGAAATCAGTTAAAGAAGTATAGCTTAACAAGAAATTAGTTTTAGTAGTCGATTTTAAAATAGATTTTAATTCAGAAGCAGCAGTGTTTTATAGAACAGCGAAGACAAATATGGTACACTCATAGATGATGATACACTTTCCAAATGGTATTTCTGGTAAAATGGGCAATCTGTCCAGCTTTTCCCGCATTCTTCCATTTTTCAGCAGATGTCAGTGCTGTAAAACTACCAGCAGCTTACCAGTACTTAACTACGACAGCTGGCTGTGCCGGCACAGCCAGCTGCGTCAAAAAAGGGTCTCTCGATCTGTGGCACGCGATGAACGTTTCGATCGTCCGCCATCTTGCTGGTAGTCAAGTCGAGCGATGGCAACGGCTGCCCTTTTTTCAGCATTGAGCAATCCATCCAAGCTGTTCTCGCATTCTTCCATTTTTCAGCAGATGTCAGTGCTGTAAATTAGAATCGTGACCATTTTTTTTGAGGGAAAGGACGTGCTAAAAAGTAAAGGATTCCCGTGGAGCTATGTCACCCGCAACTATTTTTTATAGAAAATCAAATCTATTCTTCGCGACTGGCAACCGTCAAAACGTCAGAGTTGGGTGTTTCTAGAGCGGGAACACTGCGCCTCAAAGGGTTAACTGGAGTCCGCGTGAACCAGAGCGATTTTATTTAAGTCGGCGCCCGAGTCCGAAATTTCAGCTAATAGATAAATAAAAGTCAATGACTTTATTGATAGAATGTATCATAAATTTTGTCATTTGCGCAAATTAAAGACAAATTATAATAGCAAACTCTTAATGCACTTTCTAGTTCTTTATATTCAAGTTTATCAGATAGTAATAATTAGTTTATTTCTCCCATTAATCCCTTTTTAAAATCTGCTGACAAGGAGTATGTTCAATAAAGGAGGAATTTTTCACCAGCCCGAGCCCGTAGTGGATTTTAGAGTCCGAGCCCGGTTCGGGACCGGGTTTGGCTCAGGCTTTCGGGCTCGGGCTGATTCCGTCTCATATCTAATGTGCAGTATTCTGAATTTTAAGGTGCGTTCACAATGTTTTTGCTTACAATGTCCAAAAAAAACAGCTGAAATTTAGTAATACAAATTAAATGCTATTATAAAAATATTTCCACTGGGGACTCGAGCTTTAAATCTTATCGACATTTAATCCTGTGCTAAAACCAATTAAATATGTCTCCAAATAAGACAATCTAGCTAATAAGTAAATATTAATTAATTCAAAATAACATTTCCAGTTTACGCTGCAGTAATTTAAATGCACTATGCAACCACGTTTAACTTTTCTCCTTTTACGTAACAGATTATTATTTTTTTTCTTCTGTCATAGTATGTTTTAACTATTTAATTGCATCTCCTAATTGCAGCAACTTATTAAAGCTCAAAATAGAATTTCATGAGCTTAGAAAAATTAGAGAAAGGCTATTAAGCTCGATTTATTTTGCGTCCTATACGTTCGTTACAGAAGCAAAGAGTAATAATATTACTTTTTTTAAGTGTTTATTTTCAACTAATTAGAAGGTTAGGCAAATAATTAGGTAAAAAAATTGTAGATTAATAATGAGCTCCTAATACATCGAAAAATAAAAGGAAAATGCTCGTGAAAATATTCAAATCTGAAATAGTTAATTAGGATAATTTGCTGATTTGGTATGTACAATGTTGTAAGTAAAGAAAAAAAAAATCAAAAAATATTTTTGGAATATTTTGAAAAACCTTGAATTGAAAACCATTACAATTGTTTTTGTTTTATGAATTAACAACGCTATCCATAGATTTCTGGGAGAAAATAATTAGATTTAATATTAATTACATTACACTTCAATTAAGTCATTGATAGTTTAATCAGTTGATAGTTAAGCTTTGTGTGAATCATGTAATATATTTACTTATTTCATAGAATTTTTTCCAAAAGTGAAACTAATTAAAATTTGTAATAATTTATTATTATAACTTAATCTTATTGTTTTATTTGAAATCTCATTATTGAAATTTAATATTATTATTAACCCTAATTGCAAAATTTAAGTAAGCTTCATCGTCTACTCCATTAATAGTTAATGAAAAAATATTTCAAAAATAATTCGAAATAAATAGTTTTTAAAACAATTTAACAGCCAAACACAATTTTTTTTAATTTTCAAGCTGACAAGGATGCCTAAAACAATTTTTTTATGCAGATTTATTTTACTTTTTCCCATGTCTGAGCAAAATTACAAATTGACTGGTATTATTGTGTGGAAGATACTTTTATTAGGAGGGAAAAAAACCTTCATTGTAAAAAAAACGGTTTAGGTTTAGATTTCTAAAACAATAACGATTCGATCTCACTGTTTTCCCTCTTCTATCTGAACTGCTATTCGACAGACAGAAAATTTCCGCTTGAATGCACAGGGTATCCCAAAGAGTGTGTAACACGCTTTAAGTCGTGGCCTATGTACTGCGTGGCTGTAATTAAACTTTCCCTATGAACAGTGCTCTATAGCTGAAACGGCCCAACGGACTGTAGCCACTATTGTATATTGGCTATACATGATACGCACTCAAGTAATTTCGGAAAAAAAGTTCAAAAAATGTCTACTAGGTGGCGTTTTGTATGAAAAACGGCAAATTTAATGATGGAAATGGCTCATTCGAAATATAAAAACAATTTTAACATTTATTCGATAGTTTATGGGCATTGACTCACTCATTTGGGTAATATTTGAGCTGATTTCACCATGAAAAGCGCCATCTGTTGGACATTTTTTCCCAACTAAACATTCTAAAAAATTCCTTTTGGGCGCATCTCGTGTACAGTTCATATGCCAAATTGGGTAGCAGTCAGTGCCGTAAAAATAGGGAGGCATGGCGGGGCAAATGCCAGGGGCCTCAAAATCCATATAACCATTTCCCCAACTTCTTGGATTTTATATTTATTTATTTTTTGTCTTTTGCAACTTTTTAGATTTGCACATCTAATATTCTATTCGGATCACCTAGCACTGTTTAAGCAGAAAAATAAGTGTCTCAACGGCTAACAGAACAGCTAACAGCATACATCTATTTTTTTTTAAATAGATGTATGATTAAAAATTTTTTTTTTGTATAAATACTTACATTATATCATATCTATTATTATCTAAAAGTATTAATTCTGTCTTTACGTACATACAAAAGTAATGTATGTACGTGCTAACCTATTTTCATTTTTACCAAATATAAAATTAAAAGGGCCTCCAGATTCACTCTCGCCCCTGAGCCTCGTAAACCCAAGTTAAGGCACTGTAGCAGTCTGCTTACCGGTCACACTTGCAGAATGCTGTTCATAGGGGAAGTTTAATCATAACCACCCTTTATTATAATAATAAGTGGGGTCAATAAGTGGGCAATGTACACCCTCCCAAAAAAGTATTCGAGCAAGAGAGAAATTTCCTATTTTAGATTTGCGAATAATAATTGAGTTTTTGAAAAACGCACAACTTGATAGAAATATGGAAAGTCATATTTATACATAGCCTAATTCATATTCTATGATAAATAATTTTTAATATACGAAACCAACGTAGGAAATGTCTCTCTTGCTCGAATACTTTTTTTGGAGGGTGTAAAATGTAAAAAAATGTTTAGAATAAGGTGGGAAAAAAGCACATGAAGAAAAAATTTTTTGACGACACCTGGCTGTGCCGGCACAGCCAGCTGTCGTCAAAAAAGGGTCTCTAGATCTGTGGCACGCGATGAACGTTTCGATCGTCCGCCCTCTTGCTGGTAGTTAAGTCGAGCGATGGCAACGGCTGCCCTTTTTTCAGCATTGGGAAAGGGTTGCGCCTCAAAGGGTTAAAAATCGTAATAAAACTCCCGCACGCCTTGTGATGAACTTTTTGAGAATAATTAATATTCATCGTGTATTCTCTAACAATCATGTATCTCGTGACCGGAAAGTTCTTTTGACCTTTATTAGCCTTTCATTTCAATTATTTAAAATAATTCCTTAACCTGAAAATGAAATAGAAAGAAGATCTAGACTTAACGTTGTGGAGCTTTCGTCGGCCATTCAAGATTTCGCCACTTCCTTTTAAGGCTAACTTCAAGAATATGCTTTCAGATCGTTATTCTTGAAGCAGACAAGCCTCGTTAGTACGTCACTTTCAAACAACTTACAAAGCAGAGTGACTTCTTAGGTGTAGTTTGCATTAAATGGAAAACGAAATTCTAAATTTTTATATAATCAGTGCGCCTATAATTAACTTGCATTATAATTTGTATAAACTTGAAGAAAAAGAATTTACATTAATAAAAAGGGAACACAAATTCAAAAAATGATAAGTAAAAGACGGTAAATGGAACTTATAATTTAACACTACAAGGCTCTATTTTTCTGTTCTGTGTGTAAAATAAATATATGATGATGATTAAATAAATAAAAACTTTTCAAAAAAAAACACACATGAAAAGTTACTTCTAAGATGTTACGATCGTTCCGACCAAAAACTTTTCGACCGTAATTTTTTATATGTGTTTTTTCGCAAAGTTTTTATTTATTTAATCATTTAACATGAGTATTTTGAGTGTTTTTTTTTCATATGATGATGATGTTAATGATTAGTACTTGTGGATAAATAATAGTAATAATAATAACCCAACATTTTACTAGAAAATCACTTTTTTATTTCACTTTCATATGTGATACACTGAGGCTTAACTATAACTTTTTGACATTTTGTTTTGAATTTTTAGTATTCAGATAATTTCTTAGTATGACAAACTTTCACGTAATGTCATTTTTTCTGGGTCAATACTTTTTGCTAACTATTTTATATTAATTTTCTAAAATGAACAAATGACTCATGCAAAGATTAGAGTTTAAATTTCAACCAGTTTGGAAAGTAATGGGAATAGTAATGATATCTACACTTAACAGCCTGAATTATATTGTTGCTATTTATGTATAAGTACTCTTAAAAAATCTGGAGTGACTCCACTCGACTTTCCGAACACTTACGATTAAGATCATGACCAAGCACTTAAATAAATTTTAATCGATGAATCATTCAAGCATATATACCCAATTGAAACTCAATCGAATGCACCGTTTAAACGCTTGCGCACTTTCAAGAATGTCTCCCCATAGGCCATTATGCCATAACATAAAAGAAAGTTTTGTCGTAGCCCTGTAGGAGAACTATAAGTCCTATACACACTAAAATCAATACCGGTCTTAGGATGATGGTTTATAACATGTATACCCAATTTGAGCTCAACCGAATCTACCGTTTAAACGCTAGCGCACTTTCAAGAAATTCCCCCCATAGGCCATAATGTAAAAGAAATCTTTGTCGTAGCCCTGTAGAAAAACTATAAGTCCTATACACACCCAAATCAATACCGGTCTTGCGACGGTGGTTTATGACATATATATCCAATTTGAGCTCCATCGAATGCTCCGTTCAGGAGCTATCGTGTTCACTCACATACACACAAACACACACACACACACATACACACATACATACATACATCTCGTAAAAATAGCATAAATGGATTCAGAAACCCTCTAAACGTGTGAAAACACCCAAATCTCGAAGTCGAATTTTTTCATGATTACAATACTTTGCTTACATGGTACATGTTCGGAAAGTAAAAATTACGAAAGCATTTTACTCATTGGGAATGTTTTGTACAGGGCTCGTATACAAATTTAAAAAAATTGTCACGTTTTGAAAATTAACTGGAAAAATGTTTTCGTAAGGTAGTCTTCGTTCCAACCTTGTTTTGTGAACATTCTGTCAATTTACATAGCCCACGTATCACTAAAGAATTGGAGAGCTTTATCATCTTTTCGTGATACCCTGTATAACAATTGGAAGAGGTTTGTTTGGGCCATGTAAAGATCAATCCCATTTCATTAATTTTAATAGGGGAAATTGATTCGAGATACGAATATTTCATTCGAATAAGCTTGGCAAAAGGAACGGAGTAAACTCGTACTTCAAAGCAGAACTTTATTCCTGACCTTCATATTCTTGGGGAGCCGGTGGCTGAGAGGTTAAGGGCCTGTCCTCGCTAATCGCTTAAATGGGTTCGATTCCCACTCATCTCCTGGTTGGTTGTGCTTGTCCTCTGAACTGTAAATTTCCTTTCTCTGTGCTAATGTAAACTGTGATTGTGTTGTCCACTTTACTCGAATTTGATTCATAAGCGAATTCTTGAAACCAAGAGCACAAGTCCGAAAATAATTCAGGGTGGCTACAGAAATTGAGAAAAAAAAGTTCCCTGATGTCCCTGACTATCGTTATCAAATTTCCAGAACTAATTATATACATACCATAATCTTTCATGTAAATCACCATTATGTACCATGCATAAGGTGACCATACGTCCCGTTTTGAACGGGACAGTCCCGTTGTCCCCAAGCACAGCTTCGGGACACCGTAATGTCCCGTTTTTAGAAAATGTCCCCTGCAATGTCCCTTTTTATAAAGAGAGCAACCACGGTAATGATTTCAATAAAGGCCGCTAAAAATCTAAAATCATTCAACGTCAGTGTCTAGAAAAAAAAAAAAAACTGACCTCCCTCCCTCCCCTCTCGAGACGCAAAGAAAACGGCGGGGGGATGTATTGTTTTTGTGTTTGTTCTTTTGGTGGGTTTTTTTTTTGTCAACTATTTCAATTTATTTAATTTTTATTTCTTTTTTAAAGTCATGTTCCTCTGTTGCTTATTTCTCTCCCTCTGCCGATTTCCACTTTATTTTACCTTTTCACTCTGGTTTTCTAAGAATTTTTTTCTTCCGAATGACAATTTCCTTTTTTCTGTGTGTCCATTTGTTGACATTTCTCACTTTCCTACCTTCATGCCTTGTGTCGGAGGGTGTCTTTGAAGTCGAAGAAGGGTCTACCCCTTCTACGACCCGAAACGTACGTCTTGCACTATTTTTTACAATATATGTGTGTTTTAGCAATTTTTTTTTCGTTCTACTTTGATATTAACATTAACACAAGCTTTTTTTTGCGCTTTTTCTCAACAAGTAAAAGATACTCAGACCTTTAAATTCAGTCTCCCTACACTATTACCTTAAAAGCAGTAGATGTCCCGTTTTGAGGAAGATAATAAATACACTATTGCCAAAAAAGTAGTAGATGTCCCGTTTTGAAGGAAAAAAAATAAATGGTCACGTTAACCATGCACCAACAGGTGAATGCTTCATATAGGGAAATAAATAATAGAAAACCACAAAAATGCTTAATAATAATAAAATTGTAGTTCAGTCTCATAAATCCAAAAACATAAAATTTAGTTGAACACTAAAAGACAATATGTAGCAGAATGTTTCCTGTTTTTATAGTGTTCAATTTTAGCGTAAGGATGACTGATCAAAATAAACCGGCCACCTAGTCAACTTATTTTATTTCAATCAATGTATCGTTTCAAATTTTAAAAAAATATGTAAAAAGTCTTAATATGAGCACTATCTATTAAAAAAAAAATCGTCTTGCGGGGAGCTTAGCAGGCATCACTCAAATGTCCCATCACGTTAAAAAACACAACGGCGCAATTGAAGACTAAACCATCTTTTACCATTCGTTTTACCTGACTTTATTCAGGAAGGAATTCACATGCCGATTATGATTCGCATATCCGGTTTCTTGAATGATCCGCATCTTAAGAACGAGTCCGAATACATGCACTTTTTCGGATTCGCATGGCGATAGTGTCTGCATCACTTGAGTCGGATCGGATTCATATTTCTATGTTCTCGTATGATCTGTATTCTGGTTTCGGATTCGTAAAATGTCTGTATCTGTGCTTCAGTTGAGCATCGCGCGATCCAGAACGGAGCCGCGTGTCAGATTGACAATTAAAAATGATCTAGTTCACCAGGCAAAAACGAAAGTTCCCTGATTTTTAAAATTGTTTTTGCAAAATTCCCTGATATTTCCATGATTTTTCCAGATTGATAAAGTACCCTGATTTTTAAATGATTTCCCTGATTTCCCTCATCTGTCGACACCCTGTAATTGTTTCAAATACACTATCTGTCCAAAAGTATCCTGACACCCCCTTAAAAAAGGGGGTTTTGGCGGGTTTCGCAATTGGATGCGTAATCGAAAGCTATAAAAGTGTTGGTAGTGGTTTGTCAGGTTGCAGGTATGCGTTTGTGAAGCAATCAGTACGCCAAAGGAGCTTAGAGAGTTAAATTATGGCAGTATAGTGGGATTCCACCTTTGTGAGAAATCAGTTTGCGAGATTGCGGACATTCTACAGAAGCCTAAAACCACTGTGATTGATGTTAGTTGTGAAGTGGAAACGTCGAGGCAGTGGAACTGCTGACAAACGGAGTAGTAGGCCGAAAAAAACTTAGTGAACGCTGCAGCAGAACTCTGCAAAGGGTAGTGAAAAACAATCGCGAGTCCTCGTTGGTGGAAATTTCTCAGGAGTTCCAAAGCTCATCAGGCGTTAGTGCTGGCAGCAGGACTGTCCGCCGAGAGTTAAACAACCTGGGATTCCGTGGTCGTGAAGCCGCTCACAAGCCGAACATCACTCCACAGAATGCGAAGCTTCGATTGCAATGGTGCAGAGATCACCGTCATTGGACTGTAGACATGTGGAAAACTCTTCTTAGGAGTAATGAACCTCGCTTCACAGTCTGGCAGTCGGAGGGACGCGTCTGAGTTTGGCGGATGCTCGGCGAACGTTTTTATCGTGACGATGAATTGTGCGGACTGTTAAATTTGGTGGTGGCAGTGTAATGTTGGGGAGCGTTACTCATGGTTTGGCCTGGGTCCGTTAGCTCCTGTGGTTGGAAACATGAACTCTGCGATGTATGTGGACATTCTGGATAATGCTGCAGTCCCAATTCTGTGGCAATATTTCGGGGAAGGCCCATTTCTCTTACAGCAGGATAACTGCTCCGTTCACACATCGAGGCTTGCACAGACGTGGTTTGACGAAATGGGCGTTCAAAAACTGGACTGGCCTTTTCAGAGCCTCTATCTAAATCTCATAGAACACTTTTGGGACGAATTAGAGCTCGTATAACGTAGCGAGCCAAATCGACCCTCCTCACTGCAAGCCCTCACTTTCGCTGCGATGGATGCCTGGAAGTGAATTCCTGTGGCCACCTATCAAAAACTGGTGGAAAGTCTTCCCAGACGTGTGCAGGCTGTCATCGATGCAGAAGGGGGACCAACATCCTATTAATATGTGCCTCAGGACGCTCCAAATCCATACCACTGGGTGTCCGGATACTTTTGGCCAGATAGTGTACTACAACAACAACTTCATATTTAGCCTCACCATGGCACAGTGGTTATGTCACTGAAAATGGTAGACGGCCGAAGTGTGAAGGTCCCGGATTCGGGTCCCATCGCGCGTCTGTCGACCTAACGGTTCGGAGTTTTCCGTGGTTTCCTCCGAAACTAGCGTAAATACGGGTTAGCAACCCTTAGAAAGATCCCCCCACGGAGGGCACGACCCCTTGTGTTGTCCATCTGACGTGGATTTATAAGACGGTTTCGGGCCAAGCACGCAAATCCGAAATATATGTTCACAAACAAACGTCATATTTCTTCAGTGAAACTTTTGAATAAGATATAAAGTTCATTGTGAATAACAAGTGAGGTTCAATGATGCTTAAGTGATGCGGTTGCATTTAATAAGGTTATTTTAAATTGATATTTTAAAAATTAATGCCACAATAGTGAAATTTTCTCATCATGAGAATAGTAAAAACACGTAACGGTTGATACAGAAAAAAAAAAATCGGAGTGGCCAGTTTTAATTAAAGAAAAAACTTATTTGACCTGAGCATAAATCTAAATGTTACCCTATGTAATTTTTTTGGTAGATGCTAAGTTAAAAACAAAGCTTATTTAAACCAAGCAAAATGCGCAATCAAACAAAACGTTACCCATAACTCTTTCAGAACCGATTATAAATACTCTCCCTTTGAATGGATTAATGTTTCTTTTGATAATACAAGATAAAATTTGTAACTGAAAATTTTGAACAGAGCGTTTGAAAGGTTTAGACATTATCTTTTTTGGGTGGACATTTTTTGGGATGTGGAAAGGACTGAAGCCCTCTAGCCCTCTACCCTGGATCTTCCACTGGAAACATGTATTCGCATTCCATGCAAAGCACAACACCAGATTCTATTAACTGGAACCGGGTAGCTGCATTTTTATGCCTTCGTCAGCCAGATTTATCACATTTTTTTTTCGTCTCTTTCGCTCTTCTAAGAGGAATCGGCACAGATATCCTTACGTTCTGATTCCCAAGCTTTTCTAAGGCAGTTCCAAACCAACTTTTATGTTCCGTTGATTTCATTTAGCAAAGTGGACGTTTTAAACAAAATTTTTTGAACAACCCCTAATAAGTGCCGTTTGAGCAAGACCTCTCCCTTAGTTACGCCACTATAACTCTGTTGTGGTTAATTAGTCGATGGTTGTCATCTGGTGAAGGTGTCAAATGGCAATGCCGTCATCCTATTACCCATGCATTTCTTGTTGTATAGTGGCGTAACCGTTATTGTAGCCTGGAGCAGAGCGTTCCAGTTGCGTCACTGCCTCGTTGGTTAAAGGCTCTTAATCTGGGAGGATATGCCCTAAAATTTGGTGGGGCCCTAAAATTAACGGCCCACTCCGTAGATTTAAAAAAAGGTGATTTTTTTTAGAAAGCGAGGAAGGGTCAGGATTTTTAAGGGTGAGTAGAGTTGCCGGAGCAATTTTCTCACGGCAGATAGGACTCAAAAGAAAGTTTGCTGCCTGACTAGTGATGTTTAGAGAAGAGTTCGGGCTCATTTTTTGAAGCCCGAGCCCTCCCGAGCCCGAAATTTCAGCTAAAGATAAATAAAATTAAGTTACTTCATTGATACAATACGATAAATTTTGCCGCTTGTGCAAATTAAAGACAAATATAGTCGCAAACTCTTAATGCACTTTCTAATTCTTTACATCTATGTTTATCAAATAATAACAATAACCTTTCAATTTTTTATTAAAAATTCCGTTGGGTAGTCACATAAGTGTCAAATATTCGTATGTACTTAGATATATTAGATACAAAAAAATACAAGTCATAAATCTCATATGGTGACATTAAAAAATGTTATATTTAAAACACGTCCAGAAAAGAGATTTTGCATAATAAATTTAAGAAATCTGCATATTTGCCATAGAATTGCATAAGAATATATTATTGCATAAGAATTTAGTTGATAGGAACAAAATTACTTAAAAAAAAATATTTTATGATACGATGTGAATAATATATACATTTAACTAAGATAGGCCAGCCAATAATGAGATCAAAATTTTGAATGAACAGCGTTTTAGCACACACATGCAAATGAAATAGCACAACACACCATTTAGTAAATTATGTGAAAAAGCTAGCTTTTTACCCATCCATTATTTTGTTGCAAGTCCTAGCATCACATCAGTACGTTTATTTTTCCGATGAATCGCTTTTTAAAATCCGTTTCAAGGAGTATGCTCAATAAAGGAGACATTTTTACCGGGCTCGGGCTCGGGCTTTCGGGCTCTGGCTGAGCCCGTCTCATCTCTAGTGCCGTTGGCCTAAGCCGTTGCCTAATTTGCCTATATGGTCTAGCTGGCTTTGTCCATTCAATATTCTCTTGATTGGAGAAGTAAAACAATGTTTTGTTACTTATAATTGTGACAACAAAATAGTAACATGCTTTAAATCAACAGTCGATTTGCCACTTATGGCAACCCTTTTGCATGAAAACGGAGGATGCACCAGCACGTGCAAATAGCCACACACTGAGTTATTTGACGACACTGACGTCAATGACCCGAAACTTTGGGCGGAAGCAACATCCCCTCAAAAAAAAAACCAATTTTAAGAAATTCCATTTTCGAATCAAAGAGTACAAGAAGAAAACTGTTGAATAACTTTTATGAAGCCTAAGAGGCTACGATTGAGAATTATTCATTTGTGATTTATTAGAAAAAAAAATCCATTCAAAAACCCGTCAGTTTGCATGAATGAAATGCGTATTAGTTTGTTCTCCCCCTTCCCCCCCCCCAAAAAAAAAAAATTCTCTTCGGAGTCTTTAATAAAAGACTTCTTTGCATCTGCGATCTCGAGACGCGAAGATGCAAAAATCCTAATAAGACACACAAATTTCATTTCCATCTCGAATGTAAAAACGCAATTTTCGAACGCGTTGTTGCGATTTTTTTAAAATTCTTTTATTGCTGTTTTGGTCAAAAATGGTTCTCAACGAAAACTTACAATCTAACAATATATATGTATATATATATATATAAAACAAGAATGCAACATGCAGAGATATAAGCGCGCGATATACTTTTTCGTCAGAAAAATTTAGAGATTCATATTTCATGTAAAGCAGCCCAAGCGTGAAAGCCCGAAATATTATCATGCTTTGACTCAAGGAGATATGAAGAACTGGCAAATCTGGGGGGTGGGGGGGGACATTCTCCTCGTTGAAATATATGCAACGGACGAACAAGAGAGAGGGAAGAAAAAATAACAATTCTTTGCTTTTAATCTTCTTTTCATATCAAATATTTTTCAAAAGCGCATAAAAAATACGGCATTAAATTTTCAAAAACTTGCATTTCCGAAAATATAAAAGTAGATGAGAGAGTGGAACGTCTTGCATAAGAAACGCATTACTTAAAGAGATACATTGCTTATGGCATTTAAAACGTTTTTAGCATGCATATTTTATAAAAACCTGTTACGTTTTTGCAAATAACTAGCTTAAGTACCCGATTTTTTTTCTTTCAATTTTTTTGGACCGGAGTAAAGCTTATTTCAAAAGTTATGAAAAATGGTACACAAATATTGTTACATAAGAATTTTTAGGATATTCCTCAAAAAAAGTAATCTCGAAAAATTCATGTTTGCGGAAAACTGTCAAAAACGTTTAGTGGATTCAAAACAAACTAACGAGACAGGCAGCTTCCTCCCCCTTAAGTAACGCAAGAACTAACGATCGGAACTACATGTTTTTGTCACCAAACGAAACAGATTTGATTTTACTGCAAGATAATACCAGTAGCTCCTAACTCCAGTAGTGGGATGGAGCTAGTTCCTTATTTTGCATCAAACTCTAGAATTCTACATTTACTGGTCAAGGGATTAGGCCGGAGATGACCAACCTTTTGCATAGTGTGCGCCAACTTTTTTCACGAACGAATTAAGCTCCAACTTTTCAGATTTCCGAAATAGGAAAAGATATCCTTAGCGTATTTTTATATGCATTTATGTGCAGAATTCATGCTGTTCTTGAACAAACCCAGACAGCACATAAGCTTAAATCAAGCTTGACATTTCTTTGAATTCGACGTATTAATACAAGCTTGACAGTTCAATTCATTTTAAGCTTGTAGCAAGCTTGGAGAAGTCATTTGAATTGTCAAGCTTGAATACAACTTAATGACTGCTTGATTTAGAAAGCCACATCCACATAACAAATAATTTATCATCAGTCATAAATGTACTTGACCATAGAATTAAAAAAAAAGATTCTATATTTCCAAATATTGAAATTCTTCAAAATAAAATACAATTATACTACGAAATTGATTTCAAAATTAGTCGTTTTCCTCTATTGTGGCCAGTATTCCCAGCTAGAAAAAGTCTGCACTTTTTTTGCACAAAAGTACAGATTGTATACAATTTGTGCACAAAAAGTGCATATTTTTGAATACTTTGAAAAGTATGCACTTTTTGTGCAAATTATCTGCAGTTTTTATGCATACAAAAAAGTGCACATTCTATGTTTTCAAATACTTTGCACATTTTTTTTTATAAAATAAAAGTATAATTCTGTGTTTGCAAAAATTTTGATTTTTTTATTCGCAAAAAATTTACATATTTCAATTTTAAATGTACTTTTTTATGGATGTGAAAATTTATATATTTCAAATTTTCATTATTTCTGTCTATTAAAAATCTGTAAAATTTTCCCAAGTGCATACTAACATTGAACTTTATGGATATCCAAATGTCATATTCCATAAAAGGCACAGGGATGGAAAAATTTTACTACTTCTTTTCACCAAAATTTTTGCAACAAAAAATTAGTTTGCTTTAAAAATCAAACTCACACAAAACATCTCAAAAATCTTCATCTAGTGCTTCATTTTTAATTTAAAAAACTTCAATGAATTCAGCAACTTGATGTACAGCTTTATCATATTTATACATATTCATCATACTTTTGTAATTGCAAAATGCAACAATTTAGTTGTATTGGATGACTATTTAAGCAGTTTGAAACAATTTTCGCAAAATCTCAAAGTCTAATCCAAATAATTAGAAACTCTAGGGACAATTCCGTACCCAGGGGGGGGGGGACCGGACCCCCTGGTCCTCTTCCCCCGAAATTTAAAATTTTGTTAAGAAAACAATAATAATGTAGCCTATTGTGAAAAACTTAGCATTATTCACCTTTTAGTCCCCACCCACCCACGAAATTTTTGGTCCCCTCACTGGAAATTTTTTCTGGGTACGGCCCTGTCTAGGGACTTTTTTAAAGTTGTATGACCACCTTTCGCGTCGTTAAATTTTGCGAACAAAAATTTACCCAGTTTGGAACGATTTTTAGAAGCATCTCAAAATCTAATTGAACAAAAAAAATTTTTAATCCGACACCTATAGGTTAAATTGAGTGATTATCTATCATGTCACCAAATTTCATTTCTTTCGCTTTAGTCGTTCATACCTGATCTGCGAACAAAAATGTACGCACTTTGAAACAATTTTTGGAAAATCTCAAAATCTAATAAATTTTTTAAAAATATAGTTCAAGATGAGTGACCACATATCATGTCACCAAATTTTATTTCATTCGCTTCAGTCAGTTTTAGGTGATGTGCGAATACAAAAAGCGTCACGCACAGAATGACAGACGGACAAACTTTTTTCTTTGACGGTCGTACTCGGGTTCCAAAAGCTTAAAATGCATAGAAATCGCTTTTTTTTTTTAATTTTGAGAAGTGTACTGGTAAAGTCTAGTTTTATTTATTTAAATAAATAATTGTTCCGATTCCGAACTTGAAACAACAATCACTTCAAACTTAAGACACATCATTCAGAGTCAACTCCAGTCTAGTGGTTAGAATGCTCACCTACCAAGCCTCGGTTCCCCGGTTCAAATCTAGTCCTCGGAAGTTTGAGAAATGGAGCAATTTCTTATGTATGAATATAGATGGCAGCACTAAAGTGGAAAGCAACCGACCACGTCGTCTACATTTTTTCGTTTAGGTCCCCAGAGTGCACTTTCTGTGCACAATTTAGGTTGCACTTTTTATGCACAATTTAGTTTGCACTTTTTATGCACAAGCAGAGGTGCCAAATACGCTCGGATTTTGTACACTATTTGTGCAAACTTTTTCTAGCTGGGTTGCCCAACATGAGTGTGCGATATTGAAAGTTTTAAAACGTGTGCTGCTTTTAAGTTTATATTATGCTTATTTCCCTATTAGTTGAGTCTATAAATCACACATAACATTATTTTAATTTTGATTCATCTCATGGAAAAATTAAAGAAACAGATCGGCATCGGCCACTCATCGATCTCGCCAGAAAACGGCGTGGCAACCATAACAGTCAGTTCAAACTTTATAGTCATACCAGCGCGAGGCAGATTGGCGAAATGGTTAGGACACTGGCTTCCAAACCCTTAGGTCCCGAGTTCGATCCCAACCGCGGGTGCTTGATGGAAACAGATTAAAATAACTTGAAATTTCAGCATAGAAGGGAAAATGCGTGGAAAAATAAAATATGTGGGGCGAGTTCGCCGATGGGCCCCCCGTTTATTTAGGAAATCTTTTTTTAGGAAAATGTTTTAAGCTAGAAATTAAGCTTGCTATGTCAAGCTTAATGAAAGCTGGGCAAGTGTAAATTAGAACACTTGATTCAAGCTTGCATTAAGCTTACACGCTTGAAATTTTCAAGCTTAATTCAAGTTTATTGACTTGATAAATCAAGCTTGCTGCAAGTTTGATGTGCTGTCTGGGAATGACGTCGGAGAAACTTTCTTTTGGAAGTAGAAAAAATTTCTGGTAAGGAAACGGTTTTTCAGACGTTTAAGTTCGTTTAAAAATCTTTAACTTCTTTTATCGGATTGTGTGTTCAAACACTAAATCTGCATGGAGTGGCAAAATTTGATTTCGTATATTCTTCATAAAGCAGGTGAGTGTGTAGGGCGGGGATGGGGAAATGGTGGCCCGCGGCCCAATTCCGTCCCGCTGAATTGACCACTTAAAAAACGAATTTTTATGTTAACCTACTAAATCACTCGTAAAACGTATTCAACAGAAGATTTGAAGGTTTTTAAAAATAGAAGGTGACTTACGAATATTTCCTTCGGCTGTGCGGCACAGCCAGCTGTCATCAAAAAAGGGTCTCCTAGATCTGTGGCACTCGGTGAACGTTTCGATCGTCCGCCATCTTGCTGGTCGTTCAGTCGAGCGATGGCAACGGCTGCCCTTTTTTCAGCATGAGGCAATCTATTCAGCTGCTCTCGCATTCTTCCATTTTTCAGCAGATGTCAGTGCTGTTAAAAAGAATCGTGACAATTTTCTTATGGGAAATGACGTGCTCAAAAGTAAAGGATTCTCGAGGAGCTGTGTCAACCGCCACTATTTTTATAGAAATCAAATCTATTCTTCGTGAGTGGCAACAGTCAAAACGTCAGAGTTGGGTGTTCCCAGAGCGGGAACACTGCGCGTTAAAGGGTTAATCTCTCACACGGGCCCAGTACGTCCAAACAATAAATTAAAAAATAAATCTATTTGGCCCGCCTAAATATTTTAATTATTTTATATGTCCCCTCCCTTAATCTATTTCCCCATCCCTGTTGTAGGAGGATCCCTACTAGCAATTTTGCTCGGGTTACCACCGGTAACGTTAGCCGGCCGATGATAGCCCGAGCAAAACTGCTAGTAGGGATGCCACAGCTAAGGACAATGAAAGCTTATCGGTGGAGTCTGGTAGTATAGAAGTTCACACTCTGGGAACACCAAACTCTTAAGTTTCGACTGTTGCCAGTCACGAAGAATAGATTGGATTTCTATAAAAATAGTGCGGGTGACATAGCTCCACGAGAATCCTTTACCTTTTCAGCACGTCATTTCCCGTAAAAAACAGCACTGACATCTGCTGAAAAAATGGAAGCATGCGAGAACAGCTGGATAGATTGCCCAATGCTGAAAAAAGGGCTGCCCTTTATTCAGCATTGGGAAAGGGTTGCGCCTCAAAGGGTTAAGATAAGAAGGCGAGCTACTCTCAAGATACTGTATCTTAGACCTTTCCTAAACTATCAGGATAATTACATATATTGAAAAATTTCTTTCAGTAGAGCTTGTAATAAGCCAATTTTCTTTCCTAATATTTCTTGTTGTTGTTATTTAATCGAAAATATAAAAATTTTTCGTGTTATTTTATACATACACACATTCGTGTGTGTGTGCGCGCCTGTTTATTATGAATATAAAAAGAAAACTAAAAAAAAAAAAAACCACTGGTGTCAAAAAGTAGAATTAATTAAAAACTTTGTAAAATTACACACATAGAAAGGAGCTGACCAAGATGATTATTTCGGATGGTACAAAAAGCTCACCCTTCTCCCAGTGGCGGCTCGTGGGATACAGCAAGTACAGCCGGGCTGCACTTGAATTATCAGCACATACTTTAAAATAATTTATTCTACTAATTTTCCTAAATTCAGATGAGAATTATGGAATTCCTACGGTAAATTAAAAAAAATCTCAAAACCCGTATTGTGGCCGGATCGCTCATTCAGAAAAAAAGCACTTTAATCTTCCCGCAATTCAATTGGGAAAATCTTTGGTTCAGCCCAGAGCGCTGATAAGAAAATGGGCAGCACCGTTGCCATGACAACGATTACGTAAGCAGTCCCTCCGGCATAGGCTATAATGGGGATACGCAGCTAAGACTCAGCTCATCAAAGATTTTCAAACGTCGGCAGCACTTGAAAGAGCGCGGTGAATTCGACCCACTGATTGGCTCGAGAAGTGAGAGGGGGGGGGGGGTAAGGAGAATATATGTTCGGCAAACTCTCGACTTTATATTACTGAATTTATCAAGAAGGTAAACCTGAATAGGCGCTTATGAATGGACAATGACCCATCCAAGCAGTATTGTTTTTAAGTAAGCAAGAACTGGCATTGAGAGGACATGGCGAGCGAGAAAATTCTTTAAACATGGGAAATTTTAAAGAGCTTTTAAAATGATGGATATCTGAATTAAAACAACGCCTTTTTATGAGGACATCACTGACCGATTCGCAAGTTTAAAAGAAAGGAGGATTGATTTGACTTATAAAAAATAAGTAAGTTTTCTTTTTTTTTTTTTTTTTTTTTTTTTTCCTTTTCTTCTCAAGTGATCGTTACAAAAGAAAATTCTAAGGAAACTTCGAATCAGACACGGATGAATGCAATTTTGAGGATAAAAGCGGCTGGTTGAAAGTTATGTCCATTTTATGGAAGTACAATAGGATATCTTACATTTTTTATGTAACTTCTTTTTTTTATTCAGTAACAAAGATTTTCCATTCCTGTCCGGAGGAAGGGGGGGGGGGGGGCTCATATGCTTCCGGCTGCACTAACAGTTTTGACCTTGGGCCGCCACTGCCTTCTCCAGCTGCAAAAAATATTGCACCAACCACACAAGAAAGTGTGGGTGGTGGGACTTTATGACTAATAAATAAAAATTATTATGATTAATAAATATTATTTATAGTACTATGTAATTTCATTTCAGGTTATTCAACCAAAAATACAAACAGTTCACCACACCTTTGCCACCCCGGGCAAGTTTTCAGGACGCCCATTGCATCATTCAGCATCGTAATTAACATTTAGATACATTTTCTGTTGTTTTATCTAAAACTGGCTAACTCAAAATAATTTACTCTAATATTAGTGCATAGAGTAAATGTGCATAAGATTAACTTGCTCTAAAAATTTCTCTAATCATTTTGACAGTCTATACGAAATTTTAAAAAATATTTATATTTTGTGCTTTGCTTAACTTTTTCCCGATAAAAACAGCATTTAAATATTATCTAAGATTATTCGGATAGAATTAATTCAATTTAAATTTAATCTGTACCTATTACTGAGTACTGAAAGGAGAACAATAGTGAATACAATTTATGCAAAACCCTTAAGTTTTATCAAAGAACGAAAAACATTTTAACTCACTTTACATTTTTCCCCCCGTTCACAATTTAAATTTGTATAATATCCATTCTCAAACTGACATCCCCCGCCCCCCTAGCGAAAAGAAAAAAGAAAACATAAGAAACTGATGAATGAAGTTAAAAACCTCAGAATTTTTTTTTTCTTTTTAGTCTAAAACAATTCACATGGAAAGGATTCATTCGACTTTTAAAAAGCCCACAAATTTTCTTTTAAATGTAAGAATTGAGATACGTTTTCAAAAAATAAATAAATAAATAAATAAAATAAAATACAAAGTTACAGACGGCGTAAAATTTCTTTCGATGTTTATCTGCATAGCTATCCGATCAATGTCTATGTTTATCCATAAATAATTTTTATGATCCCCGGCCTAGTCTAACGTTTTGTGAGCGGCTTGAAGGTTTAAACGGCTCCTCTAAATCTCAAAAGCAAAGCAAAGAGATAGAGATCTGCAAAATGCAAATATTGCGGTTCGAGGATAGCGAAAGATAATGAATCTTCCTATTTTATTAACTTTTTTACTAACCGTGTGTTTTAAATTTTTTTATTTTAACCGTTTTATCCTCAGCAAATAGCTGAGTCTCCGTATCGATGTTTTCAAAATATCAAAGTTTTTTTACATATCGGCGTTTTATCCATCGATGATGGAAACCGGTGTTTGTTTGAACCAGACAGCACATAAGCTTAAATCAAGTTTGAGATTTGGCTTGGCAATGCAAGGTTGGCTTAAGCTGGATTTTGACTTGCAAAATGCGGTGATGGCGCCATCTGTGAAAGAGAATGGACATTAATTGTCTAGCCAATTTGATGAAAGTTCGTAAAAGATGTGTTTTAACGGGGATGGGTTTTTTACCAGTGCCATATTACCGGCAGGGCAAACGGGGCAACTGCCCAGAGCCTACAGATTTTAGGGCCCAAAAATCTTACATCTTACTCTTTTGTAATTTAAAAAATAAATTACAAAGGATAAAAAAAATTCAGAAGTTAAATATTTTTTTTAATTATAAACTATGAACAATGAAAATAATTCAAATTTACATTTGTATAAATTAATTTAAACTTATTTTTAATTCTTCGAAATGCTCTATATCGATATAGCATACCAATATATGTAGGAAAATAACTAACCACATTTGTAAAGAGAATTTTTAGCGTTAAAAAATAGCAAAATTTTTCAATTATTTGTTATTATAAGAAATATTTACAAAAATGACTAAAGTGTTTGTATTCCATACATGTTATGTTAGCAACTGTGATATAGCATTTCGAAGTAACGCTTAACTATCTGTTTCTTTGATTTCAGATTACTTAACACAAAATTTGTGTTAAGTAAATCCATTCTATATTTCCCAAATATGGAAATTCTTCAAAATAAAATACAATTATACTACGAAATTGATTTCAAAATCAGTCGTTTGTCTCGATTTTGGCCAGCGGCAGTAGGCTCAGAGGCTCTAAATCACACATAAAATTATTTTAATTTTGATGCATCCCATGGAAAAAAAAAATAACCTATCGCCCACTTATCAATCTGGCCAGAAAACCGCTTAGTAATTCACTTCAAACTTTAGTTATAGCTGCACAAGGCTCTGGTGGCTGAATGGATAACGCGCTCGGCTACTAATCGAAAGGTCCCGGAATCGAACCCAGCCGTCGACGTTTGATGGAAACAGATTAAAATAACTTAAAATTACAGCATAGAGGGGGGAAATAAAGTATGTGTGGCGCGTTCGCCAGCGGGCGCCCCGTGTATTTAGAAAAAATTTTTTTTGGAAAATTTTTTAAGCTTGAAATGTCAAGCTTCATGCAAGCTGGGCAAGTGTAAACTAGAACACTTGAATCAAGCTTGCATCAAGCTTACACGACTGGAATTTTCAAGCTTAATTCAAGCTTATTGACTTGATAAATCAAGCTTGCTGCAAGTTTGATGCAAGTTTGCTGTGCTATCTGGGTGATATCGATGTTTTTTCACATAGTAGAATGTATACTTTATGTTTTATAAAATTATACGGAATTTAAAGGATGTCCAAAATTAAACGACCCTATTTTAAAGTTGTGTACAGAGGAAATTTCAAAGTTACAAATTTTAATGCGAAATGTCTATTTTTTATTTGCAAAAATTTCTTACCACTAATTATTGCTGCATGAATAAACGGAAAGGTTTCGAGTCCATTAAGTAAATAATGAGACAAACATATTCAGTGAATAGTGCAACGAATGCCTTATATATATAAACAGGGTGCAACGAATGCCGTATCCATATAAACAGCTGAAGAATGTAATATCCCTGACTAGAGAAATATTAATGGATCCCTGCCATGGATACTATTTATCCCCTGCTGGAGAAATGTTAAAATTAGTCTCTGTCCTTACAAATTCAACAGTACCTAACGATTTTAAGTATTGAAAATAGAATTTCTTTTATTTACTAGACAAAAGAGCAAGTTACAAACATCCCTTTGAAATCGATATATACATGCCTGATGCCACTTCTCATTCTGCAACAAATTAAGACTGCGAAATGAACGAACACGCGCTGTTCCGCCGCGAGCCGAATTTGAGGGTGGACGTAGAATCGACATAGGCAGGAATATATGTGCACAGAAAATCGGGGGTTGACTTTTGTTTGAATTTAAGTCCCTTCCCAGACATGTTGGCGACTGCATTTGTCATGTAATACTTAATATATTATGTGAGTGGAGCATTTTACGCCTTCCCTTCATTTTTTTCCTTTTCAAATGTCCCCTCCAGGGGAGTATTTTCTTTCAAATGTCCCCCCCCCTGGAGAAAATGTTCAATTCGCACCCTGTATATAAAGAGAATATCACTTGAACAAACTACAAATTACAGTTGATCTAGTTGAAAAATGTGAACGATAGGGGTATTATTTTCCCTTTAAATTCTTCATAAATAGAACGCTGAAATCGCAAAGAAAAAAACATGAAACAAGGAAACAACCGATTACAGTATTTGATTAGGAAAAAGATACAATATGTATCACTGAAAAAGAAAGAAAAAATTTGAAGTCAAAAGAAATTCCTAAAGCACTTATAAAAATGAAACAACTTATTTTAGCAAAAAAATGTAAAAGCAAAAGACCCTTCTCTAGACGCAGAGAATAATAATTACACGATTGACTAATTAATATTTTCTGTCAAAGTCAAACCGTTTTATTACCATTTCTAAAAATCCTTTCTCCCTCCTAATGTCGTTGTTTCGTAATTAATTTTCAGATTAATGAAATAAAAAATTACTGCTACGAGAAGAAGAAAGAAAAAAAAAATCTGAAACGCAGGAAAGAGAAAAAAAAAAAAGTCCAAACAGTGTAATAAGCTTTCTGGTGGAAATAATAAATGATACAAAACGTGTCACCCAGGGATCATTAATCTTGTCTGTGACCGTTGTATGGAACAAGATGTGTTAACGTTTCCATTAAAACCGCCTTTTATTTTGCCTCAGTTAATAATTTATGTGTTAAACATCGTTCCTTTGTTGATACATAAAAAAGGAGAGAAATATTAATGACAATAACGAGGCTTAAAGAAAGAATTAAAAAAAAAACCCGAAAGAACAATCAAACTTCGATGCAAAAATAGAGACGCAAAACAACGAAACATGTTTTTAACGATGACATCTTTTATTTGTTTTGACGTCCGCATATTGTATTATGATTATTTATGTGGCAACGAGACGTTAAAAGAGAAATGTCGTCCGCTGGCCCCTTTTTAATTTCATTTAGAACGAAGATGGTGAACATAAAAAAAAAGAAAAAATGGCGCCACAAAAATACACAATCGATGGAAGCCGCATTTGTTACTTTCATATACATCCACCCACCCCTCTCCGATTAGGAGGGGGAATCTGGCAATGAAGATACAATGAATGAAAGGAAAAAGAATAAAAAAGTGTAATCAGCATTTCCGAAATGAACTATCGGAAATTCAAGACAAGGTGAAGATTTTTTTTTTCTTTTTTTTTTTAAGAGAACTGTTCTACAAAGCAAAAATGATTTAGCCTTCTTAGAATTACATTCAGGAAAAATTAGAGAAATAGAATCATCTACCTCTGCCATTTACTTGCTTTTTTTTTTTTGCCAGTGAGCGAGAAGAATTTCTAAAATTACGGGTTTTGAATCAGAAGTTGGCGATTAATGATTTTCGTTGCAAGAATATCACGCTAAAATCATTCGTCATATTAATGATTTTTCTTTTCTTTTTTTTGGGGGGGGGGGGGACTAATACAAGTATCTGAAAAGGATTTGTAATAATACAGCACTTATTTATTAGTCACAAAAACGGGATATATTCTTTTTTCCCTTTAGATAGACAGCAAGGAGAGTATCAAGTCACCTGTAATTTACAATCGCAGAGTTATTTAATCTTCAAGGCAACATTTTCATGGAATATCGAGAGACATTTTAAAGTTAGCTTAATTAACCTTGCCTAACTCTTATAGTTTTACGTATTACACGCAAACGGGTAAAATGAGAGAAGATAAGAACTACTGAAGTTTATTGTCGTTCTTTAAATTTAGCAAATTATCTAAATATAATCCTGAAAATTATGAACTTGTGAAAAAGTACTTATACGTATTTTTTCACAATTTCATAATTTTCAATTGTAATCACGAAGGTTTATTTATGCAAGATATCTAATATCAATGATTTATTAATAAGACAAATGGTAATCTAAGTTATGTCACAGGAATTTTTAAGTCCGGCAGTCGCCCATTTACACCGAAAGTCAAGCATCACGTAGAATCAATCTGTCGTGGATCCAATGTCTTCCATGTTCAACTGACATCTCTGAGGGTGCGAAGCCAGGTGGTAGGTCTCTCATATCGAAATGGTTCAGAATCTGGAAACCATTGATGACAAGGTTCACTTGACCACTAAGCGCTCCTATAATGAAATGACCAACATCTCAGAGTGGTCATGCTTTACCATATACTATGCGCCAACTATTTCCACTGTCCAATCAGAGGCGCCATACAACTCGAGTACCCTTTCTACTTCCTTACCTGCACGGTTAGAGTTGGAAAATATGAACAGGGATAAGCTTTAGGGTAGCTGAGGAAAAGTAACAACTTGTGAACATGAGACTGAAACTTTGTTTTGAAGAAGACAATTCACGAATCAATTTTTCGGATATTTGGTAGAAGTTGAGAGATGGTTCGATTTCCTTATGACAGTGTATTTTAGAATGTACAAATGCTTTCTTTCGATGTGGCATCATAAAATATAAAAAATCAAACATTTCCGGGCTCCAATATATTTCGGAAGGTAATCAACATAAGTCAAAAACAATAAGCAGCCATAAAAAGATTCAAGTTCCGTAGTGGACTGGGCATTAAACTCCGTTCCCATTAAAGCACGGCAAGTGAAGCAGCATCCGGCTTGGCCAGTGCTTGGGAGGGTCCACTTCCTCTCGGCTCGACTGCTGGTGGACCGTGTACGCTGATGGGAGCTGGTGCACGTAAAATCTGTCAATGTCCTCCAAGTTGTTAAACGATACCTCTGGGGGTGCCGATTTCAGGAAGTGGGTCCCTCCTCTGGAATGGGTTCAAAATGAGGGGACCACGGGCTAAATCCTACTTCCTCCCACTGGGGCCCTAAAAATGGAAGGTGCACCCCCTCTGCCCATCGCCTCCACACCGCCGTTGCGGTTGTAGTGGGAGTCGGAAACAAAAACAATACAAAGATGCAATTCACCACGATTTACCCTACTAGCAATTTTGCTTGGGCCATCATCGGCTGGCTACGTGGCCAGTGGTAGCCCGAGCAAAATTGCTAGTAGGGTAGTCACCCCTGCCTTAAATGAACTCAGTCACAAAAACCTTAGCACTGCTGTTGTAAAATTTCTACGACTGAAAAAGTACATGAACCTCTCCTTACGGTGACAGCAAGCGTAAAAAAAAAAAAAAAGAATACATATATATTCGAAACTTAATCATCCGATTGCATTTATCCGAAATTAAACTACGCAACGATTGTATTAAAATCACGCAATGATTACGAAATCTGTCTCTCGTTCGTGAAGCACTTTGCGTAAGCAGCAAGCCATTTAAGTGCTCTGCAACGCAATGAACTGGCTACATTTAACAGGCACAATTAAACCTGTGTGTCTTTTCGGCGCTGGTAAAAACCCTTTTCCGCGTTCATCAGCGTTCCATGCTTAATTCCTCGTCAAGAATAACGCCGCTAATTATTGGCGCAACGAAATTGCCTCTAAACAACGGAGGAGGGCGTAATTAAACCATATTTCGCGCGAGCAGAATATTTTAACTTAATCAATTTCGGAATACTTAATTTAGGGATTTGCATACTTAGTGCTCTTTTGAGCAAGAATCACTGTCGTGCTTTGTTCCATACACACACACACACACACACACACACACTGCAGTTAATTAGTTCTTTATTTCCTGATGTGGATTGTAATTTTGAGCATCGAAATGCTTAAGCTGTTTTGCGCTGGTCGAAGGAATGTTTACTTCGAAATAGGTCTGTAGTAATTGTTTTCTTTTAGACTTTTAACCATTTAACGCGCAGTGTTCCCGCTCTGGGAACACCAAACTCTGACGTTCTGACTGTTGCCACTCACGAAAAATAGATTTGATTTCCATAAAAATAGTGGCAGGTGACATAGCTCCACGAAAATCCTTTACTTTTCATTTCCCGTACAAAAAATGATCACGATTATTTTTAACAGCACTGGCATCTGCTGAAAAATGGAAGAATGCGAGAACAGCTGGATAGATTGCCCAATGCTGAGAAAAGAGCAGCCGTTCCATCGCTGGACTTAGCTACCAGCAAGAGGGCGGACGATCGAAACGTTCATCGCGTGCCACAGATCTAGAGACCCTTTTTTAACGCACAGCCAGCTGAACGTTTCGATCGTCCGCCCTCTTGCTGGTCGTTCAGTCGAGCGATGGCAACGGCTGCCCTTTTTTCAGCAATGGGAAAGGGTTGCGCCTCAAAGGGTTAACGCGCAGCCATTTTTACATCTATATAGAAGAACAACTTAATATAGTGTCCAAGTAGACCCGTTGCCATCTTTCGAATTAACTACCAGGAACATGACGGTCGATCGAATCGCCCATCGCATGCTACAGATACAGTCGGATGTGTCGAAAAAGGACTTTTATCTCTGTAGCAAGCAAAGGACGATTCGATCGACCGCCATGTTTACCGGTAGTTAACTCGAGAGATGGCAACGCGTGTATTTTTTTCGGCTTTGGAACCATTTAACCATATTTTTTGCAATGGTGGTTTTACGACGCGACCACAACACTTTAAAGGGTTAAAATTGTAGAGTTGCACCGTTAATAGAAGTCATTTAACGTTTCACCATACAATGGAGCTAACTTAGCTGCATACTTTTTAGAGAAACGTTCTCACCATGATTTGGTTTCACTGATCAGGCTCAACACCAAATCATGGCTCAAAGTTAAAGTATGCAGGTAATTCAGCACCGTTTTATGGTGAAATGTTAACTACTTTTATTAACAGTGTACCGAGACTCGACAGACATATGATTTATAAAAAGGTATAACACAAAAAACTCACAAGAGTTGTATCAGTTGTTGTTTGTTCTTTCTTGTGTTACCTTTATACCGGGTGATTCCAAATAGATGTCAAGGCGATTATTTTTTAAAGCGTAAGTGATCGAAACATACTTCCAGTTAGAAAAGTTCGTCCAATGAAGAGTCGCTTTCAGATAGGGGGATTTTTTTTACTGGGGGTAGTATACATATTAAAATACGAAATTTAATTTTTATACGGTCCCTCCTTTCCCACTCTTTATATTGAGAAGAATGTTGCTCTTTGTCTAAGAAAATTAACAAAACAACTCCCGTGTCTCTAATAGTCTAAGAGCCAGCGACCGCCAGACCTTCGTCCTAGTATAAAAGCTGAAACTTTCTCTGCGCATACCCCCCAATACAGGTAGGAACCATCGGCCACTCTAAAGTTTGGAGGACCGTGGCTTTGGCAGGTAACAGGTGGCAAAGGTGTATAAATTTCATAAAGCTTCATTTTTTTAATATGCTCTTCTTCGCAGTACTAGAAATCGCTTTATCCCTTGCCAGACAGTTTTCCATCGTGGCAGACCCCCGCCAGACAACCTCAAAGTCAACGGGAGTCATGGAAAACGGTTGTGTTCGTAAACTCCCGCGACGAAGTACGTCAAGCTGTCACAAAGTGCCAAGCCCATTTTATACTGCTACTTCTGAACTTTCTTACGCCCGAACTTTCTTGCAGCGCGCTCGTCATAGAATTACGTTCTTCAAGACTTTGAGGTTGTCTGGCGGGGGTTTGCCACGATGGAAAAGTGCCTGGCAAGGGATCCAGTGATTTCTAGTACTGCGAAGAAAAACCTATAAAAAAATGAAGCTTTATGAAATGACGAAAATTTTATGCCATTTTATACACCTTTGCCACCTGTTACCTGCCAAAGCCACGATCCTCCAAACTTAAGAGTGGCCGATGGTTCCTACCTCTGTTGGGGAATATGCGCAGAGAAAGTTTCAGCTTTTATACTATGACGAAGGTCTGGCGGTCGCTGGCTCTTGCTCTATAAGTGAAATAATAGTAAGATATTGCAATTTGAAAATTTTGGCCTTTGTCGCCAACCAATAAGGGGATGTCTCCAAAGTGAGAAAAATGTAATTACTTTTCAACTGACATTAATTTATGTTAATAGTGGCTCGATAGGCACAGTTAATTCCTCAAATTCTAATTTAGCTAGAATTTTCCTGTAGAGCATGTTTGGCAGTTTTTAGAGAAAGTTACCACACTATAGTGACCTACGCCATTATTTTGTCATGCTCTTTGACACTTTAAAATTCCTTCTCTACAAGCGTGATGTAACTAGTGGATGAACCCCCCTAAAAGACTAAATTATCGCTCATTTCATAAAGCAGTACCGATCGTTTTTGGTAAAACTGTACCTGTTAATTTCCAACATGTGAACGCGTTAATTGTTTTTCCCAACCATGGGATCTTTATTTATATTTTATAAACTCATAGTGGGTCCCCTAAAGTAAAGATTTTATCGCCTGAAAACGGACGCCAACGCAGTAGGTAAAGTGGTGTAAGTGATCATTTTCAAAAATGATTTTCTCGCTAACTATTTCACTTAGAGACACGGGATTTGTTTTATTCATTTTCTTAGGTAAAGAGCAACATTCTTCTAAATATAAAGGGTAGGAAAGGAGGGATTGTATAAAAATTAACTTTCGTATTTTAATATGTATTCAACCCCCAGTAAAAAAATGCCACATCTGAAAGCTACTCTTAATTGGATGAACTTTTCTAATTGGAAGTATGTTTCGATCCCTTACAGTTTAAAAAATAATCGCCTTAACATCTATTTTGAATCGCATGGTATACAAATAACTGGAAACTTCAGATTTCTGCATGGTAATTATCAAAAGGAAACCCAATTTTTCGATTGAGAACTTCTCATTAATTATCTCTAATGATAATAAAAAACAATCAAAAGGAACTGGTGTTTGAAAGATGAGTGAAGTAAATGGAATTTTGGTGAGATGAAATAAATAGAACTTCGTAAAATAACACACATAAAGGGTTACTTATCAAGGACACGTGTCTAGATTGATCAGTACATTTTAGGTGTGTTATTTCACAAAGTTTTAATTATTATATCTCTATTGATGTTTTATAATAACCTTATTATGAAAAATGTTATATTTCGTTTCGTAAATTTATCGAAATTATGATGTGACTCATTGTTTTCATAAAGTATCTATAAAAAAAAAAAAAGACTTTGGTCAGACACAGTTATAACCTCTTCACACCTGACAAAAATCTCACATCTCCAATTAAACACCAATCTGATAATTATTTTTATAAATCTTATTACACTTAGAAATGGCAAGTAGAAAGAGTATTTTGAAATAAATTTTCGAATAAAAGAGCCTAATTCTCAATCTCTTCAGTAGTAAAAACTTGTTTTCACCCATAAACGAAGACTATCAAGAGACTTTGAAAGGTAAATGATGTCCAACAAGTTCTTTTCAGCTATATTATTTTTTTTTAATTGCAAATTCAACCCCGGAAATTTCAATAACATTCAAATATTCTTTTTTAACGGCAAACAAAGAAACAAATAACAGCAATAAAAATAAAATCTGTGCGTCAGTCTTAATCGGGTATTTTCGTTGCCAGAAAAAAAAAAAAAAAAAAAAAACACTTTTGCAACTGGTATGGCTGCCGTCCATGTAAAGTGGAACACTATTGGTACGTCCGGAAAGCAAGTTTCTCACGGCCAATAAAAATAGCATGGCTTACCATAAGTTAACCGATTTTGCTTCCAGTGACTTGCGCCTGAAGAAATTTCTGTCCGGGCATCATTTTCCCACTAAGACTGCAAACAACTGTGACAATCTGGGCTCCTTTCTCAGGCTTCAGACTTCTAAGACACTGAACTACGAAAACGTATTTCACGGTATGACAAGCGTCACAGTTCAGGTTATTCTAATTTTGAGAGGTAGCTGAAATATTGCTGTATCTTTTGCAATAAATTTTTCCAGGTAATAATGTTCTGTGCTCTCTTATTGGCCTTGGGACACTTACTTAGCGGACGACCCTCACATTACTAAAAAAATAAAATAGAAAGAGAGAAAATATTTAGGTACGAGTACTTTTTAAAATGGGATTGTCTTGGAATAACAGGGGAAAAAAAGCATCATTATTTATTTGACTGCCATTCTGCGCATGCGCAAGCCACTGGTGTGGCCACGGTTGGGAGGCATCAAGTTTACCGCCTATTATGCCTCAGCTAGCGAATCTAAATTGTTTACTTCTCGCAACCTAAAAATAACTGAAAATGTAGTTACTTCCTGCTAGTGATGCTGCTGCGACGTCAGATTCTTTCGCATCACAAATGTGACGTATATACACTCCTTCTGTGACGTCCCTTCGTGTCAAACATCTGACGCCGAAAGGTAGGTCACGTCAGTTGTTTGTAGTGTAATTGATAGTTGCAATGCAATTGATAATTAGTCACAATGTGACGTCGCAGTGTAATTGATAGTTAGTCAATGCGACGTCGCAGTGTAATTGACAGTCATAATGTGGCGTCACTGTGTGACAAACATGCGACGTTGCAGTGACGACCATGTAGGTCGCTATACGTTCATGATGGTCACCATGGGACGTCACAAAAAGCGTACAAGGCGGCCATTTTTCCGTCGGCACAACCTCTCTGCGACTTGCACCACAATGTCACATGAGGTCACAAAGGAAAAATGTGACCAGTATTCATACGCACTGCGCCGTCACTGTGCTGCGTTGCTTGTGTCTCTATTAACTACCTCTTTTTCGCAAAGGTCATCGAAAAAGCGATTCAGGTCATCATTATCCTATCGCATTTCTACGTTTACGCGAATAATTAAACCTCAGAACGATTCTTTAAAATCACGCAGTTATTACACGAGTCCGTAGAGCACTTTGGCCGTAAGCGGCGACATCTACTTTAAGTACTCCATAATGCACAGTCGGCTGCTACATTTAACTTACATAATTAAACCTGTATACCTCCGAACGCTGGAAAAACGCCCTCTTACCTCTCCTGTCTTTATATACAGCCTTTCATGTTTAATTCCTCATCAAGAAATAACACCACTAATTATTGGCTGCAACGAAATTGCCTCTAAACAACAGAGGCTGTAATTAAACCATATTTTGCTCTCGAGCGCAGAATATTTTAACTTAATCAATTTCGGAATACTTAATTTAGGGATTTGCATACTTAGTGCTTTGAACGATGCCAGCGCAAACCAGAATGACTATGTCCGTGCTTTTGTTCTGTGCACTCTCTGTAGCTAATTAGTTCTTTATTTCCTGATATAGATTTTAATTTTGCGAGACTCGAAAATTTTAAGCCGGTTCCATTTGGTAGGGGAAAATGTATCCTCCCCTTTTAAATGTATCTGATATAACTGTTTGTCCGGAAAGTAAACTATTTCAACTTTTGAGATTTAAAAAAAAATGATGAACGAAACGCGTATCCTTTTTCCTTTTACTTCTTATGTGTGTTTTTTACAAAGTTTTTTAATTACTTTATCGTTTAACACCAGTATTTTGAGTGTTTTTTCAATAATTACAATGCTTTGCTTTGAGTGAAAGATACTAAATAACTCATCTAGTATGAAGAAATTGTCAAAAATTTTTTGCACTACGTTTTCCTAAGAGATCTAAGTAGATACTTTAATTATTTTTCATGTTTAAAGTTTAACAGCCGTTCATTATCTTTCCAAAGAGATTACGATTAAACAGCTCAAAAGATTTACAGCTGTATTTTTATCTGGAATAATATTATAATAACAAAATTACGCTGCCTTAATTTGAAAAATGCGAAAAACACGTTCTTTGAATAGCCTTTGTTTGAAATGGACTTTATTTTTCGGAGATGCTAAGAAACGTTACAAGGTTTGCGATGTTATATTCCAGTTTGCTCTCCATTACTCACTTTTAAAATATGAATAAATGAAATCTGACCTTACAGAAGGATATACGGGCGGTTTTTCTGGCTTAAGCATTCATGACTTCCTATAGTGGAGAGCATGTACGTTATTGTGGTGTAATGCATATTAGCAATCTACGTCTGTACATTTATTATCACTTGTGTGCTATTACAAACCAATCAGGATTTCAGCCCAAAGTTTGGAAGTTTTGATAATTAATTGCCAAGTTTGGCGCCAAAAAATATGTCCTCAAAACTGAACCAAGATTGGCGATATCTTCCGAATTTAGCTAGAAACTGGCAAACGCGACAATTTATTACATAGTTAGAATATGCCTGGCGAAGATTGCACATATGACTGCAAAAATATATATCAAGTTTAAATATTAAATATGAATACATTGCAGTAAAGGGTATTAAAGGAATTTTCATACATCAATAACATTTATTGTCACAAATGATGAATATCTAGGCACATACTACATACAATTATTCTATTGCTAAACTTCTTTAAAATATAAATGAAAAGAATTGCGCAAAATTTACGGTACGTACCTTAAAACTGATGAGATTTTTTAACGAGAAGTTCATACGTTGGCTCATGGATTTTGACGAAATGCCGATGTGTTTTTGAGGACTCTCAGTGGAGTAAAATGCCAGAGAATTAGGTGCCAACTTTTGAGCATTTTCGAGAAAATGACAATTAAATTTTTGTACAAAGTTTTTATTTATATAAATTTAATTTTTCAATGAATAAAAATTTGTTGAAATGTACAAAGTTTTTGGGCCCTTGAAACTATGGTGGCCTCAGGGCAAGTGGCCCCGGTTGCCCTGCCGATAAACAAGCTCTGCCTGTATCGGGGGATCGGGGAGAGATGTCAACATCCATCCAACATTCCAGTTGCAAGCCAGTTTCGAAAGAGGGAAAGACTGCAGAATCTCCCTATAACGAAGTCTCCCTACAGCGAATTTCTCCCTATAGCGACATTCTTCATCGGAATGTAACTCTAAGGCTTAAATAACATTAAAAATATTCTCCATATGACTAAGAACTTGTCTCCCTATAACGAATTTCTAATTATTTTCCAGGTATTTTTTTGCCAATTTTGAAGAAAATTTCTAATTTTTAGACAGACCACATAAGGGAAGAGTAACAGATGACCTTTCCGATCTTTCAGAAGTGGATGCAGAAATCTTAACTGCTTCATATCCTACAGATGAAAAGATTTTGAACAGTGTAATAGACAAAAATGAAGGATTGGAAAGTGAAACTGATACCGAAAGACGTTTCACGGCCGAAACCACATCATACAGAAAAGCTACAACCATTCGAAACTTTTAAAAGAGGTTTAAAAATAAATGGAAGAAAATGTGCCTGAGTCTATTTTCGAATTTATTAATGAAAAGTAAGAAAACATAAGTTTAACAAATTTATAGTATATACTAATTTATTTTTAATTGAAAGCCACAATTAAATAATTATAAGCATCGAATTAACTTTGCTGAAATAAATGTAAATATAATAATTATGATTAATATTACGATATTATGATTGATATTTGTGCTGAAATAAATGTAAAAAATCTCTCTAATCTCTGTACAACGAAATTTTCTCTATAGCGAATGTTTTAACTGGAAACAAGCGAGTTCGTTTAAGGAGATTCTACAGTATACACGTAAACGGAATCTCCTTGTTCACGTTTTACGTTGGAGGGCGGGAAAGGGTAATCCACCAGCTATTGTTGAATAAAGCTATTGTTGTATCACCTGAAACATCAATGGAAAGCATACTAGAGATATTCCCGTCGTTTTAAAGCAACAAGGCTAAAATCTTCCAGGAGCCTAAAGATTAAGGTTGCCGCTAAAAAAGTATTCCATATATTCTTATCTTGAATCTGCCTAATGGCATAGTTACCTCTCCCAAATTCTTTATTTCGCCAAAGGGTGGCAAATATCCCAGCTGTACCAGCGGCATTTTCTTGCATTATCTAGAGTTATTCTGAGCTTATTGTGCATCACTTAGTTCAAAATTATATTTTACACAATTTGTTACGCATGAAGAGTTCAGCTCTTACCTACTAAACATCGGGTGGTCTATTGCAAAAGACCACAGTAGGACAATAAAACACAAAGATCATTGGTGTGAATTGGCATGCAACATTGGAGGACAAAATGTTTCCTATTGTAGAAAATACTATTTTTAAATAGGCGATGCCTGAATTTTCTTGAATATTACGGGGGGGGGGGGACACAATTGTCCCCTCTTGTACTTAATAAATTACGCCTATGGCCAAGATGGTTATGAGCAAAATGAAATTCCTTCTTTGCAGTAATAATAATAGCAGTTATAATAAGATAATAATAGTGGTGCATTCTTAATAATAATAATTTAAATTATGATGATGACGCAATTTGGCATTATGCACAAAGAAAAAATAATAATAGTTAAAATTAAAATATATCCACGAATTCTGGTCATTTTTTTCCCCTTTATCATGTACTGAAAAAGAAAATAAAAAACATTAATACTGTGTTTTGCGACACCGCATAAAAAACACAACTTAAAGAATTTCAAAATTTTTAGAATTTTACCAGGTATTTCTAGTAAAGTTTACTGTCAATAAAAGAATTTACAGTAAGAATGGACACCTCCCCCCTCCTTAGCTTGACCCGTCCCATGAGAAAGCTACTCCTACGCCCGTAGTACCGATGTATTAGCCAATTTTGTAAACATAATACAGATAGTTTATCTCAAAAGGGAAAACTTAAACATGTACTTTTTAATTATTTATAAGCATCCTATTTTCAAACGCTGAAATAAGATATACATATCTTCAAAGCTTCATGGCTTTATCTTTCTCCTGAAAAATATTATTCTTAAAAAACCTTGCTCTTGCGTTTTAAATTATGCATCTTGCTTCAAGAAATGCGAAACATTCAAGAATACGTTCTTTGAATAGACCTTTTGTTTATAGTTCGCTTTTATCCAGGAGCTGATGAAAAATGTTTAAAGGTTTCCAATGCTGTTTTCCTGAATTTTTCCTACTTACATATAAAATATGAATCCAATAAAACTTGACATTCAGAAGATATATATGTTTTTCTTTCAGGTTAAGTTGTCATGAGTATGCCCTAAATTAAGGAGAATTTGTGTATGCTATCTTAATGCAATATTTTAATAGCATATGGGGCTATTTTCTTCTTTTTCAGGAAATGGATATGTTCAATTATTTTTATTTATTTATATTTTTTTAGCACTAGCGTTCTATTTCGTTTTTTTCTGTCGACATAATTTATGGACAGGAATTGTGCACATCGACGTGTTTTCTTTGAATTCTATAGGACTGCCAGGTTTTTCGGCGAGGGGAATAAAATATTGTAAGTTGCCATGGTTTGCAATTTTTGATGATTTATTGCCAAGTTTGGCGCCAAAAAAATAAGTCCCGAAAAATTGAACCCAGCTTGGCGATATCTACCATATTCGGTGAGAAACTGGCAAACTCTACAGTTTATTACAAACGAGAAGTATAGTTAGATTACGCCTGACGAAGATAGTAAAACGGTTTGGTGGGCCATTTAGATTTCAATTCTTAAAAGTACTTTATGGAACAAGAAAGACACACATGGCACACTCATGGATTACCATGAAATTACAAACAGTATGTATAAAGGTAATAGGTAGCTTAGAATATGCCTCGAGAAGATTGTAAAACAGTTTCAATAGGCGATTGTAATACAGATTTCGAGTCCAAAAAAAGTGTTTTGTGGAACAAGAAAGAAAAATGCGGCACTCATGAATAATGAAACACTCTCCAACTTGATAAAATAAGGAAGAAAAATAGGAACGACGCATGGATTATGCTGCGCTTTCAATATAAAACACTTTAGTGTGTATTTAAAACATGAAAGTGTTTCAGGATTTTTAGATTTTTTTTTAATTCATTTAATTTATTTTTTCTGGGATTAGTTTGTGATAAAAGAAAAATGCGCAATTACATGTTACATTACAACAGTTCTAACTACAAAATCTCGACATTATACGGTTAAAAGTTTTAGAGTTATGCCAAATAAGTAATTATTTTTGGTGCCAAATTTGGCGATGTTTCCGAAAAACTCCAAGGTCTCTTACAGTCGCAGAGATTTCGAGCGTGGACCAAAAAATGATCGACAGTAGATAAAATATATTATATAAGATGTCCGTAGACCTTAATGTATTAAAATTATTTTGGTGTAAAAATAAACTATCCAGTAGAATGGAACCAAAAAAGGGAAATGCAGAACTAGGTGCTACAAAAATTTTAAATATAAAATTTCTGCATTATACTACCAATACTTTTTGAGATACGTACATATATACACACATGTCAGGAAAAAACTAGTCCAAATATCTTGCGGTTGGTGAAGTTGAATTGCCCATGCATTTATACGAACAAACGTACAGGTGTTTGTTGAGATGTATCGGAAAAATTCTTCAAAAGTCAATTTAGAGATAGTGAAAATTGCATCAAAATCTGCATACCGAAAATGTTCGCTATTACTATACTTCCTTTCACTTCATACACGGAAGTAAATAACACCGGTCAACGCGATTTTTGGGTCTGACTTCTACATGCTAAACTTTAGTTTCTCTTACGCCAAAACTAAGGAAAATAATTTATTTTTTTTTATAAAAGTTTGCTTTTCTAGAAATTAAAGCAATTTTTCAATTTCTTGGCAAAATTCACTGATTTATATATATTTTTTTTTTATACTTCCACTCTAAATTATGATCAGAAAAGTTTTTGCTGGATATAAAAGTCTTTTTTATTCAACATTTGTGATAAACAATAACATATAAATGTAAAATAATAAAATTAATGTCTAAAAGTGAATATTTTTCGTACTTCTTTTATCTTCGTATGAGCCAATAATAATAAACAAATAATAATCTTACAAATAATACTAAAAATAATACTACAAGCAATACTACAGAGTTACAAATAATAATACAGTTTACTTTCGGGTTCATCAAAGTGCTGCCATCTTTTGTTTATGAAATAAATTAAAATATACTTATCTATGTAAATCAGACAAAAGCAAACTTTAAGAACTGAAAATGAAAATTTATGTGTTTTTCAATGTCTAGAATCCGAATTTAGGCATGAGAACAGAAACGCCCCCCCCCCTCCAAATTTTTTTTTTGTTCAGCGGTGTAATGAATACCATAATAAGCCGATATCATAGCACATCGTAGTTCATAATATCCTGTTCTTTCAGAGCTGTTTTTATGTCCAACGGTTATTTAGTAAAAGGACTAAACTGAGATGCAAAGATCCCAAATATTTTATAACTTTATTTTCTTCCTAAAAAAAAAAAAATACTGTTATAACAAACCTTGCGTTCAGGTCTAAATTATGCATCATACTTTGAAAAATGCGAAACGCTCACAATACGTTCTTCCGAATAGCTTTTGTTTATTCTCTGGACCTTAACTCAGGAGCTGGATAGAAATGTTTCAAGATTTTCGATGTTATTTTCCTGAAATTTTCCTGCTCACGTTTAAAATATGAGTCCAATAAAAAAAAAGCTGACGTTCCAGGAAGGCATGTGACGTTTATGTTTTAGTTTGAATTTCCATGAGTAAAGTGTAATGTATGAACCTCTTAAATAATGGAGAATATGCCTCATATTTTAATATTAGCAGCATGCATTTCATTTTTACTTTCCGAACATGTACCATGTAAGGAAAGTATTGTCATCATGAAAAAATTCGACTTCGAGATTTGGGTGTATTGACACGTTTTGAAGTCTTCTGATTTCATTTATGCTATTTTTACGAGATGTGTGTGTGTGTATGTGTATGTGAGTGAACACGATAGCTCCTAAACGGTACATTCGATTGAGCTCAAATTGGATGTATATGATATAAACCACCGTCGCAAGACCGGTATTGATTTGGGTGTGTATAGGACTTATAGTTTTTCTACAGGGCTACGACAAAGATTTCTTTTACATTATGACGTATGGGGAGAAATTCTTGAAAGTGCGCTAGGGTTTAAACGGCGCATTCGATTGAGCTTCCATTGGGTATATATGTTTGAATCATTCATCCATTAAAATTTATTTCAATGGTTGGTCATGATCTTAATCGTCAGTGTTCGGAAAGTCGGGTGGAGCCACGCCATATTTTTTTTACTAATTTTTTATAAGGGTTGCCTAAATGAAAATTGGACAGGTATTAAAAAAATACCTCAATTGGAAATCAAAAGAAAATGCCATGGCGTTGTAACGCAGGTCCCATAGTTTAGGAATCTGGTAATATACATTTGCTGTAGAAAGATCATGGTACATTCTTGAAGAATCCTAAACAGCTTCCGCTAAATCGTAAACAGCTTCCTTCATTTCATCGAACGAAGAGAAATGTTTTCCCTGTAATGCTCTCTTAAGTGGCCTAAAAGTGTGGAAGTCACGGGGAGACAAATCCGAACTGCACAGCGGGTGTTCCAAACTCGCCTCAAGCTCATTAAACTACTAAACTCATATTATAGAAAGGACTCAGTAATAAACCCAAAGCCATTCTCTGGCGTAAATATACACACTCGTAACAAATATAAACTCATTTTTTTAAAAAGTATATCAAGAGAGAACATCTTTTCAACTTTTTCTCACTCATTTGCTTCTATGGCAGCTACGAAAACTGCACAACTGCTAAGTGAAAGCAATAATTGAAATTTCAACTCGCGTTCATATGCTAGGGGTGGGGGAAATTAAAGATGCAGCTTCTGATATCTGCCAAAATCTCCTAAGCTGGGTAGCAACTAGAGATGAGTTCGGGCTCATTTTTTGAAGCCCGAGCCCGAGGTCTTTTAATCCGAGCCCGCCCGAGCCCGAGGTCTTTTAATCCGAGCCCGCCCGAGACCGAGCAATATTATTTAAGTCGGAGCCCGAGCCCGCCTGAGCCTGAAATTTCAGTTAAAGATAAAAAAAATCCAACTACTTCAGTGATAGAATTCAATGAATTTTGCCGTTTGTGCAAATTAAAGACAAATAGAGTTGCAAACTCTCAATGCTTTCCAATTCTTTATATATCCATGTTTATCCAATAATGTCGGTTCTCATGACTCACTCATCAATATAATCCGCCGTTCTGAAATATCCAAAGAGCTTCCCGCACCTTCTAGGCCCCAGTGCACTATTTTTTTATAAGTACAGTCAACTACGGTTATAGTGAAATCGGATAGAGTGAACCATCGGCTATAGTGAACGCAAACGATTAGTCCCGATTCATATACAGTATCTCTATCCATCATGAAGACACTTGGGTTTTAGTGAACTTCGGATAGAGTGGACGAAATCGGAGGGTCCGCAGAGGTTCACTATAACCGGAGTTGCCTGTACTTTTATTTTCATCATGAATCACTTTTTAAAATCTGTTTCAAGGAGTCTGTTCAATAAAGGAGAAATTTTTCACGAGCCCGAGCCCGAACGCAATTGTGAATGACAGAGCCCGAGCCCGGTTCGGGCCCGGGCTCGGGCTTTGCCCGTCTCATCTCTAGTAGCAACAGCGCGGAAAGTGTTTTACTCTATAACCTATAGGTGCGCTGCAGAACACTCGATTTCCAATGTTTACATTTTTGAAAAAAGGTTTGACAACCCAGCAAGCAGCTGCGGAGAATGTTCTCTCCAATAGCCTAACTTCGTGGATATAGAGTAAACCACCTCCCCCCCTTCATAACACGGCTTCATATAAAACGGATTCGTGTAACACTTCCCCAAAATTGCGAATGTATTCGTACAGCACGGTAAAATGAGATAGATGTTCTGATTTTATTACGTTTTAGCTCCAGTAATGAATATAACTTTGGAAGGTCAAAACTAACCCATTTATGCCTAGCGTCCCTTTTTTGGGACGGCATTATCGCTATCATTCGAAAACGTTATTTATTTTTCCTAGCTTTTATTCGCGAGTATTGAACCTCAATTCCACAAAATATTTTAATATGGCAAGTAGGATGTTGACATTTCAATTTTTATACATAACGATTTTAAATGAAATCATCCCTTGTTCAAAAAGTTGACATCAGAAATTTATCAATTACTTCTGGTGTTAGCAAAAATCGAAGAAAGTCGCAAAAATATCCAGGCACGAATGGACTAAACATCATTGTACTTCTAAGGTGTGCAAATGAGGTATATAGAAGTTGGACCGCTCAGTTTACACTACAGGTGGAGTATAGCTGAGGACAACATGGATTCCCATAGCACAGAACGTGTCTACCGTGTTATGGGGGGGGGTGTCTACTGTACTGGTATCGCAAAAATAAACAATTATCTACAGAATTTAGTCTTAACCCTTTATAAGGCGAGTTTATGTGCGGAGAGTCGAAAGTACTTGGGATTTTTCTGCCCCATTTTTTAGGATTCATTGATATATTTTCCCTCTACTGTAATATCCCACGTGAAAATTGGGAGAAACAAGTATTCAACAAACATAGAAATATTGCAGGAGAATACATTCATTATTCACAAAATCAAAGTCGGTAAACCACCTGCTGCCTGTACGCGGAATGAAACGCAGAAATATATAATTAAAAGCCATGATTCTAGGCTCCATTTTCGAATCATTAATTGAGCTTTCCTTAAAATCGCTACGAATGAAAGGAAAGCTCATAAGCCAAATATAATATAGAATCTATATGTATGGAAAGAATATACATCCATTACAACTGAACAAAAATCAGAAAATTCACTCATGATAATTGATTTCTGTATTTAACAGACCGTAGGTGCTAAGTATACTTACCACGACCTTATAAAGGGATAAAACGGGGATTGGAAGTATCTCTTAAATTAATCTTCAGAAGCTGACAAATTTACATGAATCTCGCTTAACCCTTTGAGGCGCAACCCTTTCCCAATGCTGAAAAAAGGGCAGCCGTTGCCATCGCTCGACTTAACTACCAGCAAGAGGGCGGACGATCGAAACGTTCATCGCGTGCCAGAGATCTAGAGACCCTTTTTTGGCGACCGCTGGCTGTGCCGGCACAGCCAGCTGCGTCAAAAAAGGGTCTCTAGATCTGTGGCACGCGATGAACTTTTCGATCGTCCGCCCTCTTGCTGGCAATTAAGTCGAGCGATGGCAACGGCTGCCCTTTTTTCAGCATTGAGCAATCCATTCAAGCTGTTCTCGCATTCTTCCATTTTTCAGCAGATCTCAGTGCTGTTTAAAAATAATCGTGATCATTTTTTTTTTTTACGGGACAGGATGTGCTAAAAAGTAAAGGATTCTAGTGGAGCTATGTCACCCGCCACTATTTTTATAGAAATCCAATCTATTCTTCGTGACTGGCAACAGTCAAAAAGTCAGAGTTGGGTGTTCCCAGAGGGGGAACACTGCGCGTTAAAGGGTTAACGATCTACGATCACTCACACACTACAAAGACTCGTCTAGATAACTAACGATCCAATTAACGCCTGACCGTTGAACCGACTTTATTCATACCTTCTTGAAGCTCACTCAAAAAAAAAAAAAAAAAAAAAAAACCATGCATTCGCACGTTTACATTAACAGTGTCTTCCTTGATCTAAACAAGTTGCCACTACCTCCGAATAAAGTGTTGGAATTTCCTTAATTTCGAAATCCAAACATCGAGAAAGCCGTCGCCGCAAATAACTTTCTCGGGGCTAATTAGCTATTTTATTCTTGTAACTGGTTTTTAATTTTACGCCTCGTGTGTTTCTCATTAAAAGATGTACACACCACGCACATGCAGATAGCTTCTCCCTCCCCCGACGTAGTACTAGTACTACAAGGGCGCCTCTTTTAATTCGCAAGTTCTTTTTACCGTTCGCGAAGAAAATCTGACAATAAAAATTTAAAACAGCTCAACTTTACCTCCTTGCAGCACTCATCCCGTTCCGGTTCGCAGTAGCTGCTAATGTAGCATAATTTGTCGTTGGAGAGAGAGAAAGATAGTTTTGTCTCGAGCTGCAAAAATTTAGATAGAGCGCGTTCTTTATTGTTTGAAAATGGCTTTGCGCCCTCCACCCAACCGAAACTTGAAATTAATATCGTAATCGAGACGGACAATTTTGGGCCGTGTTTTAAATTAAAATCACGGAATAAATAATTAAAATTCCACGCTCTGAAATTTTCTCTCTCGGTGAGCAAGTTTCATTTATTTTAGAACTTTAATTTAAAATGTTTTTTTTTTTTAATCCATGAGTACAGAATGCATTCATTATAATGTAACAGAAATGCGTGAATAATAGTTTAAAAAATGCTTCATAGGCTTTTTATCACAAAATGTGCTAGTAAAATATCAGGTTGTAACGAAAGTTTTCCGCCATATCTGCCTGAAATACTAACTTCTAACTCCTTAGATAACTGTTTTTGAACTTTCGGTACCCAACATGCACAGTGTCACATGATACAACAATAGTACTTAAAGCTGTACTCATAATTCGTTGATATTATGTAGCTGACTTTTTGCAACACAACTGGAGGTAAAGGATGATTCTAATCCTCTAGAGTGATAGTTCTATTTGAGACACCTTATACTGAATGATAACTCTATTTTTTACAAATTTCACAACACAGTGTTATAAAGTAAGCCTCTTTCTTTCAAATGCCAAAAATCGTTTGACAAAATAGGAGCCAATACGCCAACGAGAACTGTGTGCTGACGAAGTTTGCGGTGGCGGGAAACTTTCGTTACAACCTAATACAATTTTCTTAACGGAACATTCCAGTTTACAATACCCTGCAAATTTGTGTAAACACAAGTGATAATTGCTTGTTTGTGAGAGCTTATCCAGGTACTCTCTGACCGCGTTGAGCGTGGAAAATTGGCAAACTGCCAGTAAAGGTGAATTCAAATGATTCATTCATTTGATCCGATAATACAAAGTAGCTTTTCTTGAACACTGCGTCTGGATAATTCAGCGGCGAGCGCACATGTATAACAGGCAACCCCCGATAACTAATGGACGTGCGCCTTTACCTCTTTAAACGGGATGTTTACTTTTCTGTCTAGGAAATTTTAACATACTAGATTCCAGCTCCGAAGAAGTATTTTATGGAACAAGGAAGACAAATACAGCGCAGTCATTAATTATGATGCACTTTCCAACGTAATGGAACAACGAAGCAAACAAGGCCGGCTCGTGGATAAAACTGCACTTGTAATGCGCATTTAAAATGTGAAAAATGTTTCAGATTTTCATTCATTTCCTCTTATTTATTTTTTTTCATGCCACGCAAAATCAGTATAAATGTGCATATTTATGTCCAAATTGTACATTAGGGTGGAGTGATTATTTTTTCTGAAAGGTGAATGGGCTCTTAATTAAATCATTTAATTAAGAAAGCTGCAAAATATTTTTTGTCTGGATTAACGTTCAGCACTGCCTCTAGAGTCCCGAACATTTGTAAATTTTTAAAAATTTTGTCATAAATTTATTTGCAGTGAAACAAAATCCTGAAAGACGAATAGAATACCCGGGGGAAAGTTGGTGGGTGACCTAATTAGACCTAATTAAGAAAGCTGTAAAATATTTTTCTTTGGCTTAACTTTCAGGGGCGTTCCAAGAGTCTCCAACATTTGTAAATTTTACAAACTTAGCCAAAAAATTTATCCTCAAGTCGTTGTCTAGAAACACTATGTTGTGGTATCAGATCCTGGAAGTACTTATTTAACCCTTTAACGCGCAGTGTTCCCGCTCTGGGAACACCCAACTCTGAAGTTTTGACTGTTGCCAGTCACGAAGAATAGATTGGATTTCTATAAAAATAGTTGCGGGTGACAGAGCTCCATGAGAATCCTTTACTCTTTAGCACGTCATTTCCAGTCAAAAAATAGTCACGATTCTTTTTAACAGCACTGACATCTGCTGAAAGATGGAAAAATGCGAGAATGGCTGGATAGATTGCCCAATGCTGAGGCACAGCCAGCTGCGTCAAAAAAGGGTCTCTAGATCTGTGGCACGCGATCAACATTTCGATTGTCCGCCCTCTTGCTGGTCGTTAAGTCGAGCGATGGTAACGGCTGCCCTTTGTTCCGCATTGGGCAACCTATCCGGCTGTTCTCGCATTCTTCCATTTTTCAGCAGATGTCAGTTCTGTTAAAAATAATAGTGACAATTTTTTGACGGGAAATGACGTGCTCAAAAGTAAAGGATTCTCGTGGAGCTCTGTCACCCGCCACTATTTTTATAGAAATCAAATCTATTCTTCGTGACTGGCAACAGTCAAAACGTCAGAGTTGGGTGTACCCAGAGCGGGAACACTGCGCGTTAAAGGGTTGTATTCAAGTTGTATTCAAGCTTGACAGTTCAAATGACTTCTCCAAGCTGGCTGCAAGCTTAAAATGAATTGAACTGTCAAGCTTGTATTAATACGTCAAATTCAAAGAAATGTCAAGCTTTATTTATGCTTATGTGCTGTCTGGGACCGAACAGCAATCCAAAGATCCATTTAATAATAATTTCAATCACGTACGTTTAATTATTTAATGTCCAGAAATACGGAAGATATTCATAAATATCGAAAAAAAAAACCACCTATTTTTTCGAGAGATTTTTTGGCACACCTCAAAACCTAAATGTAGAAGCTCAAACTTTGGGAATCTCTTAAGTAACACATCAGTTTTTGGCAACAATTCCACACTGAAATTCGGAAAAAAGTGTTTTACCAGAATATTCAAAAATGTTGGAAAAAACTATTCTTGCGAAAGTTTGAAGCCATTGGGGCACCTCAAAAACTAAATGTTGAAAGCTCAAACTTTGGGAATCGCTTAATGAGGTAGTACACCAGCTTTTGGCAAACATTCTGTTTCGGAGACGATCGTTTTTTCCTACAAGTTCACTCCACCCTATTGTACATATACCTCTAAATCCATTTTTTTTTTTCAATCGCACTTTAAAATAAGCAACCAAAAGAATTAAATCGTATTTGCCAGAATCTTACCAACTACTGTACTTAAATATTATCAATATAAGACTTAACTCTTTAACGCGCGGTGTCCTTCACCGTAGAGGACACCAAAACTTACTGTAAGTTTTGACTGTTGAACACAGTACACGAGAATAGTATTGGATTTCTATTATTACAATATGGGCCCAACTGACGTCTTGGGCCGGAGTTGACAAAAAATAGTCTGACAAGTCCACGAATATTTACTATTTAGCACGTCCTTTCCCGTCAAAAAGTGGTCACGATTCTTTTTAACAGCAATGACATCTGCTGAAAAATGGAAGAATGCGAGACCAGCTGGATAGATGGCCCCATGCTGAAAAAAGGACAGCCGTTGCCATCGCTCGACTTAACGACCAGCGAGATGGCGGACGATCGAAACGGCGCACAGCCAGCTGCGTCAAAAAAGGGTCTCTAGATCTGTGGCACGCGATCAACGTTTCGATTGTCCGCCCTCTTGCTGGTCGTTCAGTCGAGCGATGGCAACGGCTGCCCTTTTTTCAGCATTGGGCCATCTATCCAGCTGTTTCATATTTCAGCAGATGTCAGTTTCTGTTAAAAAGAATCGTGACCATTTTTTTACGGGAAATGACGTGCTCAAAAGTAGCGGATTCTCGTGGAGCTAGGTCAGATCACCCGCAACTATTTTTATAGAAATCCAATCTATTCTTCGTGATTGGCAACAGTCAAAACGTCAGAGTTTGGTGTTCCCGGAGCGGCAACACTGCGCCTCAAAGGGTTAAATAGTAGCCTTATCTATGAAGAATATGCTCCCACGAAATTAGATTGAAGATACACATACCGCAAGAATATATATTCCCGAACAATCACCGGGAGTAAATTTAATTACAGCCGGCAGTCCAAAAATTTTCAAAATTACGGGCGCAGAATTATAATCATCTGAAGGAATTTATAATAAATACTAAATAATTAACACGAATACAATTACAGGGATATAATGACATGCATTTGTAAATTAAAATTGATTTATTTTATCTGGTTGCCCTGGATACGGCGAGAATGGCAGCAATCTCATTTCCAGAGCACCGTTTTATGCGGGGGCCCATAATTAGCATATAAATGTAACTAATGAAATTTTAAAGCAGGAAGATTTTAAATTATAATGTATCAAAAAACACCGAAAATAATTAAGATTGCGGCTTAGAAAGTTTCGCCATTTTTGAAGATGTCTCTCTCTTATAAATAGACCTAGTTAATTAATTTTATTTAGCATTCACGTTTTACGAATTCTTCAATTTATTAAAATGAACTTTATTAATGTATATAACTATTGAAAGTACCCGTTTTTCGCACAGGAATGGGACTTATTTTCAGAATAATGTGAATAACTATTCATCAATAGAATTAATAAATTAAAATTTATAAATTGTATTTGTGAATTTTAATAATGTAAATAACTATTTAAAGTACCCGTTCTTCACACAGGGATGGGACTTATTTCCCATTTGAAGATGTCTCTCTTTCTCTCTTATAAATAGATCTAGTTGATTAATTCCATTTGGCATTTTCCTTTTTTACGAATTCCTAATTAATTAAAATTAATTTTAATAAGCAAATACCTATCGAAGTACCCGTTCTTCGCACAGGAATGGGTTTTCTTTTCAAAGCTCTCAAGTTCCGGGTGTATGTTATGGTTTAATTTTTACATTCTCCTGCAAAATGTGCGTGAAACTTCAAGCCGATTGGTCTAACGATGACAGTTTCTGTGCACTACAGAATGGACAATCTTTCAGATTTTCGTTACAAATGAGCTATTATTTACTTTCATGTTTTCTGCAAAAAATAAACCAATTATATAGTCTACCGACGTAGGAAATTCATTTTACTTTTTGTAACTTAAAAATTCAGGGAAAAGCTCAGAAATTGGAAAAACGGAATTATTTTATGTTTTTACAGTATGTGAGGTTTAGTTATCTTAATTTTTTCTGCATACGCAATTAAATTTTTATTCCACTTGGTTAAATGACGTGGAAAAAAATTCTTCCTTCCCCTAGTTGACAAGGCCAATAACTGAAGCCGATAACATCCATTACTGAAGATCAGTTAGTCGAACCCAGAATGAAATAGCCAATTTGCTACGAAAATTTATTCTATTACGCGGGATATTCAATTATCCGGATCACAGTGACTAATTATTACGGCCTGGTACGTTGAAAATTTATTACAATGAGTGGGGTATTCTTTTAAGGGATATTCCATTATCCGGGATCACAGCGACTAATTATTACGGCCTGGTGCATTGAAAATTTATTGAAATTAGCGGGATATTCGTTTAACGGATTTCTTTTAGCAAGAAGTATCAAAAACTGTACGAAGAGGAAATAAAATAACACGTCGTAATATGTCGACAAAACGCACGTTACAGAACAAAAGAATAAATAAACTTTGGAATGGTAAATGAAATTTGCATATACTAGTTTCTGTCTTCAGGTGCCATTACTAAATATCTATATAAATAAAATTAGACTTTTGTCTGTCCAGTTCTTGGAATTCAAAAATTTTGCGATTTCTATCCGTTTCAAGCACCCGGGAATCCGATGCGACAGTCAAAAAAAAGTTTGTCTGTCTGTCATTCTGTCGTTCTGTCATTCTGTCCGTAATGTTTGACAGAATGTTTTTTGTTTAAGCACCACGTAAAAACGGCTGAAGCGAATGATATGAAATTGGGTGTCATGATAGGTGGTCACTCAACTTAAAACATAGGCGTCGAATTTAAAAAAAAATCTTGATTAGATTTTGAGATTTTGCGAAAATTGTTTCAAACTGCGTAAATTTGTGTTCGCACATCACGTAATAACTGCAAAGGTGAAAAAATGGTATTGGGTGAAATGATAGGTGGTCACCTTAAACTATAAGCATCTAAAAAAAACCGATCAGATTTTGGGATTTTGCGAAAATCGTTTCAAACTGAGTGAATTTTTATTCACGCATTACGTAATAACGACTAAAGCGAATGATATGAAATTGGGTCACATGATAGGTTGTAGCTCAACATAAAGTATAGGTGTCCAATTTTTAAACATTTTTATTTGATTTTAAGATTTTGTGAAAATTCTCCCAAAATGCGAAAATTCTCCCAAAAACATATATCAAGTTAAAATAATAACGACTAAAGCGAATGATATGAAATTTGGTCACATGATAGGTTGTTGTTCAACATAAAGTATAGGTGTCTTAATTTTTTAAATATTTTTATTAGATTTTGAGATTTTGCGAAAATTCTCCCAAAATGCTGCTTTATTTCTTCAAGCATCGCGTAATAACGACTAATACGAAATTGGGTGATAGGATAGGTAGTTACTAATCTTAATTTATAGGTGTTGAATTTTAAAAATATTTTGATTACATTTTGAGATTTTGTGAAAATGGTTTAAAAATGCTAAAATGTTTGTTCCAGCATCACGAAATAAAGACTGCAGGGAATGAAACGAAATTGGGTGACAGGATAGGTTGTCACTCAACTTAAATTACTAGGCTTCCAATTTTTCAAAAATTGTTGATTAGATTTTGCGAAAATTATTTCAATATGCGTAAATATTCGTTCGCGCATCCCATAATTACGACTTAAGCGAATGAAATGATATTACTTAGTGACTCTCTAACCTGTAATATTTTAACAATACATAAAAATTATAATTTCGCTTTCTTTACTTTGGCAACATACTGCATCCATTCTGTGTACTCCTACAATGCTGACTAAAGTTCTTGCTTTTAGAAATTTGCATTCAGTACTAACCCGTCAACGACGGGTATTTCAACTAGTAAGCGAATAAAAAAGAAACAGATCAAGGTTTCAGTAGGTTGCTTGGCAAAACCAGCCAAGAAATTCAACCTAGGGCACGGCCACTTTTACAGTAAAAAACGAGGAAGAATCATCCAAACAACGAGGAAAAATCGAGGAAAGATGCCAATACCAGAAACAAAAATATGTTGCCATCATATAAGTAGAAAAAGTACGTGAAAACTGCATTAAGAATCGTGTAGTTAAAATGAGAAATCATATATCGATAATTAACATGTAATAGTAATGATGATAAAACAAAGATAGAAATTAAAAAATGCAAGAACGCCAAAATAAGTACTCAAAATAAAAACAAAAGTCAAGTCGAGTTGATCTAGTAAGAATATAAACAATCAAAAATAAAACTGAATGTCTACTTCTTATACATTTTATCATAATATTTTAAAAATTATGTATCTTTATTGTTATATATACTATGTATGTGCTTGTACAGCCAAAGATACATACGCCAATGCACAGTGTGACTTTAAACAGGAATGAAATATTAGGCGGCATTATAACTAATGACCGACAATTCTATTTATTTTTAATATAGTTTCATTTTGTGTCTAAAATATATGTAAATACATTTTATATTTTTATGTCTTTTTACTATAACTTTTTGCATAGAATTTTTTTAGATGTATGTATAACTTATTTCATATTAGCTTTTAAACTTTAAACTAGAGTTTTTCCCCACGACATGAAACTAAAACACTAAAAACAAAGACTTCTTGGAAGACAACATCAGACCACGGAACACATATTGAAAAAAAAGAGCGGGGGGGGAAGAGACAGAGATTTTTAAAATACGGAGATTTAGTTTTAAAATATTTATTGTAAAACAGAAAATTGGACTGAAAAATAAGCAACAAAACTGTTTCGAAAATAGAAATACCTTCCTTTGCTTTTATTCCAGGTATTTTAAATAATGAATTCAGGTCTACAATATTTTAAATTTTCTATCATTTCTCTATTTTTTGCTATAACTGTTTACTTCCGAAATTTTTTGAGCGTTTCAAAAATTTAATATTTAATCTGAAAAGGGATTTCAAAATATTATTTTAAGAAATGCTTTGTTTGAAAACTGTTTTTGAAAATATTTTGTGAAGAAAATTTAAACTAATGCGCTTTCTTCATGTGCATTTTTATTTTTATTTTCGCTCACTGCTTTCAATTTTAAAATATGTATTTAAAAACACGAAAAACTATCGCCATCTGCAATATTCGGGGATGATAAAAAACAAAATATACGAAAGCCACAAAACTTTCGCTTTGAATTTTTATTATAATTTGCATACTGTTGGAAGAGCTTCTACAGTAAATATCTTAAAAACGTAAAATGTAAATGCTGCATACTAATATTTTCGTACACGAATATATTTATTTAAGTTAAATTATTCCAGTTTAACTTTGATAAATATATTCATGTGGAATTTTATTATTTATGGGTTATTAAAATATCATTTTTGTAATAACAAGTAAATAAACTGTTTGCTCTCTGTCATTGTAAAGTTATTCTCCTAATACAGATGAAAGTAATAAAAATTATTGCTTTCATCTTTATTGGAAGACTAACTTTTAGTTGTACTGTTTTATTGACGTTAAAACCTTTAACAGGCCAATGTTCCCAATTGGGAACATCGAATTAAAAATTTATACAAAAATGAAATTTTATCAATATTGACTTGAAAAATAAGCAGGTAAAGTTAAAAGATGACTTGAATTTTTTAAAATAGAAATTACATTTCTATCATTAGTGGGAAACTGAAAAAAAAAAATGGAAATAGACGTTTTCATAAATTTTTACAAAGCTATTTTTATATAACCTCCCCCCTTTCGAAATTAATTCATATGTTTACTTAAATTAAATAATAAAGCTTTTTTTAAATTCTTAATATTTCACTTATTGTTTAAACTACCCATCGGTATATTCAGTTTTTTGTAAATTATAGTCAGAAATGTGACCCATGCCCCCGATTTCAAATACAGTCAAAATTGTGGAATAACCGCCCTCCCCCCCAATTTCAATGACTAATAACCTTTAACTAACGCATAATAGAAGACAATATATGCAAAAAAACTAATTTAAAATATGCCTGGATAACAATGTGGTCTGAAAAATGTTTTAATCTTCCGCTGTTACAGTTGCAGAGATGTAAAGACGTTTATTAGCCATGTGAGCAATCTCCTATTAACCCACGCCAATGGGAGAAATTTCTACCAGCCATGGTGGCTGGTAAGGCTTATTTTTTACCAGCCACTTAGACGAATCTGAAAGCCACATTTTATTATAAAGGATGGAGCAATGATTTAAATTTGTTTTCAGCTATTTCATTTCTCATTAAAGGGGAAACAGCGAAATTATCTCTAATGTAATAGAAAAATCCTAAGAAATTTCAAGGGGTGGGGGGGGTGGGTTAATGCGTTCGGTATCATTTTGTTTACTACAAGACAATGAGTTAATTGCCACTCACGAATGAGTTTTTATCAAGACCCGCATTACTCGGAAAGTTTTTAAATAGCGGACAAAAACTTTTTCAAACTTTTGAAAAATAATTCGGATTGTTCGGAATATTTTAAAACAAACCGAATCAAAATCGAACGAAAATTACGCTCGCAGTAATTAAAAGCGTAATAGATAACATGGAACTTTCCCTTTAAACGCAATGTAAAAAAAAACTTTATTTTCTCAGTTTCTGATTTTTACACTTTCCTACAAAATTAAAAAAAGTGTTGAATGGGAAGTTGTGAAATTTTACATATAGGCTGTACGTCTATATCTTCATTCTCTGAATCTAGGATTTGAAAATGAGACCTACAGATTTTATTTTATAACTTGATAAATCATAATAATTTCAATGACTTTAAAATTTTAAAATATTTTTATGATTTATCATATTATGAAATAAAATCTGTAGGTCCCACTATCAAATCTAAGGTTCATAGAATGAAGATCTATACGTACAACCTATATGTAAAATTTCATAACTTTTCATTCAAAACTGTTTTTGAAATCCTGTGGGAAAATGTAAAATTCAGAAACTGAGAAAATCAAATTTCTTTACATTACGTCTAAGGGGAAAGTCCATGTCAGCTTTTACGCTTTTAATTTCTGCGGGCGTAACTTTCGTTCGATTTTAAAATATTCCTAACAGTCTGGATTATTCTCAAAAATTATTTTAGCAAAATCGACTTTTTGGACGTTTAACACTCTGAGGTGCAACCCTTTCCCAATGCTGAAAAAATTGCAGCCGTTGCCATCACTCGACTTAACTACCAGGAAGGTGGCAGACGATCGAAACGTTCATCGCGTGCCACAGATCGAGAGACCCCTTTTTTGACGACAGCTGGCTGTGAGGCACAGCCAGCAGTCGTCAAAAAAGGGTCTCTCGATCTGTGGCACGCGATGAACGTTTCGATCATCCGCCCTCTTGCTGATCGTTAAGTCGAGCGATGGCAACGGCTGCCCTTTTTTCAGCATTGGGCAATCTATCCAGCTGTTCTCGCATTCTTCCCTTTTTCAGCAGATGTCAGGGCTGTTCAAAATAATCGTGACCATTTTTTGACGGGAAATGACGTGCTCAAAAGTAAAGGATTCTCGTGGAGCTTTGTCACCCGCAACTATTTTTATACACATCCAATCTATTCTTCGTGACTGGCAACCGTCAAAACGTTAGAGTTTGGTGTTTCCAGAACGGGAACACTGTGCGTTAAAGGGTTAATCAGGGTAATTTCATTCCATTAAAATTATTTTGAAATCGACTTTGATTAAATGTTAGCCTTTAATTAGCATTTGCTTTGTGCGAATGTGACGGTGTGTTAAAAATACAGCCAAAAACCATTAAATGTTTTCTCGTAAAAGATCGTATAACTTCATGTGGGTGAAGCATGCTTATACTTTTAGTACTTCCAGTCTTCATTACCCACATTTAATATGTTTATCTGACGAGTATCGTTTCCTCTACCCCCCCCCCACACACACACACACCTATCACATAAAGAAAGGGGGGGGGAGGCGAAGGACCCCGATTTCACCGATTCCGTCGCAAACTGTTAATTAGCAACTTAATTCCGGTAACCAGTTTTAATTTCATGCATCAGGTGGCAGCAGTGGAATTATGAGAATTTTCCCTCATATATATACACTACACAAAAGTTCCTTTTCACAAACGGATAATTCAAATGTGGCCACGAGAAAGTAATGAAACTTTTCTGTCTTTTGAATCTTTAAATTTTGTTTATGGTTGTTATCATTAGAACATATTTCGGCCGTTTTCTAGGTGAAGACGATTGGTGTGTGTATAGTGAAACGTGTTCTGTGCTGCTTTTAAACTTTCGCTCTGTCTGTTGTTAAATAGCTAAATATTATTTAAGACATAATCTGAGGAACGTAATTTTTAGTAAATATGCGATTCTTAAACAATTAACCCTTTATTTAACAAATTAAGAATTTCGAAGAATATCACCTTGAATCTACTTGTTTTCTCTTGTTAATAGTTAGGCAATGAATGATCAATACTGATTAATGTAATAAAAAATAAAACTACGAAAAAATGAATAAGCATAATCTATACATTCGATGACTTAATTTTATAAACAGTTAACGAGTTTTTTTCAAAAGAGTGTACGATCCACTCATCTGCAGGAGTCAAGTCATATTTTGACTGACACACTTTGAGAAAATCGAATCCTTTAATCATAAAACAAACGTCTTAAAATTCACTAATGTTCTTTTTTTTTGGGGGGGGGAGGAGGTAGTGAAGACATGATTAGAAAGTGAGCGGAAAGCTGTCTATTTAAAACAATCTACTCTGATAGAACATGCAATAGTGATTTAAGATAATGAGCAGATTATTTTTTTTATTATTTTAATTTAACGGTACTTTGAACTACCGTCGGTATATAAAGGAATAAATCCAAACCTCGTTAGTGCACCATTCTCGGGAACACTTAAAAATGACTTATTAAGCAGAGTGACTTCTTAAGCGGAGTATACTAAATGCAAAACGTAATTCTAAATGTTTCTATAGTGTGCTAATAATTAACTTAATTTTTTGCAATGGTCGGGCACTTGTCGATTAGGCATTGTCCACTACAACGGCACTGTGGCCATTTTATTATGGAGGCACCCGGTAGGCGGCCAGCGTTATCCCCTATGAAGGGACGGGCAAGTTATTATACATGCCCAAGCCGGGATTCGAACTCGGACCCAATGGTTCATAAGCCACTACACCACCTTGGCGGCTTATTCGTTTGTTTGCTTGTGTTTATGGCAATGCTACACTAGGGCGATCTGCCAAGGGTGGAGGGGTGCCTTAGTAGGTGGCAGGAGCACTTTCCAATGGGTCCTTACACGTATTCATGTTGCATCTGGAGAAATCCTACCAAAACTCCAAAACGGTTGGATCGACAGCCGCGCGATGGGACCCGAACCCGGGACCTCCACACTTCGGCCGCCAGCCGTTTTCAGTGACGTAACCACTGTGCCATGGTGAGGCCACCCTGGGCGGCTTCATTTACATTATAATTTGTATAAATTAGTAGAATAAGAATTTAAATTGATAAAATGACAGTCTAAGGAAATTATCAGGTTGTAACGAAAGTTTTCCGCCAGATTTGCTTGAGTCAGCTCACGCGGTACCCAGCTATTGACCTTATATGTCAAGTTTATGCGATGCTTAGCGCGACTCATGGACATGGCACTAAAGTCTAACTCTTTTAGCTAGCTCTCGAGTGGATGAATGTTTTATCTTCTTCCACAGATTGTCGTAGGCACAGATAGAGCGCTCTGCTTCTTTAATCTCCTAGTCCTCGTTTTTGAACTTTCTGTACCAAATCTTCACAGTGTCGTAGGATACAACAGTAGTATCTTAAGCTACACCCATGATTCGGTGTCATTCTGTAGCTGACTTTTTGCAACAGAACTGAGAGTAAAGGATGGTTCAATCTGGTAGCGTGATAGTTCCATTTCAGACACCTTATACTTAATCATAACGATATTTTTTTACAGATTTCACAACACAGTGCTCTAAAACAAGTCTTTTTCTTTCAAACAACAAAGATCGTTTCACAAAATATTGGCAAAGACACCAACGCGAACTGCTTGTGCAGGCAACACTTGCAGTGGCGGAAAACTTTCGTTACAACTTAATATAAGAGAGTAACGATGCACTTGCAATTTAATGGCACCATCTGTCCTGTTTGATCTGCCATCGTACGGAAGTCGAAAGAAGAACAATTCTGTATGCATTCCTAACATAGGTTGATAATAGCAACCATCTTTGTAAGAAGCAATGCTTACAGTCGTGCTCGATAAAGATTATTGTGCTTTTGGTAGATAACTTGAATGAAATGGGATTCTACTCTTAATGAAGTGAGAGGAACAGTTGTAAAAAACAGCGACGCAATAAGCGGGGTACAATACGTACCAAAGAGGCGTATTATGAAGGTCTGGATTTCTGAAAGACGAAGTATTATCCGAGGTGACTTACTAACAAGGTTTGACTGTAGAAACGTGACGAGAGGAGTTGTTTAACCCTTTAACGCGCAGTGATCCCGCTCTGGGAACACCCAACTCGGACGTTCCGACTTGTTGCCAGTCACGAAGAATAGATTGGATTTCTGTAAAAATAGCTGCGGTGACAGAGCTCCACGAGAATCCCTTTAACTTTTGAGCACGTCCTTTCCCGTAAAAAAAAAAATCTGATGTGTCCAACACATGACTTCCTTGCACGTCTATTAAATCAAAAATGTTTTTTTACGCACTTCCTCTAAACTTATTTGTTTGAAAGATATAAAATATCAATAATAGTAAGATATAGCGATTTCTAGCCAAACATTTCGATATCGCCAAGCTGAGTTCAATTTGAAAGATTTCTTTCTGACACTTTATTTGGCGATATTTCACCAAAAGCCGACAAACTTGAAATAGTTTGCGAGATTTTGGGGATAGCCAAAGTAGTCATTGACCACAGACTTTCAATGAATTGAATGCATCCATACACCTTAATGTATTTAAAGTCATTTGGCTCACCCTGTAAATAAATTCCCAGTCGATTGCTGTCAAAAAAAGATATTGAAAACCGTTAGATATTATAATATAGTTCTAAATACAAAAGTTTCAAAATTCTACGGGTTGAAGTTTTAGAGTTATACAAAATACGAAATAATTTTTGGCGCCAAATTTTGGCGATATTTCGGCGAAACTCGTCAATGTCGACGATATTTGGCGAGATATTAAGCATGGACCAACAATGACAGATTATCGCCACATTTGGCGATATTTCGCCAAAAACTCGCCAAGAACGATGACAAATGGCGATACTTTTGGGCATGGACCAAATGACTGACTATCGCCGAATTTGGCGACATTTCGGCAAAACTCGCCAAGGTCGAGGACAGACGGCGAGATTTTGGGCATGTACCAAACAATGACTGTCTACAGTTGTATTATATTGAAGATGTCCATAGACATTAAAGTACTAAAATTCTTTTCGGTGGTCCTGTAAAATAAACTCTCCAGTAGATTGGAACCAAAAAATCGAGATACACAACTAGATGTTACAACATTCTTATATATGAAATTTCATAATAGTTTTTTGAGATTTGAGAGTTAAATATGCACACACGTACACAAAAAAAGTCGCCAAGCTTGGCGACTTTTGGCATAGTTCTTGAGGGAGGCACGTGACCGTGGTCGGACCATTACCTAACTTATGTGGTAGGACGGTATTGTGCTTGAAATGGATGAATCTCCTAAAATTGCCATTGACCGTAATGTACTGGAAATCTTTTGAGTGTTCCTGTAGCAGAACTGTAAATGATAAAGACACTTTTTTTAATGGAGAAATTCATTTTCTAACTCTTTACAGCATATATCACTTCTGAGTCGTTTGAAATAGCCCAATACCTCTAAAAAACGCTTTGATGAATTTCGGCCCATAGAGCGTAATGTATTTCGAATCTTTTAGGGCGGTTTCTGTAGATAAAACTATCCAGTCGAAATGGAACCGAAAGGGGAGGTGCACAAACTAGATGTTACAAAATTCCTAAATATAAAGTTTCAACATTCTACGCCTCATAGATTTTGAGATACGCGAGTTACATACATACGTACGTACGTACAGACGGCATGGAAAAACTGACCACAATAATCTCGCCGCTGGTCAAAATGAGTGTCAGACGCGTTAATATGATCGTGCATGCTAGCCTACGATGAGATGCATCGAAAAAATTCTTAAAATTAAATTTAGAGGTAGTCAAAATCGGATTTTTTGTCGAAATTTGGCCCCCAAAATTTTTCGGGATCACATTACTTCCTTATACTACGTACAAGGAAGTAAAAATGGTCACGATTCTTTTGAACAGCACTGACATCTGCCGAAAAAGTGAAGAACGCGAGAACAGCTGGATCGAATGCCCAATGCTGAAAAAAGGGGCAGCCGTTGCCATCGCTCGACTGAACGACCCGCAAGAGGGCGGAAGATCGAAACGTTCATCGCGTGCCACAGATCGAGAGACCCTTTTATGACGACAGCTCGCTGTGCCCGGCACAGGGCCTCTCGATCTCTCTAGAAAAGGGTCTCTCGATCTGTGGCACGCGATGAACGTTTCGATCGTCCGCCCTCTTGCGGGTCGTTCAGTCGAGCGATGGCAACGGCTGCCCCTTTTTTCAGCATTGGGAAAAGGGTTAAGACTCGAAATTTTTACTTCCTTGCCTAAAGTAAAGTAAAGTAAAGTAAAGTACTTTCTGCCATCCTGAATCCATTTTGAGTATTTTTGTGTGTGGTCCTACTTTTCGCCCCGCCTACATCCTTAAGCAGTATACCACCAAACGTCGGCTCTTGATAATCGATTAACAAGATCGATCTTCTTTCAAGAGAGTTTTGCAGCTGTGTAGAAATTCCCTCTATAAAATCCCCAGGGATGTAATTCAAGCATAAATATCAGGTTGTCTGAAATTAAAGAGCCCTATTTTAAAGTTGTGCACAGACGAAATTTTGTGTGAGGGCACAATGAAGGTATAGGATTTTCGTTTGAGAGTATTAAAAAAAAAAAATTAGCTCAAATGTTCTCCACCAGTGGGACGTTCTATGGGCCTCCGCGGTCCCCCAGACCTTATTCCCACGCGACTTTTTGGCTTTGGGAGAGTTTTGAAAACATTTGGGAAGTCGGGATAATCTGAGAACTTTGCCTGATTATGAAGACATCATTTTAAACCCTTTGAGGCGCAAACCCTTTCCCCAATGCTGAAAAATCTGATGTGTCCCAACACATGACTTCCTTGCACGTCTATTAATTCAAAAATGTTTTTTTACGCACTTCCTCTAAACTTATTTGTTTGAAAGAGATAAAGTATCAGTAATAGTAAGGTATAGCGATTTTCTAGCCAAATATTTCGATATCGCCAAGCTGAGTTCAATTTGAAAAGATTTCCTTCTGACACTTTATTTGGCGATATTTCACCAAAAGCCGACAAAACTTGAGATAGTTTTGCGAGATTTTGGGGATAGCCAAAAGTAGTCATTGACCACTGACTTTCAATGAATTGAATGCATCCATACACCTTAATGTATTTAAAAGTCATTTGGCTCACCCTGTAAATAAATTCCCCAGTCGATTGCTGTCAAAAAAAGATATTGAAAAACAGTTAGATATTATAATATAGTTCTAAATACAAAAGTTCAAAATTGTACGGGTTTAAAGTTTTTAGAGTTTATACAAAATACGAAATAATTTTTTGGCGCCAAATTTGGCGATATTTTCGGCGAAACTCGTCAATGTCGACGACATTTGGCGAGATTTTAAGCATGGACCAACAATGACAGATTATCGCCAAATTTGGCGATATTTCGCCAAAAACTCGCCAAGAAACGATGACAAAATGGCGATACTTTGGGCATGGACCAAAATGACTGACTATCGCCAAATTTTGGCGATATTTTCGCCAAAAACTCGCCAAGGTCGAGGACAGACGGCGAGTTTTTTGGGCATGTACCAAACAATGACTGTCTACAGTTGTATTATATTGAAGATGTCCATAGACATTAAAGTACTAAAATTCTTTTCGGTGGTCCCTGTAAATAAAACTCTCCAGTAGATTGGAACCAAAAATCGAGATACACAACTAGATGTTACAACATTCTTATATATGAAATTTCATAATAGTTTTTTGAGATTTGAGAGTTAAATATGCACACACGTACACCAAAAGTCGCCAAGCTTGGCGACTTTTGGCATAGTTTCTTGAGGGAGGCACGTGACCGTGGTCGGACCATTACCTAACTTATGTGGTAGGACGATATTGTGCTTGAAATGGATGAATGCCCCTAAAAATTGCCATTGACCGTAATGTATTGGAAATCTTTTGAGTGTTCCTGTAGCAGAACTACAAATGATAAAGACACTTTTTTTAATGGAGAAATTCATTTTCCAACTCTTTACAGCATACATCACTTCTGAGTCGTTTGAAATAGCCCAATACCTCTAAAAAACGCTTTGATGAATTTCGGCCCATAGAGCGTAATGTATTTCGAATCTTTTGGGCGGTTCTGTAGATAAAACTATCCAGTCGAATGGAATCGAAAGGGGAGGTGCACAACTAAATGTTACAACTATCCAAAATATGAAGTTTCGACATTCTACGCTTAATAGCTTTTGAGTTAGGCGAGTTTAATGAATTTCGGCCCATAGAGCGTAATGTATTTCGAATGTTTTGGGCAGTCCTGTAGATAAACTATCCAGTCGAATGGAACCAAAAGGAGAGGTGCACAACTAGATGTTACAACTATCCAAAATATGAAGTTTCGACATTCTACGCCTAATAGCTTTTGAGTTAGGCGAGTTTAATGAATTTCGGCCCATAGAGCGTAAGTATTTCGAATGTTTTGGGCAGTCCTGTAGATAAACTATCCAGTCGAATGGAACCAAAAGGAGAGGTGCACAACTAGATGTTACAACTATCCAAAATATGAAGTTTCGACATTCTACGCCTAATAGCTTTTGAGTTAGGCGAGTTTAATGAGTTTCGGCCCATTGAGCGTAATGTATTTCGAATGTTTTGGGCAGTCCTGTAGATAAACTATCCAGTCGAATGGAACCAAAAGGAGAGGTACACAACTAGATGTTACAACTATCCAAAATATGAAGTTTCGACATTCTACGCCTAATAGCTTTTTGAGTTAGGCGAGTTTAATGAATTTCGGCCCATAGAGCGTAATGTATTTCGAATCTTTTGGGCGGTCCTGTAGATAAACTATCCATTCGATTGCCACCAAAAGGGGAGGTGCACAACTAGATCATAGAACAATCCTAAATATCAAATCTCAACATTCTACGACCAATAGTTTTTGAGATATGCGAGTTACATACATACGTACGTACGTACGTACAGACGGCATGGAAAAACTGGCCACAGCAGACTCGCCGCTGGTCAAAATGAGTTGCAGACGCGTTATTATGATCGTGCATGCTAGCCTACGATAGGATGTATCGAAAAAAATTTAAAAATTAAATTTAGAGGTAGTCAAAATCGGTTTTTTTGTCGAAATTTGGCCCCCAAAATTTTTCGGGATCACATTACTTCCTTATACTACGTACAAGGAAGTAAAAAAGGGCAGCCGTTGCCATCGCTCGACTTAGCGACCAGCAAGAGGGCGGACAATCGAAACGTTCATTGCATGCCACAGATCTAGAGACCCTTTTTGACGCAGCTGGCTGTGCGCGAGCACAATTTCGTAAATTTTATAATTTAGTGTGAGGTTAATTTCGTAAATTTTATAATTTAGTGTGTGTCAAACACAATTTACGATAAAAAACTTATAAATTTGTAATACTATTGAAACTTTTTTACCACATATTCAACCCTTTAAGGCGCGGTGTCCTCGCCGTGAGGACACCAAACGCTGACGTTCTGACTGTTATCAGTCACGAAGAATAAATTTGAGATCTATAAAAATGCTGCGGGTGACCTATCTCCACGAGAATCCTTTACTTTTTAGCGCGTCATTTCCCGTAAAAGAAGTGCCACGATTCTTTTTAACAGCACTGGCATCTGCTGAAAAATGAATGAACGGGTGAACAGCTGGATAGATGGCCCAATGCTGAAAAAAGGGCAGCCGTTGCCATCGCTCGACTTCACTACCAGCAAGATGTCGGACGATCGAAACGTTCCTCGCGTGCCACAGCCAGCTGTCGTCTAAAAAGGGGTCTCTCGATCTGTGGCACGCGATGAACGTTTCGATCGTCCGCCCTCTTGCTGGTAGTGAAGTCGAGCGATGGCAACGGCTGCCCTTTTTTCAGCATTGAGAAAGGGTTGCGCCTCAAAGGTTTAAACTAAAATGTACTATTCAAATTTTAAAGCAAAAAATTTCGCCGTCCCTTCCCCCTTACGTGAACCCCTTCCGTGAGAAAGCCACGCCCATAACGGTTTCCTTATATGGTCTTATTAAAATTTACTGGAATGTTACACAGTTGCTGACATTTGTGTAGTAAAAATCTTTTCCTTAAAGCATTTTTTTAATAACATTGTACTGCAATTTTAAAATTAAGAGAAAATAATTTTATCCTTAAAAAATTCTTCTCGTCGCCGCTTTATTCAAAGTACTTTCAAGAATACAAATTAATTTACTGTTGCGTACGTTTAACGATAAACAATACATTAATTTATTAGTTCCTTTCGTTTGCAAAAATAAAAGGAAATTCTCAGCATCCCTTGATAAAATCTATTAAACTATTTAATTACTTTTGTAGTAATTCGTTCTTTAATTAAAAGAAAAGAAAATTAATACAGGAATTTAGTTTCATTAATTTTTTTTTCTTTTTTCTAAAAATGTTGTAAAAGTTTTTCTTTTAAATATGCACGACCTACTTTATTTTTCAATCGAATGACTTTTTTTAAAAAAACTTTCTAGAGACGTTGTGTGCTTGTGTTATAGCAAGCCTACAGAAGGAACATCTGTCTATGGGGGAAGGGCCGTGGTTGGAGGATTTCCTAAGAGGACCAACACGTATTCACGTTACAACTGGAGAGAATCGACCCGAACTCCACATCGATAGATCGACAGCCGCGAGGTAGGCCCGAACGCGCGACCTTCACACTTCATCCGTCTACCATGTTCAGTGTCTTATTCACACGGCCATGGTGGAGCCCTTACGCTCAAGAAATAGGAATTAAGTTTTCATACTTTTGGCAGAACAGGCTAAAAATAAAAGAATGGTAACTGGGCACATGTCCAGGACCCTCAAGATAGCACAATTTGAATGCATGGTGCTGGTAGTTAAATCGAGCTGTGGCAACGACTGAGTTTTTTTTTTTCAGCATTCGCAAATGGTTGCGCTTCAAAGGGTTCAACACAAAGTTGAAGATTCTGCGAAACACAATAAGAGGATTTTTATATTTCAGCCATTAAAGCAAACAATAACTGCAGAACAATATGGTTTCTCTTAATTCTCTAACCCACCCCCACCCCCACTAAAAGGAACGGAAAGCGCCCATTATGTAAAACGAACGATTTTTAATCCCTTTTACCATAAAAGGCACAGACATAAATAAATTAACTGCTTTTGAAATTGGATATTTTTGAGATAATTTTCCCGTTGGAAAGAAAAATCAGCCTCGATTCTTTACATTAAGATTAAGAGTTAATTAATGAAATGCAAAAGGCAATTTATTTTCATTGAAGAAATATAAATGGCTGCGATGGCCCGGATTGGTGTACTTTTCACTAATTAACTATTTTTAACTTTGGCGGGTATTTGCTAATTAAGTATTCAGTTATTGAGATGTAAGTGGCGGTCTTTTTTTTCTTTTCAAAAACCAGCTTATCGGGAGTAAATGATAAATGAAATTTAATGAAGAGAAATGGTAAGTAAATCAAACTTTTCGTTAGCGGACTTTAAAAGCTTCATTTTAAGTTTTTACTTTCCGAACATGTACCATGTAAGGAAAGTATTGTCATCATGAAAAAATTCGACTTCGAGATTTGGGTGTTTTGACACGTTTTGAGGGCTTCTGAATCCATTTATGCTATTTTTACGAGATGTATGTATGTATGTGTGTGTGTGTGTGTGTGTGTGTGTTTGTGTGTATGTGAGTGAACACGATAGCTCCTGAACGGAGCATTCGATTGAGCTCAAATTGGATATATATGTCATAAACCACCGTTTCAAGACCGGTATTGATTTTGGTGTGTATAGGACTTATAGTTTTTCTACAGGGCTACGACAAAGATTTTTTACATAATGGCCTATGGGGGGAATTTCTTGAAAGTGCGCTAGCGTTTAAACGGTAGATTCGATTGAGCTCAAATTGGGTATACATGTTATAAACCACCGTTTCAAGACCGGTATTGATTTTGGTGTGTATAGGACTTATAGTTTTTCTACAGGGCTACGACAAAGATTTCTTTTACATGATGGCCTATGGGAGGAATTTCTTGAAAGTGCGCTAGCGTTTAAACGATACATTCGATTCAGCTCAAATTCGGTATACGTGTTATAAACCACCATCCTAAGACCGGTATTGATTTTGGTGTGTATAGGACTTATAGTTCTCCTACAGGGCTACGACAAAACTTTCTTTTATGTTATGGCATAATGGCCTATGGGGAGAAATTCTTGAAAGTGCGCAAGCGTTTAAACGGTGCATTCGATTGAGTTTCAATTGGGTATATATGTTTTAATTATTCATCGATTGAAATTTATTTAAGTGCTTGGTCATGATCTTAATCGTAAGTGTTCGGAAAGTCGAGTGGAGTCACTCCAGATTTTTTACACTGTAAGCCTTCTATTTTGAATAATAGAATAAGATACACTTCCAATTCAAACTGTGTTTGTTAGTTGCAATGCTGTTAATGATATCCATGTTAGCTTGTAGTGCTACTTAGGCTTAGTTTTACATTTTCCGTTGTACTTAAACTCATAATTACCTAAAAGTAATGTCACTTTTTTTGTACGTGCCTAGTCGAACTACTAAAAATAATATTACGGAATTCGGCACGCCGTACGCCAGTTACCGTCCTTTTTAACGTAGGTGCTAAGTCAGAGAGCATTTTCCAAAATTAGTAACTTATGAAGGATAGGGGGCCAAAACGTTCTTTTCATATATCCTGCGTGATCTAAAAAAAAGAGTTATCCATAAAATTCTTGCTGTCAAATAGAGCATTCACGCATACTTTAAAATCGACTTCAGAACATTTCGAACAGAATCCTCCAAGGAGGGTAGACGTGAAAAAAGGACGAGGGTGGCCATTTCTCTTGAAGAAAAAAAAAATTAATCTAGAAAATTCTCGCTTTGAAATTTAAGAAATAGGAGTCCTATGCTTAGGCACAGCTTGTTTGTAATTCAATACATCATGAAAATTTTTTTGTTTGAATTTTTTTATAAAAAAATGACATTACTTCAGGTATGTAAAATATTTTGTATGATCCGTGTAACGAAAGTACTAAGATTTATACCACGTACAAAAATATTTTTAAGAATGGTCCAAAAATCTTTAAGGAATGACCTTTTGTATAAAATTATGTTTATTTTAACTTCCATAACCAAATATTCATTGTTAAGGATCAATAGTTTTTGAGTGTTTTCCCCTGTACGACAAGAAAAACAAATATCTATTCACACATTGCACCAAATTGTGATCAGACATTTTGGGGAATTTTGGTGTCCTAACATACAGTGTGTCCCAAAAACACTGACACAGGCTTCTATCCTCTAAGTACTGGTCATAGAAACAGTACACTATGTTACAAAGTTTATAAAAAAAGATCCAGAATTTTATGGTATCGATGAAAACTTTTTCATGAGATTAATCTAATTAAATACAAAATTAAATTTTCGTACGAACCCCGTACAAAAAATGCAATTATTATTAATTCATTATTATATTTTTTAATTTGTGTACAGACCCTAAAAAGCAGTCTTACGATGTTATTATTTTTTCCTCTTCTATAGTCATTAAAATTCGTTCGAGTAAAGCTATTGTTGCACAATACTCTGCTTTTTTCCGTGTTCGTCGTTCTAAAGTCCAGTGGGTGTAGAAAGGTCTAGTAAAAAGTCCACTGGTCAGGATGGAACACCAACTTTATTGCTTCTAGAACTTCGAACAATCAGCTGTACAAAGTTCACAACCACAATCAAACAGTAATGTGCTTTTGACAGTCCTCTTATATCTGAACCTCTCACAAATGCTGTATTTCTCACACAAAATAAAAAAACTTTCACAGGGAAAAATATTCAAGGGATATCGTACACAATCCCTTAAGACACAGCAATGAAGAATTGACACACAGCACTTTAAAAACAGCTTCGAAAAGCAAGCCAAAACACAGCTTCTATAGCACTATCAATCCTCAAAGCAAAGCAAGCGTAATCACGCAGAGCTCCACTCCCACTGAACTATCAGAGTATCGCGCGCTTGTATATATAGCCGACGCAGAAGGTACAAGAAGCTTCCAGAAAAGTCTATTTCTCGAAGATTCCACAAAAGGCGGGAATTTTGATTACGTCATAGAAGAGAAATATTAGGTTATTATTCGTTTTTAATGCAGAAAAACCAACTTTCAGGCCCCATTGGGAAAATCGCGCCCAATGACCAAAATATCGCCAAGCTTGGCGACTTTTGGCGAAATATCGCAAAATTGGGGGCCAAAAATAAGTCCCCAAAAGTGAAGTGACCGAAGCCCTACGACCCATATTTCTCGAGATTTCTATAAACCCCACACTAATGAATACGGAAATCGAAACCTCCTTATCTCCGGTTCCAGTTGACCGATTTTCATGCAATAAAAAGCAAAATTTAACTATTTGAAGCGTAGAGTACGAATTTTGAACTATTTTAAGCCCCAGAACAGCGCGTTGCCCCGAAAATTCGTAACAATATATATATTTTTAATACGTCTGTCTTTTGTAATGAAAAACTGAATTTTTTTACATTTTTTTACACAACTTCGTATTTTATTGCATATATCTATGATCATATTTAAGGAATAGCCTAAGTCGGTGTTTTTGAGATATTATGTATTCGGGCAACAATAAATAAACGTATGAATGATAAGAAAAATGCAATACATAAATACAATAGCAAAAGCTTATTATACAAATACGAATGATAATAATACGACTAACTAATAGAACGTTTACGTTAGAGGATAGATGGACAATAGCATTGATCAGTTTAGAAGAAGAATTACATCAGCTTTTTATTCTTCTAAAATTATGTATCTACAAATGATAGTAAAATGACTAACTAATAAAACGTTTAAGTTAGAGGATAGATGGACAATAGCATTGAGTAGTTTAGAAGAAAAATTACATCGGCTTTCTGTTCTTCTAAACTTCGCTTCCTTAATTCGAATTTGAGACTGAGTACGTTCTTCACCTAGAATCTGTCTCTATATCGCTTAATTACACTCATGATCCATTCCATAGAAAAAAAAAAGTGTTATAGACTTGCCATAAATCTTGGCAAATCCCTGCTACAAATAAAAAGAGGGGCCTTTTACCTAAAGGAGAAACTGGCGATCAATATACCTCCTTCAAATTAACTTTATCACTGGAGCATTCTGGAAATAAAATCATTTAAAATTTCTGGTTCAAACAAGTGTTTTTATCGGCAAAGAAATTATACTTTCTTCAATAAGTTTTTATCAATTCTTTGTGCAGTTTAAGTTTCTTTCTCGAAGAAGGTAAAATAAAAGATACAATAATGAAAACTTTCAAAATATATATATACAAGATTTTGAGCGTGCTATCACTGTATTAGAGCACAGAAGAAATGAAAAAAAAAAGAGCAGTTGGAACAGCTACATGCAACTCATTATTTTTAACAAGGATGATCGTGGAGAATATATTTTGAATACTGAATTTCGCATTTATTATAATGAGAGATGACTATACGTAGAATGCAGAGAATGTTTTTTATACATGTTTCCAGTATATTCATTAAATTGTTGAATGTTTACTTTTAAAAAACTTATTTGATATTCGGCATGTTTTTTTTTTAATCCTTTATTATTGCGTTTATCAACGAACTTGAGAATTTTTTTTATGCCTAGATAAGCCTTGAGAAATATTTTGAAGGGAAGAAAAAAAGAAATACATAAATTGTTGCATTTTATACTAAAAAAAAAAAGTTTTTGTTGAATTTCATTTGCATTGATAAGTTTGATTGGCAGAGTACCTTAACTTCAAAGACGATTGTTATTTCGGTAAATAAATACGACTTATATACTATAGTTTGGATAAATTTATGCATATACTTTTATTACTTTTATGAGCAATTGCGACTTACGCTGTAGGTAGGATAAGTTTTTATAACATGTTGCAGCTTCCCCTCCCCCCACCGTCATTTGGAAAAAGTTTGTTAGCAGTTTTAAGTTTTAAAGAAAAATATTAAACGTAACATAAGATAGTATTTGTATATTCTTAAAGAAATAGAGTAAAATGCTTTAAATAAAAATACACTGCTGGCCACCCAAATTGCAACACCAAGAAAAACAAGAGGTATCACAACAAAATTTATTGTGTAGATAACATGTTGACCAAGTAACAAATGATTAAATTTACAGCATTCTATGAAGCGTGGTTCCTGCCAAAATCAGTACCCAGAGTAGCCGCCGTTGTTGGAGATCACAGCTGCCACACGCCTCGGCATTGATTCAAAGAGACTTTGAATGTGTTCTTGGGTTACAGCAGACCAAGCAGCTTCCACACGTTGCCAAAGTTGATCTGGTGTGACAGCTGGGGATGAACTCTGGGTCAGTCGTTGAGCAACCATGGACCACATGTTTTCTATCGGCGAAAGATCCGGAGAGCGCGCCGGCCAGGGAAGCAATTCAATCTGGTGATTGACGAAGAACCCTTGGACAATGCGTGCCACGTGTGGCCGTGCATTATCCTGCTGAAATATGGCTGTTGGCAAGCCCTGAAGGTAAGAAAGGACAACTGGCTCCAACACCTCGGAGATGTAGCGCTGGCTGGTTAAAGTACCGGCAATGCGTACTAGAGGAGTGCGAGAGAGATATCCGATACCGCCCCATACCATAATACCCGGTGCAGGACCAGTGTGACGGTGCATAATGCAGCTGTTCAGCATCCTCTCTCCACGGTGTCTCCAGACTCGAATCCGACCGTCGTGGTGTTGCATACAGAAGCGTGACTCGTCAGTAAAGAGAATTTCATTCCATTCTGTCGTCCACATCCTTCTTTCATCGCACCATTGGCGGCGGAGACGTCTGTGGTTCCGCGTCAGAGGTAGACAAAGCAACGGACGTCTTGCGGACAGACCATTCTGCTGTAAACGACGTCGAATGGTACGCGCAGACACTGGATGATGCGTTACAGACTGAATCTGCTGTGATATGGTTCGTGATGTGACTGAGCGGTCCGTCACTGCCATGCGTACAATCTGCCTGTCATCACGTGACGTGGTGCACTGAGGTCGATCACGTCTGTCCGTCGTACCCTCCTGCACCCAACGATCACATATCCGCATCACAGTTGTTTGGTTTCGTTCAATACGACGACCGATTTCCCTGAAAGATAACCCACAATCTCGGTATGCCACTATCCTTCCTCTGTCAAACTCGGATACTTGATCAAAAGATGATCGTTGTTTCCTACGAGGCATAATTTATCGTTTTTTTGAAAAAAAAGCAAGAAAAACACAATTACTGTACTTGAAACCGTCGAAATCTCCAAGCCTTAAATAGCGCTTTGAGGTGGCGCCACAGGCGCGCTTGATGTGCGTCTGCGCTGAAATTCTAATCATTTGCATATCTCACCTCAGCTAATGCATGTTGTAAATTTCATATTATTTGCATGCTTCCTTCAGGGTGTTGCATTTACGATGGCCAGCAGTGTACTTAAATTGGTTGCATTATTTGGGTATTATTAAATTTAGGAACTGTGATGCAGATTTTTAATTTTAATTTTTTGGACAGAAAAACAGACGGACAAATGAAATCATAGACACTTTGTTGGAAAGTGCTTAAAAAAATACCTGCCTGTACTAATTCGTGATTCGATGTATGACCTTAACCCATGATCCAGCTCCTCATTAATGTGCATTTATGATCCAAACCCATGAATATGTGCATTTTGTAGTAAATCAGCAAATTTCCTACTGCAAAAAATGTGCCAAAACTGCCTATGCAAGTTATTTGTCCTAAATTATCCAACTATATCCTAGCCTCGTAATCCAAAAAACATTCTAAAATGAAAACACCCGAGTTTAAAGGAGTGCTTTTATAGGTTAAAAAAAAGTATATTTCCTATAAAGTTTTTATCAGTTATTTGTGTATAATAAATTCCTTTATGAAATAAGATAAAATAAAAGATATAAAAAAATTGAAGAAAATTTCAACATTTAGGAATGACGTCACTGTATTAGAGCGTAGAATGTGAAAATTAAAAAAAAAAGAACAAAAGGGAAAATTTACATGAAACTCATCATTTTTAACAAAAGTGGTCGTTGAAAAAATATTTTAAATACCGAAACTTGCATTTATTATAATGAACGATAACTATACTTAGAATGCAACCGAGAATGCCGTGCAACTTTCCAGTATACTCATTAAATTGTTGAATATTTTACATATTTAAAAAAAAACTTTAATATCCGTCCCTTTTAAGCTTGTTTTTTCTTTCATTTATTAACAAACTTTAATTTTTATGTTTAGATAAGCCTTGAGAAATTTTTATACCTATCAGTTGTTAATTTTGATAGGAAAAGAAGTTTCCGTAAAATTTTTCTTGTATGGATAGATTTGATTGTGAGAGTGACTTATCTTCAAATACGATTGTTATGCTGGTGAATAAGTACGACTTGTACCATATTTAGGATAAATTTATGTATACACTTCTTTTACTTTGATGCTTGAATATGACATTCGGTACAGGGAAGATAAATTTTTAGATCATGTTGCAGTTTTTTTTTACCTTTAATTTAAATGAAATATTTTAAAATAAATTGCTTTATTGGGACAATATTAAATTTAGAAACTGATGCAACTCATCACATGTTTTTAAGTAATTGTTAGTTTAATTTTTTATTTAAAATTTAATACTTCGAATCATTTTTTTTAAATTTCCAATTTTTCAATTCTTTGTTCTTCCGTTTTAAAATATGTTACTTCGGTTGTTGCTGTTGATACAATTTTTTATTCTTTTGTGAACTTCAATTCAAAAGGTAACGCCAGTGCCAGTTGAAGTCTCAATTAAAAAATGTCATTTATTATTTTATTGCAAACTATGCATGTCATTATATCCGATGAGAGAGGCCTTTTATTTGGCGGTTTTGTTTTTTACAGATCTAGATGAGCCTGCAGAAATATTTTGAAGGGGAAAAATGATTGTTTTATTGGATACGAAAAAACGTCTTTAGCAGATCGCCGTAATTTTAAACATGATTGTTTATTTTGTTAAATAAATTCATCTTATACTATGTAACCGGTGGCGTAGCCAGAAATTTTTCATGATGAATACAAAAGGGGAAGGGGGAGGGTTACGACTACTACAACTCGCATACATGTATACGTGTATGTGATAAGGGAGTTAAGAATATACATTTTGTAAGGCAAAAAAATTCCTCATGGGGGAGTTGTGACCCCCTATCTCTCCCCTTTGGCTACGCCACTGTATGTAATAGAGATATTTTTTAATTTAAAAATTTCAACAAGTTTCTTTTAATTTGTAATCTGTAAGTTTATTGTAAGATAAATTAAAAAATTAAATTAAATTATTACTATTTTTTAACTACTCTTGTACTTGATCCCACTGCGGCTCAGTCGTTAACCTTCGTTCCCACGAGAACACGGAAAGGGAAGCAGTACCGGCCCGGCCAGTGTTTGTGAGGGTGAACACCTCTCTCGGCTGAGCTGCTTTGAGATCTGCTGAGTACGATAATGGGAGCTGGTGCACTTAAATTTTTTTTTCGTGGCTCTAATGTCCTCCATCTTCAAACGATAGGTCTGGGGAGGTTCTGATTTCGTTTTGCTGGGCATCTCATCTGGAATGGGTTCAGAACGACTAAACCCCGAGCAAAGTCTGACTTCCCATTGGATGCCTAAATGGATGCCGCTCCTCTTCGCCGTCCTAGGATGTGGCCCCGCGCTTACCAGAGATCTGTAGGAACAACAGCAGCGGGACTTGTACTATTGACTATCGGAAGGTTTTTTTTTTTTTTTTTTTTAGAAATTATAGAAATACATCCAATGATTCCATTGTATGTATTTGTGTTCATCGAGAAAGTGACTTGCCACTTAGAAATAATTTTGTAGTATCCATTTCCTAAATGATTTGTCACTTAGTTTTTTCTAAGTCAGTACTCCCTTTAAATACTAGATCATAGAACGAGACACTTTTGAGCCCACTTACCCAATTTTTAGATCTCTCCTTTATAATCTGGTGCTTTGACCCAGACGAAAATATCTGTAAATCGCTGCGTCAATAAAAAAAATATTGAAAATAATATGCCACTCACATCTACAAAATAATTGTTACTCTGTCCTAATAATGGGTAAGTCTGATTGGTCCCTAAATAATTATTAAGTCTGTACTCCCTTTAAATACTAGATCATAGAACGAGACACTTTCGAGCCCACTTACCCAATTTTTAGATCTCTCCTTTATAATCTGGTGCTTGTACCCAGACGAAAATATCTGTAAATCGCTGCGTCAATAAAAAAAATATTGAAAATAATATGCCACTCACATCTACAAAATAATTGTTACTCTGTCCTAATAATGGGTAAGTCTGATTGGTCCCTAAATAATTATTAAGTCTGTACTCCCTTTAAATACTAGATCATAGAACGAGACACTTTTGAGCCCACTTACCCAATTTTTAGATCTCTCCTTTATAATCTGGTGCTTGTACCCAGACGTAAATATCTGTAAATCGCTGCGTCAATAAAAAAAATATTGAAAATAATATGCCACTCGCTTCTACAAAATAATTGTTACTCTGTCCTAATAATGGGTAAGTCTGATTGGTCCCTAAATAATTATTAAGTCTGTACTCCCTTTAAATACTAGATCATAGAACGAGACACTTTCGAGCCCACTTACCCAATTTTTAGATCTCTCCTTTATCCTCCTTTTTAGATCTCTCCTATGTCTGGGTGCTTGTACCCAGACGAAAATATCTGTAAATCGCTGCGTCAGTATTATCTAGGGTAGGAATCTAGGTTGATGTGGGGGAGGGGGATGCTCTCCGTTTGGGTCTCTAAGGGGTCCTAGACCGTATTTACCCAAATATAAAATAGTACATATTGTACTATAATAACACAATATTTTTTTCACTTTAAAATGCATATATCTGTGCGGGTCAAAAGATAAAAATAATAATAATTAATAAATAATCGCGATCCGATTTACCCCCTTAAAATACTTTGAAGAATTTTGAACGCAACGCATTACATGTCTATTAATACTGGATCAAAAAACAAAATACCAGTTTAGCTTCTATTAATAACACCTTTGTACGCTCCTAACATGCCATGTTTTTAAAAGCGACATTCAGTAATGAATTATTAATAGCCACTTACTTCAATGCATGCACCTTTTTTTAATTTGAGAGGCGGGGGGGGGATGTCATTTTATATTAACATCTAAAAAATAAAGAATCATTTTTTTTCTTTCTTTCTTTTCTGTGTAGAGCGAGAAAGACCCGTGTTCCTCCAATTCCTTCCTTGAAGCTAATCTGTCGCATAATTAAATCTTTAATGTGAGAACTAATTAAAAAATTTGAAGCAAAGGGATAAGGGGGTTGGGGCGATAAGCAAACGCTAATAATTAATACTCCCAAAACAGAAGAGCGCAGTGGGTATCAAAATGAAGATGTCTGGCTTCGTTTAAATCTGAAAGGCATTCTGGTTATTCCCCCCTCCCCCCATTTACCCCCCACGTCGAAAATGCGATCGTGGATATTTCCTCAAATTAAATTATTGTCATCAAGGATGTAACATAAGTTTGTAATTAATGAAATATAATCTTCGAAAAAAAAAAAAAAGAGAGAGTAAAATTCAGATGGGAAAGTGGTTGGTCAAAGCCGCGCTTTTCAACACTTTCGGAGTAAGTTGAAAAGCTTTTATGATTTATCGTAAAATCCTGATTATCCCTTTAACGCGCAGTGTTCCCGCTCTGGGAACACTCAACTCTGACGTTTTGACGGCCTCACCATGGGCACAGTGGTTATGCCACTGAAAATGGTAGACGGCCGAGGTGTGAAGGTCCCGGATTCGGGTCCCATCGCGCGGCTGTCGATCTAACGGTCTGGAGTTTTGGTAGGTTTTCTCCAGATGTAACGCGAATACGCGTTCGAACCCCTTAGAAAGTCCTCCTACCAAGGCATCCCCCCATCCCAGGCAAATACCCTGCGTGCAGGTTTGCCTTAACACACAACAAGAACAACTGACGTTTTGACTGTTGCCAGTCACGAAGAATGGATTGGATTTCTATAAAAATAGTGGCGGGGGACCTAGCTCCACGAGAATCCTTTACTTTTTAGCACGTCATTTTCCGCAAAAAAAAAAAAAAAAGTGTCACGATTATTTTTAAACAGCACTGACATCTGCTGAAAAATGGAAGAATGCGAAAACAGCTGGATCGATTGCCCAATGCTGAAAAAAGGGCAGCCGTTGCCATCGCTCGACTGAACGACCAGCAAGAGGGCGGACGATCGAAACGCTCATCGAGGGCCACAGATCGAGAGACCCTTTTTTGACGACAGCTGGCTGTGCCGCACAAGCTCGCACAAGTGTGTCGTTAAGTCGAGCGATGGCAACGGCTGGCCTTTTTTCAGCATTGGGAAACGGTTGTGCCTCAAAGGGTTAATCCAATAAACAAGCTCTGTTACTAGATCAAAATCTTAGACTCAATTGCTTTTTATAATGATGCATTTTGTTAAAATTGTAATTAAAACATTTTCGCTAATTAACGCCTACGTAACAAAACAAAAAGGTGAGCCGAGATTCATAAATTGACTGAAGTCTGGAAACAAATTGTGATTCAAGTAAAGAAATATCGTCCAAAATACATTCGCAATTGATTATGAATATAACCCTTTTTTCCCTACATGCCTTGCAAATAATTATTTTGTGAAACATTCATAAATGAGCAACAAAGAATTCGAAGGGCTGTTTAGTTTTGCACGTAACAGCCGCGTCGTTTTCCATTTGTTATTTAAAATAACTTCCCTAATTCAGAGAATTTATAATCTTAATATAATCAGCCCAAGCTTCACGTAGTTGTTTTTCCCCAGAATGAAAAGCGCTGCTAATAAAACGTTGCGCATTCATTTTTATTTGCAATTCCATGCATAAGTGCAATGTTCTTTATGGATTTTACAAATTTCCGCATCTTTTTTTGAACAATTAGTTGAAGTTTATACATATTTTCGGTGAATACTCTTCATTTTTATGCAAAAATGCAATTGCGGTAGTATTAGATTGCTTTATGTTAAGTCAGAGTAATTAAAGTCAATTACATCGGGCGAAACAAGAAAGGAAAACTATTTTAATCTTTTAAAGTTGGAACAAGAGCTCATAAAATTCACGTTGCAAAGCTTATTTTTCTGCGACAAAAGATTTAATACTGAAATAAGAGTTTTCAAAAATGTTTGGGTACGCTTCAATAGATAAATTAGCGTTTATTTTTACCTTGTAAAACTTCATGCCTGTATTCATTCGGTTATATCATATGCTGCGTCGGTTTTTTTTTCTCCAATTGTAATAATAATGGATGATTTAAATGAAGGCCTTTTCTGTTTAAAGTGTAAGTCTTTACGGAAGTATTGAAAATTACAGATTCATTAAAATATCGCTACTGCTTATTAAATGGTACAGGTATTGAGTTAGTCATTCTGCTTTTCATATTTCTAATGCAAAACCATGTTAATTAAGGCAATTGCCGCTCACAAAAGGCGATAATAATTTAGTCAACAAGTGTAAGCACCGCTCTCTTTTGAAACGTAATAATTAATTGAGTAAGCATTTGGATGTTTTCTATTCAAGTTGAGATTATAAATTAGAGTCAAACATATTTTTTTCATCAAAAATGCTTATGTACCTTTTCCAGTGAAAAACGAATTAAGAACTAAATGGTACATTTTATTCTTTGATTAACTATGCGAGCGACTGAGACGTAAACTTTTGTTCACCTTCTGTTAAAGAAAATCAGTTTCTGTTTTTGTATACTAAATTATTAATATGATTGTAAATTATTTTTCAACTTTCGTGTTTTACAGTAGTTGGAGCTGATCTTTAAACTTTAATGTTTGGAATTAGCCTGCAGTGGCCCCGCCGGTCAAAGCTTGGTTCCCATTAGAACACCGAAATTCAAGCAAAGCCGAGATTGGTCAGCGCTTGGGGGGGTGACAACCTCTCTCGGGGGGCCTGCAGCGGGACCGCGCACACTAAAGTAGCCGGTGCACGTAAAAGCTGTTGTAGCCTTAATGCTATCTATGTTTAAAGGATACTGCTGGGGGTGCCAATGCCCAGGTGCAGGTGCTGGTCCCTTATGGGGAATTGTTTCAAAATTAAGAGACTCCGTAAGGGGGTATGCTTATTGAATAAATAACAGTGCCCGATTAATAATGAAGCCAAAACACTTCCGGCCTTTGTAACGGCCAGTGGTTGAATAGCGGATTGACTCGATGACAAGTTGCCTTAGACATACATAATCAGTTGACACTCTTAAAAAATCCACTCCCTCTATCTTATTTGGAACATCAATTATTAAAAATATTTGAATCCGATTGCAAAACAGGTGGGATTTGGGAACAGCATGATGCCACATCTTCATATACTTATTTGTTTTTGCTTCAGAAATTATCAACAGATGTATGCCTAACTTACAGAATTACATTCATATTTATATATTTATTTTTGTTGTGCACATGGACCATTTAATGATTACCTCTCAAAATCTGGCAAATCCTTTTTGGCATTTGCAACAAATGCGCAACTTATCTGCATTATAGCCGCACCAGTAGCATAGTGCTGACGCTTTGAACTGGGAGACGGAAGGTGCCTGGTTTGAAACCAGGTCGTTTCCGCCGACCTAACCTTTCGCAGTTTTCCGTGGTTTTCTCCGAAACTTCGTGTAAATACGGGTTAAGGATTCTTAGAAAGTCCCCACGGAGGGCAATCCCACCCCCGGTCTAGATCCCTAGAGTAGATAATTGGCTATAACCCACATTTCTATTTCCTCTGCATTATTTGATGGACTGTCCTTTAACAAGTTGCCGTATCAAAAAATCCTCAACACAATCAATTGATTCATGGATGAAATTTGTACTTAAAAATTCTCATCTCCTAGATAAAGTCACGAACTGTGTTTAAAATCTAGAAAACTACATTTTTAGCACTCGAGTGCTATTTCTTTCAAGCACGGGATTTTTGTCTGCGCGGCGCGCCGTGGTCACTTTTCCGTTGGATCCATGTTTTCTGCAGAGTGATTGGATATTGCTAACGGAAACATGGACTATCAAATACCAGGATTCACTTGGGTCGAACGGATAGACAGTGGTTTCCAAAACAGAAAGTCATCTGGAGTTAGGATTTTTATGAAGGAAAACTTAATGAAACACTTTACCCGTGCCTACACGAGCTAGATCAATGGTGTTCAAAGGGTCATTGCGTATATTCAAGATAAAGTGAGATTTACAGTGACATACTGTAGTCCTCAAATTTATTAGGAAGATCCATGAGACGCTCTATTCAAAACGTTACTAAAGGAGGATGATTGTAAGACTGTTTGAGTAGGACATTTTAACATAGAATTCAATTCCGATCCAGGATCCGATTTCATGACTGAAATGGATACTTCAGATTTTTCAATACGCACTCATCCAAAACATTTCACCACTAGCGGCCAAACAACAATTTTCAGCGACAAAATGATGCGAACAGGAGTCTATAGGAGCACTTACAGTTATCATTTTCCTCTATAGGGCAGAATTGATTGAATCGATTTTTTTAAAAAAATCTGAAATTCTTCCAGCCCAGTGCGTCAATAAAATCTGGAAGAATTTTAGATTTTTTTTTTTACAAATTCTTCTCTTCCTTCAATTTTTTTAATGAATGTAAACTTCAGTTGTGGGTGTTGACAATGTACCTTCCTTTATTGTTAAAGGTTGTGCTGATGGGTTGATTTATCCTCTTCTTATTTTATTTAATATTTCTTTAAAAACTTATACTTTTCCGGATGCTTGGAAGCATACTAAAATTATTCCTGTCTTTAAAAAGGGGGATATAAATGATTGCAAAAATTATCGACCTATTGCTATTTTAAGTCCTTTTTCTAAGATATTTGAAATTATTATGCACAATAAAGTTTTTCAGCAGGTTAAAAATTTAATTTCCTCATCTCAACACGGCTTTATTCCTAAACGGTCTACGCTTACTAATTTATTTTGTTTCAATAGCAATATTATTTCTTCGTTTGAAAACGGATATCAACTTGATGTCATTTATACCGATTTTTCCAAGGCTTTTGACTCTATTGACTTTGGAATTCTTCTTACGAAATTAATTGGATTGGGTTTTCACATTAATCTTACTGACTGGAATTTTTTTCTTACTTGTGTAATAGACAGCTTTTTGTGTATTTTAATGGTGCTGTTTCTAAGAATTTTACCTGTACTTCTGGTGTTCCCCAAGGTTCTAATTTGGGACCTTTACTTTTTATTTTGTTTATTAATGATTTGTGTTCAGTTTTGAAATTTTCTAAGTATCTTTTATTTATTGATGATCTGAAATTATTTAAAGAGATACGGTCTGTTAATGATGCTTGTCTTTTAAAAAGTGATCTTAATCGTTTATATGAATGGTGCGCTGACAACAAATTACTTCTTAATATTATGAAATGTAGTATTCTTAGTTATTATCGTAAATCTCAAACTTTAATTTATTCATTTCATATTAATAATCTTCCCTTATTTCATTCGGATTCCATAACTGATTTGGGCGTTGTTTTTGACAGGAAACGTGAGTTTTCAATCCATATAAATAGCATTATCTCTAAAGCTTACAAAAAACTTGGTTTTCTCAAGTGCAAAACTAAAGAATTTTCTAACCTTCATGCTTTAAAAATCTTATACTTTAGTTTGATACGCTCTAATCTTGAATATTGTAGTCTTGTTTGGGACCCGTATTATAAAAATAAAATGAAAATTCTTGAGCGGGTGCAGACTCAGTTTACTCGTTATTTATATGACAAAAGTAATCCTATTTACATTCCGAATATTTCTTCATCTTACTTAAGAAGTATTTTTGGTCTTCCTAGTTTAAGTTCTCGTCGTGATCTATTGTGTTTATTATTACTTTCCGAACATGTACCATGTAAGGAAAGTATTGTAATCATGAAAAAATTCGAATTCGAGATTTTGGTGTATTGACACGTTTTGAGGTCTTCTGAATTCATTTATGCTATTTTTACGAGATGTATGTATGTATGTGTGTATGTGTGTGTGTGTGTGTGTGTGTGTGAGTGAACACGATAGGTCCTGAACAGGGCATGCGATTGAGCTCAAATTGGGTATATAGGTTATAAACCACCGTTGCAAGACCGGTCTTGATTTTGGTGTGTATAGGACTTACAGTTTTTCTACAGGGCTACGCCAAAAATTCCTTTTACATTATAGCCTATGGGGAGAAATTCTTGAAAGTGCGCTAGCGTTTAAACGATACATTCGATTGAGCTTCATTTTGGTATATATATTTGAATTATTCATCGATTAAAATTTATTTAAATGCTTGGTAATGATCTTAATCGTAAGTGTTCGGTAAGTCGAGTGGAGTTACTCCAGATTTTTTTATAAAGTTGTCAATAATAGGGTAGACTGCAGTGATATTCTTCAAAGTATTTGTGTCAATGTACCGAGCAGGTCTCTACGTAATAGCCATTTATTTGCGGATCCAATTATAAAATATAATTACATATACTTTTCGTTATATAAATTTTATAAAATTTATAATAAATTTTCTTTGGATTTGGATATTTTTAACATGTCTTTTAAAGTCTTTAGAGTTATGTGTTTTGAACTTTTGCAGTCATGACTGGTATTTATTTTATCTCTGTATTTTTCCTTTTTAAATTTTGTCTTATGTAATTAGTCCCTTTATGCATCACTGTAAATGGATTTTAATCTGTAGTGTGCATTTCTTTTATGAAATAAATAAATAAATAATTGTTAGGTGTTTTTTTCCTTGCTCCACCGATTTATCATTGGATTATCATTCATTAACACTTTTCAATTTTGTGCGATAAAATCAAAAGTGCCAAAAATGCGTAAGTAACTTCAAGAAACAAGGAAATCAAAAACAAGAGAAGGCATTTATATTTAGCTTTTGATTTTTTTTTTTAAATTAAGCCAGTCAGATTAAAAAATCCCTCAAATAAAACAGAAGAAATATATTTTTTTTTAATTTTTAATTTCTTTTACTTTCTATATTCTTTTATTAACACACTAGCTGAAGTACCCGTTCTTCGCACGGGAATGAATGGACTTTTTGATATTAATATTTGTTGTGATTACTATTTATTGTAATAAAGAGATATAGCAAAATGGATATCGCGTTATATTGTGTTCAATAATCATGCATACTGAATTTCAAGGCAATCGTTTTTACGGTGCAGAAGGCGATGCGGCGTAGCACAATCTAGTGGCGAGTTTTAGCAAAACGGATACGGCAAAAATATTCTTCGCATTCAGATATCGATGTATACGAATTTTCATGACGATCGGCTGAATAGTCTTGAAGTTCATGTGTTGACGCGACATCTAGTGTCAAGTTATAGGAAAATGGATCGTGCCAAACTCTTCCCCGTGTTCAAATATCTATGTATACCTATTTTCACAGCGATCATTCGCACAGTCAAGAAGTGATACACTGCAGGGCCATCTAGTGGTTAATTAAAGTAATGATTTGCTACAGCGCCGTCATGTGGCGAGTTATAGCAAAATGGATAACGCCAAAATATTCTCATTGTTCAAATAGCTATGTATACTGATTTTCATAGCCACCGTTTGAATGGTCAAAAATTTGGCCTGCTGCAGCGTCATCTAGTGGTGAGTTAAAATAATAATGCATTGCAGTGTCATCTAGTGGCGAGTAACATCAAAAGTAACGCAGTTAGAATATATTCTTCGTGCTCAAATGTGTAAGTATAAAAAATTTTATGCCGATCGGTCGAACGGTATAGAAGTTGATGCTTTGCAGCGCCATTTAGCGGCAAGTTACAGCAAAATGGATAGTGAAAAATATTCTCCGTGTTCTAATATTCGCGTGTACCAAATTTCATCGAAATGTGTTGGACGATATTCGCATAGCAAACGGCTAAACGGAATAGAATTCGACGTTCTGCTGCGCCACCTAGTGAAAAGTTAGAGGAAAACGGATAGCATAAAAACCTTCTCCATGATAAAAGACTTAGGTGAACCAAATTTCATGGTGATCGGTGAAACGGTGCTGGAGTTTTTCAACCTCCTACACACATACCAACATTCATTTTTATCTATAACCAGTCTTAATATACGTATATACCAGTCTCAAGTAAAATCCAGTTTCAAATCTAAGCCTCGCCAAAGTGCCAGCATACGCCATTTTGCAACGAGTTTTTTCAGGGAATCATTCGAAGCATTGCCTTAGCAGCAATCAAAATGGGAAATGGTTCGACCGCCAGGCATTTATTTGAAAAGTGGAATCCCTTAATACAGCCTCATTTTTTAAATTATCAACTATAACATGTTTTATTCATCGTTACCTCGATGTTCTAAATGCGAAGATTTCAATTTTCTGAAATTTGGCGGATTTCCCCCAACTAAAATCAATGCACTCAATTGGCGAGAATTCTGAAGCTACATCGCTTGAAATGCCCTAATAACTGCATTATTTTTGCACGGATAGTTAAAATTTAATGCTGTATTCTAAGAAAACCTATGCACTTGTTTTCAAAAATGCTATTCCCTTAAGCTCTCAGTAAATTGCGCCAAAAAGCCTAAAACTGTGCAAACCGCTAGAACTCACTCTCTAAAAATCGGCCTAGCAGCCATTTTTTTTTTCGCCAAACTAAAAAAAATTACATATTAGTCTCGGATATCTTCGATCCTCAATGTTTTGCGTATAAAACATTTCATTCCTGCTCTCATTTCTTATGCGCACACGATATTATAATTTAAAAAATAACCTAAAAAAATAAACTAAAAAAATCATTATTATTCGTTTATTTTTACTTTAAGAATTTAAAACATTTTATTCGGCAAAATCGCCACACATGGCAACCAAGATGCTTATTTCACACACTTTTTTCACTACAGGGGTTAATATTACGTAAAGCTTTCTGCGTGGAGAACATAAAAAATCTCTTAAATTCCGGGAACGGAAATAAAGTGGAGTTTCAAATTTTTAAAGTGGACTATCATTTATTCTATATTATTTTACATATCTGTGTAAAATTTCAGGCTGACAGGTCCATTTTTGTGGAATTATATACTACCCCAATCGACAAATTGACAAACAGAATTTCATTTTTATTTATAAGATAACCTACGCTTGTTTTTAAAAATACCCTCTCATTAAATTGCGCCAAGCGCTAGAATCATAGAAAATCTGACACACTTTCAGATTTTTAAATACGCACTAAAGTGCTATATATAAAAAGAGTTATAATCCATGGGTCTTCCCTATTTTCGTTCCTTCTTTCATTAAGTTGGAAAGTGTATCATTATTCATGAGTGTGATTAAACAAAATTAAAATTGATATTTCTAACATCCTTTTTTCTGGATGTAATACATTAGATGCAGAAAAGCTGCTCAGAAAAATGCATAATTATAACTGAATGAAAATTTCAAAAACTTATACGCAGGTGTATTCATAACCCAAATAGCAGACGATTAAATTACGATAAATAGCGCCAAGCGTTAGAATCCTCCTCAAAATCGCGAGAATTCTGAAGATAGATCGCTTGAAATCTCTTAATAACTGCATTATTTTCGCACGGATCTTTAAAATTTAACGTTGTATTCTAATAAAACCTTTGCACTTGTTTTCAAAAATCCGTTTCCTTAAGCTCTCAGTAAATTGCGCCTAGCCGGAAACTGGGAAAACCGCTAGAACTCACTTTCTCGGCATTTGAGCCATTTTATTTTTTCGCCAAACTAAAAAATTTTAACATATTAGCCTCGGAAATCTTCAATTCTTATTGTTTTGCGTATAAAACATTTCATTCCTGCTCCGATTTCCCATGCACACGATATTATAATAAAAAATTAATAATCTTACAAATATAAACTAACAACAAAAAAAAATCATTATTATTCTTTTATTTTTACTTGAGAATTTAAAACATCTTATTCGGCAAAATCGCCACACATGGCAACCACGATCCTTATTTCACACTTTTTTCACTACAGGGGTTACAATTACGGAAAGATTTTTGCGTGAAGAGCATAAAAAATCTCTTAAATTCCGGGAACGGGTGGACTTTCAAAGTTTTAAAGTGGACTATGATTTATTCTATATTATTTTACATATCTGTGCAAAATTTCAGGCTGATAGGTCCATTTTTGTGGATTTGTATACAACTCAAATCCACAAACAAACAAACAAATAAACAAACAAACAAACAAACAGAATTTCATTTTTATTTATAAGATTTATGCCGAGTGTCCCTTTCTTAGGACGGCATTTTCGCCATCAGTCGAAAGCAGTATTCATTTTTCCTAGCCTTTATTCACGAGTATTGAACCTCAACTCCACAAAATATTTTAGCTTCACCATGGCACAGTGGTTAAGTCGCTGGGAATGTTAGACGTGCGTAGGCCCTGGGTTCGGGTCTCATCGCACGTCCGTCGACCTAACTGTTTGGAGTTTTCCGTGGTTTTCTCCGAAACTTAGCGTAAATACGGGTTAGGACCCCTTAGAAAGATCCCCACGAAGGGCCATCCCCCCCGCTCTTGTTGTCCTTCTGACGAGGATTTATAAACGGGCTTCGAGCCAAGCTCACAAATCCGATACACATGTTCACAATAACAACAAAATATTTTAACATGACCAATTAGGATGTTGACATTTCGATTTTTATACATAATGATTTTAAAAGAAATCACCCCTTATTCAAGAAGTTGGCATCAGAAATTTATTTATTATTCCTGTATTAGCAAAAATCGATAGTCGCAAAAATATATGGGCACAAATGGGTAATCAAGGCAAAAAAATCTGGCGTGACTCCACTCGACTTTCCGAACACTTACGATAAGATCATTACCAAGCATTTAAATAAATTTTAATCGATGAATCATTCAAATATATATACCAAATTGAAGCTCGATCGAATGTACCGTTTAAACGCTAGCGCACTTTCAAGAATTTCTCCCCATAGGCCATAATGTAAAAGAAATCTTTGTCGTAGCCCTGTAGAAAAACTAGAAGTTCTATACACACCAAAATCAATACCGGTCTTGCGATGGTGGTTTATAACATGTATACCCAATTGGAGCTCAATCGAATGGACCGTTTAAACGCTAGCGCACTTTCTAGAATTACCCCCCATAGGCCATAATGTAAAAGAAATCTTGGTCATAGCCCTGTAGAAAAACTGTAAGTCCTATGCACACCAAAATCAATACCGGTCTTGCAACGGTGGTTTATGACCTATATATCCAATTTGAGCTCAATCGAATGCTCCGTTCAGGAGCTATCGTGTTCACTCACATACACACAAACACACACACACACACACACACACACACACACACACACACACACACACACACACACACACACACACACACACACACACACACACATCTCGTAAAAATAGCATAAATGAATTCAGAAGACCTCAGAATGTGTCAATACACCAAAATCTCGAATTCGAATTTTTTCATGATTACAATACTTTTCTTACATGGTACATGTTCGGAAAGTAAAAATGTATTATCTAAGAGAAAAATATATAGTTTAAAAAACCAAAAAACACGCTTTATCGATAAATTGAACTAACTAAAAGGCGAAAAATAATTCTTAATATAGAAATAAATGAATGAACGAAAACTAGTATTATTGTGAAAAAAGCGAAGGGTGCTTTGTGCTCTATTTTTTGTATCATTTTTGTACTCATCGTACCGATCAAATAGTCTCAAGAACTGATATAGGGAGCACCCCACGCTTTTTTCACAACAATATTAGTTTTCGTTCCTTAATTTATTTCTATAAAATTAAGAATTATTTTTCGCCTTTTAGTTAGTTCAATTTATCACTAAAGCGTGTTTTTGGTTTTTTAAACTATATAATTATTTTTCACTTTTTAGTTTGGTTTGCTATAAAAGCGTGTTTTTTTAGTTCTTTTTAACTGTATGTATTTAAAATTTATTTTTAATTTTCGATATCTCTCATAAGACACAAAGGAGCACTCAGTTGGAAAGTACAAAGAGATAATTTATTTTCACTGTGCACCAGTGGCGTAGCCGGGATTTTATTGGTGCGCTGGGTATCCAATTTAAAGCTAAAGTTCAATTGTAAGCTAAGTAAAGGCCCCATTTCGGGGTGGGGAGAAGCCCCCTGAGCCCCCCCCCCCCTCCGGCTACGCCCCTGCTGTGCACCAAAATCAACCTGCAGTTAAATGCTACCTTCCTCACTAAAAAGGAAAAATAGGTCTCTAATGAACAAATAAAAGCTTGTTAAGAATGGCCTTAACATGTTCTTGTACTCAACTCTTCCATAATGGGATGGATGACGATATTTTGTTTAAAAAAAAAATACTGTCGTGACCAGGATTCGAACCTGGGTTATTTCGGCCACAACGCAATGTACTATCCACTATACAATCACGGCCACAGTAAGAAAGAGTTTTCTTAAGATTGTAATGTTTGGAAGTGTTCTACTTTCAATCAGGATAAGAAATGAAGAAATTATTGAATCCTGGCGATCCTGATCAGGATAATCTAATAAGATTATTGTATTGTCACCGGTTCTTGATAAATGTGCAAAGTTTGAATTAAATCTGTCCGTTTAAAGTGGGTCAAAATCGAGTCTAAAGGAGTCGGTTACAAACATACAAGCATACATACAGGTGAAGCTAATAAAAGCGTGTTAAAGTCAGGATAATGGGATAAACTTATCAAATTATTGTATTGTCACCGGTTCTTGATAAATGTACAAAGTTTGAATTAAATCTGTCCGTTTAAAGTGGGTCAAAATCGAGTCTAAAGGAGTCGGTTACAAACATACAAGCATACATACAGGTGAAGCTAATAAAAGCGTGTTAAAGTCAGGATAATGGGATAAACTTATCAAATTATTGTATTGTCACCGGTTCTTGATAAATGTACAAAGTTTGAATTAAATCTGTCCGTTTAAAGTGGGTCAAAATCGAGTCTAAAGGAGTCGGTTACAAACATACAAGCATACATACAGGTGAAGCTAATAAAAGCGTGTTAAAGTCAGGATAATGGGATAAACTTATCAAATTATTGTATTGTCACCGGTTCTTGATAAATGTACAAAGTTTGAATTAAATCTGTCCGTTTAAAGTGGGTCAAAATCGAGTCTAAAGGAGTCGGTTACAAACATACAAGCATACATACAGGTGAAGCTAATAAAAGCGTGTTAAAGTCAGGATAATGGGATAAACTTATCAAATTATTGTATTGTCACCGGTTCTTGATAAATGTACAAAGTTTGAATTAAATCTGTCCGTTTAAAGTGGGTCAAAATCGAGTCTAAAGGAGTCGGTTACAAACATACAAGCATACAAACATACTTACAGGTGAAGCTAATAAAAAGGAATCTCTCGCCAGTCCAGATGTATCTCAAGTTGGATTAATAATCGTTTAGCCAAGAAATATTTTGAGCAGCTGAAGTACAGTTATCTTAAACTGGGCTATCCTGGTAGTCAAAATTTTTCTTACCTCCTCTAAGAATTTAGAATCACTGGCCAATAAACGGAACTGGCAACATCAGATTTTGCACACCAGCACTGCACATGCACACCTTGTTTGGTTTTTCCCGGGGATACGTCTGGAATTTCACGGAATAATACGAGAGCAGAATAATGCGTAAGCCGTAAACCAAAACGTCGGTTCCATGTTCTCCGGAAATCTGTAAATCTGGCAAGAGTCCGCCATTTAAAAACAATTTTTTTAGAAATTATTAAAACTGATTTTTCTCTTAAATATAACTGCTAAAAATCAAATTCGAGTCTTATTTTTTAAATTGCCTAAATTTTGTAATTTGCTTAGAAATTTTCTGATTGGGGGGTCTCTGTAATCAGGTCACATAACTCAGGTTTGCGGCTGTCCTAGACTTGAACCGTATTCCTCGTGAAATCTCTAATTATTCTGTTTTAGTCATTGTTAGTTGAGTGTGCTTACAGCGCAAAAAATATGGAACAGTTTGTAACCCACCCTGTAGCACAAGCTATAGAGTGAAACGTAGAACTTTAATATTTCACTGTGTATATTGTTTCGACTATTCAAAAATTTGTGACATAGACATGAAGACCGATGTTATTTTTAAAAAAGCGTGTTTTAAAACATTAGCTTTTTTTAAATTACAATACATTGGTAAATTACTTGTAGGAATATCATGCTATTTGTCATCAATAGCGGGGATCGATTCCATGTCGAAATAACTGATGCTACGTAGGAAAATCTTGTAAATAGTTATTTATAAACATACATATTATAAAGTACTCTTTAACTTCAAATTTCTAATGAGTGAAGGTGAAAAATTAACAACGAATTAAAGTATTTGAAATGTTAATAATTATAAAGGTATTTCATAATTAGTAAAAGGCTATAGAAGACACCTGCTCGCTAAGTTTTAACGAAGCAAAAATAAAAAACGTTTAACCGTTTGAGGCGCAACCCTTTCCCAATGCTGCAAAAAGGGCAGCCGTTGCCATCGCTCGACTTAACAACCGTGGCACGCGATGAACGTTTCGATCGTCTGCCCTCTTGCTGGTAGTGAAGTCGAGCGATGGCAACGGCTGCCCTTTTTTTCCCAGCATTGGGAAAGGGTTGCGCCTCAAAGGTTTAAAGTAAAGTGCACTATTTAAATTTTAAAGCAAAAAATTTCGCCGTCCCTTCCCCCTTATGTGGACCCCTTCCGTGAGAAATCCACGCCCATAACGGTTTCCTTATATGGTCTTATTAAAAGTTACTGGAATGTTACACAGTTGCTGACATTTGTGTAGTAAAAATATTTTCCTTAAAGCATTTTTTTAATAACATGTACTGCAATTTTAAAATTAAGATAAAATAATTAAGTAAATTGCATAATAAGGCTACAGAATCACATTAGGAATGGGGGTCGGTGACGTAGTCTTCGTGTAGCTGTGCCCACAGCCAGCTGTCGTCAAAAAAGGGTCTCCAGATCTCTGTCACGCGATGAACATTTCAATCGTCCGCCCTCTTGCTGGTAGTTAAGTCGAGCGATGGCAACGGCTGCCCTTTTTTTCAGCACTGGGCAATCTATCCAGCTGCTCTCGCATTCTTCCATTGTTCTGCAGATGCCAGTGCTGTTAAAAATAATCGTGACCATTTTTTGACGGGAAATGACGTGCTCAAAAGTAAAGGATTCTCGTGGAGTTATGTCACCCGCAACTATTTTTAAAGAAATCCAATCTATTCTTCGTGACTGGCAACAGTCAAAACGTGAGAGTTTGGTGTTCCCAGAGAGGGAAAACTGCGTGTTAAAGGTTTAAGGCATATAGTCGTAACAACGAACATATTAAGAAAACACAGCCACCAAAACAGAGCAGAGCAAAACTATTTTACACTTCTGCCCATCCATTATAACTAAAACACGTATTTTTAATATTTGTAAACATTTTTACGCGAGAAATTAATGACTTCATTTGAAGAAAATGCATACACTGAAACATTTAGTGTCATTTGCTTTTATTTTGGGTTTCTTTTGAACTCGTGTCTCCCTTCCAACGTAAAAGCAAAGCATTTATGCTGTAATAATAAGAAGATGCTTTGTTCTTCTCTTGCTGAGTTTATGTTCATAAAAGGGGCTTTTAGGGCTTTATTTATTTATATTTTATACTTCTTTCTGTCCCGAAATAGAGCTTTATTACCGATATGATATTATCTCAGACACAACAAAGAAGATAAAACGAATGGGGGGGAGGGGCTTTTCTCTGGTAAGCTTTTTGTAGAATTAAACGCAGATTCCCATTTTGCTTTCCTTTAATTAATGGCTTTATTAAAAGGCGGAACTTTATTAAATGAAAACAATTGCTTCACTCCCTTTTATTTCATTCACATCCCTCCATAAATGACTTTTAAATCTTCTTTCCACCCACCTAGAACACGGCTTTTAAAAGTTAAATAGATAATTGAGTTACATAAAACCCCTTTGTGTCCAAAGAATTGCTGCAAATTAAAAAGTTTTATGCAAAAATATTGTTTTATGAATGAAATTTTCATGGCTTTATTTTATAGGCGTAATTAAAACGAATTATTTGGAGCAACAACGCAAAAATGAATTCCGCCTTTATTTGAGAGCCTTTTGTGTGTGGGGCTTGGCATTCATTGAAGAGCCTTTTGGAATTGAAGCAAACATAAATAGCTCCTTCTGTCTTCCCTCACTAAAATAGCTCATAATGGTTCTGAAAAGAGATTCAAATATCTATCTTTTTAAAATTAAAATGTACTTTTGGAAATCTAATTTTTTTAATAAGTAAAAATATTAAAAGAATTTAACTTTTAATAAGAAAAATGTGTTAGAGTTACTTTTAAAAATCAAAGTAGTTTTAAATGTCAATAGTAAATTTAGTTCATATCAAGATGAGTTTATTTTAGCAAGAAAAGCGAAAAAAATATGTGGGAGTCATTATTTTAAACCTACCTGTGTCAGGGATGAATTCTTTGTTAACATTTACAGAGATCTTTTTTTTACCAAATTACAGTTAAAATTTAACTAGTAAAACATAAAAATCCTATTTAGGATATTAACACATTCAGAAATCAATAATTAGGATTCACAATTGAAAAATAAAATTACAAAAGCACAAAAATTTATTTCGAGAAAAAAAATCTAAATAAAATTACTGGACAGAAACATGCTGGATAGTAATTCTTGTTACTTTAAGAAAAATGCTGAAATTTCTGACAGTAAATATAGTTTTGTTAATAAATGTAGTTTCGACTTGTTCGTCACTTTTTCAGTTACAAACCGCGAATTGTTTTTAGGTAGAAATGGGATTTGGGGCTTAACTTTTAAAAGCACATATTAAGGGTTATGTCGAAGAAAAAAAAACTATTTTTAGTCTTGGTACACAAATTAAAATAAACTAATAGCACCATGGTCTCCAGAAACTTCTAGATGGTTCTTCATTAGCTGCTTTGCACGTTGCAATAAATGAAAAAGCTGTGGTTTTTGTGAAATTGTCAGAAAAAATTCTTAAACATGGATCTGAGCTGCAAGATTTTTCAAAGAGTGACACACTTTGCGAAAATTTCCAATTTTCAAGAGTTTTTTCTAAAAGTTTTGACACTGATACAGATGGATCGTTTATTTCAGTACGTAGTACAGCTTGTAAAGGAGACAGTTTCAAAATTTTGAAGTGCCTGGCATAATTAGTTTATTTGTACTTATGTACCAAAATCAGCTGATTTTTCCGAACAACACCGTTAATCTGAGCAGAAAAACTTTGAGACAACTTGTAAAAAATCACTATGACTTGTTTACTTTATATAGATGGTGTCTGCTATATCAATGAACCAGTAAGTCCGTCTTTGTATGTGTCTGCTGTCAAACAGCATGTATGCACTTGCAACTTTGAAGGATTACGAATACAAAACTAAAGAAGATGCAACATCTTTCTAACAAGTTTAATTAAAAAAGGAGAAACATTCTAAAGCTTTTAAAATTATACAAGTTTAAATGTGACCACATATCAAGGCCGTAATCAATCAGGAAGGGGCATGCATTCAATTCCTGCATTTTTCCAAACTTTGAAATGAGTGCTTCAGCTCCAAATAGAATAACTCGGGGTCATTCCATTGTAAATTACGCAACATTTTTTAGCCAAAAAAAAAAAAAAAAATTCTTATTGATGATTACTTAAAAGTGAAGTTAATCTCATATTTTTCATCTTCGCATCATGATCAATGACCATAAAATAAGAAAATACTTTTTTTTCTGTATTTTGATACCTAATTAAATATTGGCCATTTCGATCAGTTAAGGCTTGTGAGTAACGCAGCATTTTAATTGCCATCTGAAATCCGCACCCCCAAGAGGTAGAGTTAAACCTGGTGGACATTGCAGCCACAAACCGATTTTACGTGCACCAGCTCCCATTAGCGTACACGGTCCCACAGCAGACCAATCATGAGAGGAGTTAACCCTCCCAAGCACGGGCCAAGCCGGGAGCTGATTCAGTTTCCATGTTCTTACGGGAACGGAGTTCAGAGAATAGGCCACCGCCGGACTGTAATTTTTTAAAAATATTACATATAAATATAATTAATAACCCGTAAGCATGCGCGCTGGGGTAAATCTCACCCCAGCGATATTTTTTCTTCGTAAAATGGGATAAATTTTTTGAGAACAAGTTTGCCCCATCTTCTACCTTTCAAGCTTAAGGTCCAGTTGGAGTGGGTGAAGGAATTTCGTTTCTTTGTTATCCAGAAGGGAAGGAAATTCCACTTTGGGATTCAATACTCCCGCGCGACTAACAACGTTTCATTACGTTGTTAACGTAAACTAAGAATAAACTAAATGTAAATTAACTATAAATTGACATTTCACTACTGGTATGTATTGACAAAAGGCTATTAAATGAAATTAATATCATATTAATAAAGTAATGAGTGTTTTTAGGTATAAAGCATATCCTATGAAATTTTCTTCTCAGAAAGCATGATGTTTAAAGGAACTGCTAGAAAATCTTTAAATAAATATGAAAAGCACAATTTCTTCCCATGAAACGTAATAGAACTGATGTGTTTTACGTTATAAGTCCACAAATTTGTTTTTCAAACGTTTTTAGACAAAAATATAAAGAAGACAAAATGGGGTAAGATTTACCCCATGCGAGTGCTTAAGTTACAAAAGTAGGCGCGCCTGCTTACGGGATAAGTAAAACTTAAATCATATTACTACAGATATGACATACCCCGTAGGAAAATATATATACATATATCAGCAGAATCGGAGAGTCAAACAGTATGAAGATCGGAAAACAATGAACCATAAATTATACAAAAATGAATCGAATGGAAACTATAACCTCTCGGACTCTCATCAGGGGCCAACCCCAGAAGAAAATAATTAAAGACATCAAAGTAGTATTAATGACTATGTCATTTTATCTCTCACCCCCTTTATTGGAATTGTCCGAAAAAGCGACATAATTTTACATTTTTAAAAATACTATTAGTTCACAGCAGCTTTAATCTATTGTTGCAATATTTCGTAAGCTGTAGAATAGGCATCCCATGTATTTTTTACATATATTTAAATACTATTAGTTCACAGCAGCTTTAATCGATTGTTGCAATATTTCGTAAGCTGTAGAATAGGCATCCCATGTATTTTTTACATACATTTAAATACTATTCGTTCACAGCAGCTTTAATCTATTGTTGCAATAATTCGCAAGATGTAGAATATGCATCCCATGTATTTTTCTATAAATAGCCTACAATATTAAAAATTTCAACATAGGGAGACCAGGGGAAATATACGAAAGATGAGAGATAAAATGGCAGTTAATTAAAATAGATAAATGATAGTTAATTAATATCGTTTTAATATGGCACTAATGAAACTAAAAAAATAGGGGGTTCAGGGGTGTCTCCCTCTGACGAGGCTCGAACAGAAGAGCTATATATATTAGAAATGTACGATGTCTTTAAAGAAATTCAAGAGGGAATTATGAAAGGGGGATATTAATTTTTTGAACACTTTTTTTTTTCTCTTGTGGAAGGAGGTCACATCCAACATTTCTAAACTTTAAAATGATATTTTCCATTTAATTTGTTCAAAAATGTTATTGAAACATTTTTCAAAAATGTTGAGCTCTGTAATTGCAACCCTCAGAAGTTGCGGTATCCTTATATGAACACTCTGCAACTTATCCTTATAAATAAAAATGAAATTCTGTTTGTTTGTTTGTTTGTTTGTTTGTTTGTTTGTTTGTTTGTGGATTTGATTCGTATACAAATCCACAAAAATGGACCTATCAGCCTGAAATTCGGCACAGATGTGTAAAATAATATAGAATAAAAGATAGTCCACTTTAAAACTTTGAAAGTCCACCCGTTCCCGGAATTTAAGAGATTTTTTATGTTCTCCACGCAAAAAGCTTTCCGTAATTGTAACCCCTGCAGTCAAAAAAGTGTGAAACAAGGATCGTGGTTGCCATGTGTGGCGATTTTGCCGAATAAAATGTTTTAAATTCTCAAAGTAAAAATAAAAGAATAATAATGATTTTTTTTTGTTAGTTTATATTCGTAATGTTATTTTTTTTAAATTATAATATCGTGTGCATGGGAAATCGGAGCAGGAATGAAATGTTTTATACGCAAAACAATAAGAATTGAAGATTTCCCAGGCTAATATGTTAAAATTTTTTAGTTTGGCGAAAAAATAAAATGGCTCAAATGCCGAGAAAGTGAGTTCTAGCGGTTTACACTGTTTCCGGCTTGGCGCAATTTACTGAGAGCTTAAGGAAACGGATTTTTGAAAACAAGTGCAAAGGTTTTATTAGAATACAGCATTAAATTTTAATGATCCGTGCGGAAATAATGCAGTTATTAAGGGATTTCAAGCGATCTATCTACAGCATTCTCGCCAATTGAGTGCATTGATTTTAGTTGGGGGAATTCCTCCAAATTTCAGAAAATTGAAATCTTCGCATTTAGTACATCGAGGTAACGATGAATGAAACATGTTATAGTTGATAATTTAAAAAATGAGGCTGTATTAAGGGATTCCACTTTTCAAAAAAATGCCTGGCGGTCGAACCATTTCCCATTTTGATTGCTGCTAAGTCAATGCTTCGAATGATTCCCTGAAAAAACTCTTGCAAAATGGCGTATGTTGGCACTTTGGCGAGGCTTAGATTTGAAACTGGATTTTATTTGAGACTGGTATCTATATTAATAAAACAATGTGTGTAAACTGTTTGTTTGTCTGTGTCTCGCGTAGCTCGCAAACGGGTGATCGTAGACCTACCAAATTTTGAACGGAAATTCTCCATGACAGGTCCCGACACACCTCGAAGCGATTTTTTCAAAATTCGAACTATTTTAGGAAATATCGATAAAAACGTATCGCAAAAGGCTAATTTTTGCTTTCCGCCATTTCGTAATTGTAACCCCACAGTGCATTAAGCGACAATTAAGCTTATCTAGGTTGCCACATTCGGCAGTTCATTAAATGATTCAGACTCTTGAAGTAAAATTAAAAGAATAACGATTTTTTTTTATTTTGACTAGATTATTTGTAAGGTTGTTTTTAAATTAAAATATCGTGTGCATGTGAAATCAGAGCGGGAATGAAATGATTTATACTCAAAAGAAAAATAGAATTTGGAAATTTTCCGAAAATAAATGTGCAACTTTTTAATTGGGCGAAAAATAAAAGGGGTTGATGTCCGATTTTGTGGAGGATTCTAACGCTTGGCGCTATTTATCGTAATTTAATCGTCTGCTATTTGGGTTATGAATACACCTGCGTATAAGTTTTTGAAATTTTCATTCAGTTGGAATTGTGCATTTTTCTGAGCAGCTTTTCTGCATCTATTTCTAATATATTACATCCAGAAAAAAGGATGTTAGAAATATCAATTTTAATTTTGTTTAATCATACTCATGAATAATGATACACTTTCCAACTTAATAAAAGAAGGAACGAAAATAGGGAAGACCCATGGACTATAACTCTTTTTATATATAGCACTTTAGTGCGTATTTAAAATCTGAAAGTGTGTCAGATTTTCTATGATTCTAGCGCTTGGCGCAATTTAATGAGAGGGTATTTTTAAAAACAAGCGTAGGTAATCTTATAAATAAAAATGAAATTCTGGTTGTCAATTTGTTGATTTGGGTAGTATACAAATCCACAAAAATGGACCTGTCAGCCTGAAATTTTACACAGATATATGTAAAATAATATAGAATAAATGATAGTCCACTTTAAAACTTTGAAAGTCCATCCGTTCCCGGAATTTAAGAGATTTTTTATGTTCTCCACGCAGAAAGCTTTATGTAATTGTAACCCCTGTAGTGAAAAAAGTGTGTAAAATAAGCATCTTGGTTGCCATGTGTGGCGATTTTGCCGAATAAAATGTTTTAAATTCTTAAAGTGAAAAGAAAAGAAAAATAATGATTTTTTTAGTTTATATTTGTAAGGTTATTTTTTTAATTATAATATCGTGTGCGCATAAGAAATGAGAGCAGGAATGAAATGTTTTATACGCAAAACAATGAGAATCGAAGATTTCCGAGACTAATATGTAAATGTTTTTAGTTTGGCGAAAAATAAAATGGCTGATAGGCCGATTTTTAGAAAGTGAGTTCTAGCGGTTTGCACAGTTTTAGGCTTTTTGGCGCAATTTACTGAGAGCTTAAGGGAATAACATTTTTGAAAACAAGTGTATAGGTTTTCTTAGAACACAGCATTAAATTTTAACTATCCGTGCAAAAATAATGCAGTTATTAGGGCATTTCAAGCGATGTAGCTTCAGAATTCTCGCCAATTGAGTGCATTGATTTTAGTTGGGGGAAATCCGCCAAATTTCAGAAAATTGAAATCTTCGCATTTAGAACATCGAGGTAACGATGAATAAAACATGTTATAGTTGATAATTTAAAAAATGAGGCTGTATTAAGGGATTCCACTTTTCAAAAATATGCCTGGCGGTCGAACCATTTCCCATTTTGATTGCTGCTAAGTCAATGCTTCGAATGATTCCCTGAAAAAACTCTTGCAAAATGGCGTATGCTGGCACTTTGGCGAGGCTTAGATTTGAAACTGGATTTTACTTGAGACTGTTATATATAATAAGACTGGTTATAGATAAAAATTAATGTTGGTATGTGTGTAGGAGGTTGAAAAACTCAGCACCGCTTCACCGATCACCATGAAATTTGGTTCACCTAAGTCTTTTATCATGGAGAAGGTTTTTATGCTATCCGTTTTCCTCTAACTTGCCACTAGCTGGCGCAGCAGAACGTCGAATTCTATTCCGTTTAGCCGTTTGCTATGCGAATATCGTCCAACCAATTTCGATGAAATTTGGTACACGCGGATATTAGAACACGGAGAATATTTTTCACTATCCATTTGCTGTAACTTACCGCTAAATAGCGCTGCAACGCATCAACTTCTATACCGTTCGACTGATCGGCATAAAATTTTTTATACTTACACATTTGAGCACGAAGAATATATTCTAACTGTGTTACTTTTGATGTTACTCACCACTAGGTGGCACTGCAATGCATTATTATTTTAACTCGCCACTAGATGACGCTGCAGCAGGCCAAATTTTTGACCATTCAAACGGTGGCTATGAAAATCAGTACTCATAGCTATTTGAACAATGAGAATATTTTGGCGTTATCCATTTTCCTATAACTCGCCACATGACGGCGCTGTAGCAAATCATTACTTTAATTAACCACTAGATGGCCCTGCAGTGTATCACTTCTTGACTGTGCGAATGATCGCTATGGAAATAGGTATACATAGATATTTGAACACGGGGAAGAGTTTGGCACGATCCATTTTCCTATAACTTCACACTAGATGTCGCGTCAACACATGAACTTCAGGACTATTCAGCCGATCATCATGAAAATTCGTATGCATCGATATCTGAATGCGAAGAATATTATCGCCGTATCCGTTTTGCTAAAACTCGCCACTAGATTGCGCTACGCCGCATCGCCATCTGCACCATAAAAACGATTGTCTTGAAATTCAGTATGCATGATTATTGAACACAATATAACGCGATATCCATTTTGCTATATCTCTTTATTACAATAAATAGTAATCACGACAAATATTAATGTCAAAAAGTCCATTCATTCCCGTGCGAAGAACGGGTACTTCAGCTAGTATTAAATATAATACAGAAAGTGAACGAAGGTATTTTAAATGTGACCGTACTATTCCTATCTAAACTGTAACTGCAAATGAATATTTTTTTTTTCCTTTTTTCTTTTGGATATATGAATTTTTAACTCCAGTCGAAAGCTCAAGTAGCCCTTGAAACGCAATTTTTACTTTCCGAACATGTACCATGTAAGGAAAGTATTGTCATCATGAAAAAATTCGAATTCGAGATTTGGGTGTATTGACACGTTTTGGGGTCTTCTGAATTCATTTATGCTATTTTTACGAGATGTATGTATGTATGTGTGTATGTGTGTGTGTGTGTTTGTATGTATGTGAGTGAACACGATAGCTCCTGAACGGGGCATGCGATTGAGCTCAAATTGGGTATATAGGTTATAAACCACCGTCGCAAGACCGGTATTGATTTGGGTGTGTATAGGACTTATAGTTTTTCTACAGGGCTACGACCAAGATTTCTTTTACATTATGGCCTATAGGGAGAAATTCTTGAAAATGCGCTAGCGTTTAAACGGTACTTCCGATTGAGCTCAAAAAGTGTATATATGTTATAAACCACCGTCGCAAGACCTGTATTGATTTTGGTGTGTATAGGACTTCTAGTTTTTCTACAGGGCTACGACCAAGATTTCTTTTACATTATGGCCTATGGGGAGACATTCTTGAAAGTGCGCTAGCGTTTAAACGGTACATTCGATTGAGCTTAAATTTGGTATATATATTTGAATTATTCATCGATTAAAATTTATTTAAATGCTTGGTCATGATCTTAATCGTAAGTGTTCGGAAAGTCGAGTGGAGTCACTTCAGATTTTTTATTTTCGTATATGCCTTGTTCATTAACGAAGATTACATTAGTCGTAAAAGCTAACGCTTTTCGGATGCTTTTGATAAAAATTTTAACGTGTAATTTTTCTTTGCCTGCTAAACTAATTTCACTGCAATCTAACTGTCTATACAGTGAAAGTAGTTTTACAGGTGAAAGTAAATGTTAAAAAAAAAAGAAAAAAAAATTGGAGGCCGTGGAAGGATATTGAATCCTATATGCTTTTCTCTGCTGGATGGTGGTGTCCCATCAATTCATGGGATTATTATTATTTTTCGTATTGAGTACTTATTTATTTACTTATTTATTTTGCATCATGTTTTAAGAGATTTTTTTACCAATTCCGATAGTACGTGTTACCGTTTGTGGTGTTTCTAGGTACACAGATCAGAACAAAACTAGTTTGGAGCTCTATCTATAATCTTCATGAATATGTAGGAACGATTCAGCGACAAAAATTAAATAAAATAATATTTTGCTTATTCTATAAACTTAACATACGTTCAGTTAACACAATTAATACATGAAATAACATTAACCGTCTTCAGAAAGGAAGAGGTTATAAAAATCAATCAGTCGGAATTTTTTTTCCTTTATATGCTTAGCGATCATTTTTTTCCCACGCAGGCCGATTTCGATCATTCTTTTTTTAATTCGAAAGGGGTTACTTTATGTGTGGTCCCATATGAACTTTGTCAAGTTCTGACGATATTTCAATTACGAAAATTGGGAAAAATTAATGCTTTTAAACCACTACCTAAAGCACTAGGTTATACAGGTTTCTAGTAACAATAGGTCGAAACCTTATTGTTACTAGAATACAAACGTTTTGAAATAGGTGCTTCTTAACACTTGCTTTGCATTTTCGGTGGGGGGCACGGGCCCCTTCGCCCCCCTTCCCTCCTTAAATATGAATTTGGCCTAAAGAGTTGCCACTGAAGAGGTAGTAGTTGTCAGTTAAAAAAATTGCACAAAGTCTACTCACAAAGTATTTTTTAGGGTGAAGAAGTTTAAGGGAAGGATGGGGTGGAGTGGCCTGATTTTTAACCCTTTAAGGCGCAGTGTTCCTGCTCTGGGAACACCCAACTCTGACGTTTTGACTGTTGCCAGTCACGAAGAATAGATTGGATTTCTATAAAAATAGTTGCGGGTGACATAGCTCCGCGAGAATCCTTTACTTTTTAGCACGTCATTTCTCGTAAAAAAGTTTCACGGTTATTTTTAACAGTACCGACATCTGCTGAAAAATGGAAGAATGCGAGAACAGCTGGATAGATTGCCCAATGCTGCAAAAAAAGGGCATCCGCTGCCATCGCTCGACTTAACTACCAGCAAGAGGGCGGGAGATCTAAACGTTCATCGCGTGCCACAGATCTAGAGATCCCTTTTTTGACGCAGCTGGCTGTCTGTCGTCAAAACAAGGGTCTCTAGATCTGTGGCACAGGGTGAACGTTTCGATCGTCTGCCATCTTGCTGGTCGTTGAGTCGAGCGATGGCAACGGCTGCCCTTTTTTCGGCATTAGCAAAGGGTTGCGCCTCAAAGGGTTAACTCAAATTTCATTTTAAAGTGTTGACTGCATCCCCGCCCCTTTTCGTCGAAGAAAATTCTTTTCTCCACTTGACAATTAAATTTCACCCCAAAACTGCACACATGTGCATGTAAAAAACTTATTTTGTTAAAAAGGAACGAAATGCAACGATATATTTTCAGTACAAAGACTGTTCAACGCATTTCCGTAAAAAAAAAAAATCATACTCTTCACACAGTTATAAATTTCGAAGAACTTCAGAGATTCAAAAATCTCTCCAATCAAAGTGACATAATGAATTCTCCAGCATTAGATTACAGTGCAGAGTTGTAGGTGGCTTGCGCCCCGAAACCAAAGAAGGGGGGGGGGGGCGGGCAACAGCTACAACTGCAAGCGAAAAATGCCCCACCTCCCCTTTTCAAGAAAAGGAACCCCCGAAACAATTACACGCAAGCACCGACGCATTAAATTAAAACGCCGTTCTCCGAATGTTGTGTCCGTTCTTTCATTGTTACAATTAAGTTAACTTACATGCATTGCCTTTTGGCTATCGCGTAATTATTTTCTCCGTTGACTGCAGATGTCGAAAAGCTTTGATTAATTTCGTACAAAAGGAATGCCGGGTATTTTGCATTATTAATATTCATTTCTTGTTTGGAGAATTTTGTTCTGGACGTTCTATGTCAATTTTAATTTATTAGTGTTACTTTGTATTTAAATATAATCGATTTCCGAGCAAACAGTTTTTTACTTTCCGAACATGTACCCTGTAAGGAAAGTATTGTCATCACGAAAAAATTCGACTTCGAGATTTTGGTGTATTGGCACGTTTTGAGGGCTTCTGAATCCATTTATGCTATTTTTACGAGATGTATGTATGTATGTGTGTATGTGTGTTTGTGTGTATGTGAGTGAACACGATAGCTCCTGAACGGAGCATGCGATTGAGCTCAAATTGGATATATATTTCATAAACCGCCGTTGCAAGACCGGTATTGATGTTGGTGTGTATAGGACTTACAGTTTTTCTACAGGGCTACGACAAAGATTTCTTTTACAGGATGGCCTATGGGGGGAATTTTTTGAAAGTGCGCTAGCGTTTAAACGATACATTCGATTGTGCTCAAATTCGGTATACATGTTATAAACCACCATCCTAAGACCGGTATTGATTTTGGTGTGTATAGGACTTATAGTTCTCCTAAAGGGCTACGACAAAACTTTCTTTTATGTTATGGCATAATGGCCTATGGGGAGAAATTCTTGAAAGTGCGCAAGCGTTTAAACGGTACATTCGATTGAGTTTCAATTGGGTATATATGTTTGAATGATTCATCGATTAAAATTTATTCAAGTGCTTGGTCATGATCTTAATCGTAAGTGTTCGGAAAGTCGAGTGGACTCACTCCAGATTTTTTTAAATTGAATTTTCAGCTTCCGATTTTGTATTAAGTAGTGACAGAGCGAAACAGTAAAATTCTTTTTTCGTCGGACACTGTAAAACAGTAGAATCTCCCTATTACGAAGTCTGCCTACAACGAATTTGCACCAACATGGCCCAGTGGATCAGACCCTCAAAATGGTAGATGCTGAAGTGTGAAGGTCCCGGATTCGGGATGCATCGCGCGGCAGCGTCGATCTAACGGTCTGGAGTTTGGGTCGGTTTTCTCCAGATGTAACGTGAAAATGCGACCCCTTAAGAAGTCGTCCTCAGGCCAAGGCACCCCTCATTCCACGCAGATACCCCTGGCGTACTACCACCTGGCCTTAATACACACATACGCATGCCCTACAATGAGTTTCTGTCTATAATCGTAATGTAACTGTAAGGCTTAAATAACATTAAAGATGTTCGCCATATAGCGAAGTGTTTGTCTCCCTGCAACGAATTTTTTAAAACTGAATGTTTTTGTCATTTTCGAAGAACGTTTCTAATGTTTGAGTGATCCATTCGCTGAGACCACCTGGCGCTGCACAGGCGGGTTTTAAAAAATTTTTTAGTTAAAACCTATAGATTTATTTAAAAATTTAAATATCTAAAGAAATCGAAAAAAACATAATGAAAACATCGATAATAATTGTTTTGCGTCATCTGTTAAATCAGCGGTTCTCAACCTTCTAACGTCGCGCCCCCCAACAAAGGCTAACTTACGGTGGCGCCCCCCCCCCTCACATTTTTCCGCATTGATTCAGTCTTTTAATCTGTAACAATGAACATTGAGTCGAATTTTCTAGAAAATAATGGTATCAGTAAAGTTTGAATAAACACTTTAAGCGAAAATGGATATATTTTTGAGTAAAAACGAGAATAAATAGGATGAATTTTTAGAAACGCTCATCACTACTTGCTCTTTGGTTTTTCTCCCGCCCCCACCTGCAAACGCTCTGCGCCCCCCTAGGGGGGGGCGCGCCCACACGTCGAGAAATGCTGTATTAAATCATATTCAACGACTAAAAAATTTTTACTTCGCTGAGAAGATTTTCAAATTTTTTATTTCTTTTGAATTATAGCCTGCTATAATATTAATTAATTTCCAACGACATATGACGACATTATCAGAAGATGAACATAAAACAAAAAAATTAAATATTTTCGTTGTTTTAAATTCCTGTTAATTATCTAATAATGAGGAGAGTAGCAAATATTAGCAACTACAATTAACATACACATTAAGCTACGATGACGAACTTTATTATAATCATATAACGGAGTCTGATTCTAATGCATTTATAACTTTATAGCTCAATAAAGTCAACCATTACATAAATTTAACTCTATTTAAAGATTTCTTTCATTTTAGTTTGTGCAAAAAAAAAACTAAAAAATACAATAACCTTATTTTAAGCACACAAATATACTCCCAGGTTCACAATCCATTATAAAAGTTACACCAAACCTCTATAAAACACGAGAAGTTTTCTTTCTAATAACTTAAAAATTTAACCCTTTAAGGCGCAGTGTTCCCGCTCTGAGAACACCCAACTCTGACGTTTCGACTGTTGCCAGTCTCGAAGAATAGATATGATTTATATAAAAAGAGTCGCGGGTGACATAGCTCCACGAGAATCCTTTACTTTTGAGCACGTCATTTCCCGTAAAAAGATTATTTTTAACAGCACTGACATCTGCTGAAAAATGGAAGAATGCTAAAACAGCTTGATAGATTGCCCAATGCTGAAATAAGGGCAGCCGTTGCCATCGCTCGACTGAACTACCAGCAAGAGGGCGGACTATCGAAACGCTCATCGCGTGCCACAGATCTATAGACGCATTTTTGGACGACAGCTGGCTGTGCGGCACAGGGGCGTGCTAAACGAATGTGCTAAAAAGTAAAGGATTTTCGTGGAGCTATGTGACCCACAACTATTTTTATAGAAATCGAATCTATTCTTCGTGACTGGCAACAGTCAAAACGTCAGAGTTTGGTGTTCCCAGAGCGGGAACACTGCGAGTTAAAGGGTTAAGGTCGTTTTAAGTTATAATGCATTCTCGGAAAGCATCGTCTTTATACACTAATTTATCCCTCATTTTTCAACGAACAAGTTCCGTAGATTGCCGAACGAATGCTGCACAGCCAGCTGTCGTCAAAAAAAGGGTCTCTAGATCTGTGGCACGCGATGGACGTTTCGATCGTCCGCCATCTTGCTGGTAGTTAACTCGAGCGATGGCAACGGCTGACCTTTTTCCAGCAATGGGAAAGGGTTACGCCTCAAAGGGTTAATATCTCTCCTGAAATGAAAAAGCTATTCAAGAGTCCAACTGTTTAAGGTAAAGGAAGAGGTTCAATACACGATTTAAGCATATTTTCATCGATAGCAGAAACGTTTTTTGAAGAGTAGAGGGTATTAGATATACCTTTTCTGTATATCTAAAAATTTAGATATACAGAAAAAGGAAAAAATTTAGATACAGAAAAAGGAAAATAATAATAGTAAAAAAAGTAAATAAAACACCACCAAAATACTATTTGAAATACTGTGAATAAATTGTTTTTGAAATATTGTGAATAAAAGTTAATAAAAATTGAAATACTGTGAATACTGTGAATAAACTGTGAAAAGAAGTATAAATAAATACTGTGAATAATGTAAAAAATACTGTGAATTTATAACCCTATGTTAGAGACTGTCGAAATTCTACATACGAAAATATAAATAATATAAAAATTAAAAGAATTAATACTAAATATCCATCTTTAAAATAAATAATAACAAAAAATAAACTAAAACTCAAACACTTCCGGTACCCATCTGGTCCCTTACACATCCATTTCGGCCCCAACTTTAGTGGCATTTTTGCACGAATTGCTATTACAGGGCAATTACCGACGAACGCTGATTTTGCAGAACTTTCTCATCTCGGAAACAATCCGGTATTGTCACAAAGCGCTGTTTATAAAATCCAATGAGAAACGGATAAGAGCAATAGCCACGGGGAGAATCATAATGATTATTTAAAAAAAAATAATAATAATAAAAATGTCGAAACCGGGGGAAACCCATTTACTGAGCTTATTTTAATAATGGTATCACAAATTCATTTTCGAAAATAATTTTAGCAGACGAAATCAATAGACAGGCACGGGGAAGCGAGCGAGAGAAATTTAATTAAGAGCGTTTAATCATTCCCATTTCTATGAAAATTACTTCGTTTTATTCGGTTGCCGTGGAAACGAGTCATTACATCGATAATGCCGGAATATGTTTCAAAGATAAATCATTTTAGCACATACACAAAGAATTTTGTTGAAAATATATTTGCAGTGAACTCATATATTTTAAATTTTATGCTCTCTCTCTCTCTCTCTCTCAGAAGTATCGATCTGGTTGGTGAATATTTGAGAAAAGGACAAAACGAGAGTTGGATTTTTCAGATGGAGAATTTGTCCTTAATGCTCTGCAAGGGATATATCAGTAAGAAAGGGCTATTACAGGATAACAACATTTAAAAGGGAATACTATCATTCAGAGCGTTTCTTGTTAAATTGTTTTCAAAAGGTGATTAACCCTTTGAGAAGCGAAACTCTTTCCCAATGCTGAAAAAAGTGCAGCCGTTGCCATCGCTCGACTTCACTACTAGCAAGAGGAAGGACGATCGAAACGTTCATCGCGTGGCGCCACAGATCTACAGACCCTTTTTTTGACGCAGACTGGCTGTGCGCGCACAGCCAGCTGCGTCAAAAAAGGGTCTCTAGATCTGTGGCACGCGATGAACGTTTCGATCGTCCGCCCTCTTGCTGGTAGTGAAGTCGAGCGATGGCAACAGCCTACCCTTTTTTCAGCATGGGGCAATCTATCCAGCTGTTCTCGCATTCTTCCATTTTTCAGCAGATATCAGTGCTGTTAAAAATAATGTTTGGGGGAAATGACGTGCTAAAAAGTAAAGGATTCTCGTGGAGCTCTTTCACCCGCCACTATTTTTATAGAAATCCAATCTATTCTTCGTGACTGGCAACAGTCAAAACGTCAGAGTTTGGTGTTCCCAGAGTGCGAATACTTCGCGTTAAACGGTTAAAGACGACTGCGTTTGTTGTGTTGAAGCAAAGCTATGCAAGGGCTATCTGCCTAATGCGTGCGTGGTAGATGCCTTTTTCGAGGGGCATTTTAAAGAGTTCTAAAGTGTATTCGCGTTACATCTGGAGAAAACCGACCAAAACTCCGTTAGATCGAGAGCCACGTGGTAGGCTAGAGAGCCGGAACTTTACACTTCGGCCGTCTACTTACGTGGTGATTGTTAAAGACTGAAAATTTGTTCAGTTATATTTGTGCTTTTAAAAACTGAGCCCAATTCCCTATTTGCATCAACAAATAATTCGCGGTTTCTTATTGAAACAGTCTGGAGGAGTGACCAAGTCACAACTGCATTAACTATCAAAATTGTGTGTATGTTTGTTTGATGGAAGAAAAGTTACTATCTAGTACGGTTCTGTTCTGTGAATTATACAAATTTTTAAGCCATGACATGAGAGTTTAATTTATTCATCTGCTTAATTTTTTAATTTTTTTCACGAAACGAACTTTTTTGTAATTTTATTATATTTTAATACTTTTTTCCATTAGGAATCACAATTGCTTAGGTCCGAATGTGTTGATTATCTTATAAAAGATTTTTATGCTTTACTAGTTCAATTTCACATGTACTCTGTTACCCTCTATGCAGATGTTTTTTACCTAATAATTCATCACTGCCACAGCTAGCATTAAAATAACGACTTCCAGAAACATTTTTCTTTTTGCTTGCTAAGGTAAACTCTTTTTGATATGAACTAAATTTAATACAGTAGCAACCGTAAATGACGTCATAGGAACGTCATACTTTTAGTTTTAAATAATATCCTACAAGATCCATGGCGCTCGCTCGCCCTTTCCTTTATAGAGCAGTTTCAACCACGTGACCGGCACTAGACTCAACCAATAAAAGCTCGTCTTTGAAGTGACGTCTGTCCACCAGGAACTTGAATGAACCAATAGGAACCTCATATTATTCCACCGGGATAGAATAGTGACGTAATCTGAAACTGCCCTATTTGGGAAAATGAGACTATTGCTCGTCTCACGTTTTTGGTGTTCTAATGTTTTTAGATTTATTATTGCAAAAAAATTATGTAAGATTAGTTAGAAATTTAGCAGCCTCGTTTTTGTGTTTTTTCCATGTAAAATGAAGCTTGAAGGAATAAAATCACATTTACAGTGTTAAAATATTAGAATTTAAAAGTACTTTGCTTTTTCAAGAGTAATGCAGACAATACATTTTTCGCATTAAAGATTAAATTATTTTCATATTTAACTTGAAAAAAGATAAGATTTTATATTTCTCAAAGTACGTTTCAATTTTAAAAATATAAACACATATGAAACTCTTTTCAGAACCGTTATAAGCTATTTTAGTGAGGGAAGACAGAAGGAGCTATTTATGTTTACTTCAATTCCAAAAGGCTCTTCAATGAATGCCAAGCCCCACACACAAAAGGCTCTCAAATAAAGGCGGAATTCATTTTTGCGTTGTTGCTCCAAATAATTCGTTTTAATTACGCCTATAAAATAAAGCAATGAAAATTTCATTCATAAAACAATATTTTTGCGTAAAACTTTTTTAATTTGCAGCAATTCTTTGGACACAAAGGGGTTTTATGTAACTCAATTATCTATTTAACTTTTAAAAGCCGGCTTCGAGGTGGGTGGAAAGAAGATTTAAAAGTCATTTATGGAGGGATGTGAATGAAATAAAAGGGAGTGAAGCAATTGTTTTCATTTAATAAAGTTCCCCCCTTTAATAAAGCCATTAATTAAAGGAAAAGCAAAATGAGAACCTGCGTTTAATTCTACAAAAAGCTTCCCAGAGAAAAGCCCCCCCTCCCCCATTCGTTTTATCTTCTTTGTTGTGTCTCGGATAATATCATATCGGTAATAAAGCTCTATTTCGGGACAGAAAGAAGTATAAAATATAAATAAATAAAGCCCTAAAAGCCCCTTTTATGAACATAAACTCAGCAAGAGTAGAACAAAGCATCTTCTTATTATTACAGCATAAATGCTTTGCTTTTACGTTGGAAGGGGAGACACGACTTCAAAAGAAACACAAAATAAAAGCAAATGACACTAAATGTTTCAGTGAACGCATTTTCTTCAAATGAAGTCATTAATTTCGCGGGTAAAAATGTTTACAAATAGTAAAAACACGTGTTTTTAAATATGATGGATGAGGCGAAGTGTAAATTAATTTTACTCTGGTTTCTTTTGATGGCTGTGCTTTCCTTGTATGTACGCTGTGATGTCTATTCACCAAAAAGCTTTCTTATATTTGCTTCACCAAAACGAGACGTGCGGGTGTCCAGGAATAACGACAGTTATTCCTGGATTAGACAAGTCCTGGATTAACAAACAGGCTGCATTTTATCATGCGAAAAAGAGACTGTACCTATAATATACATAACAACTTTTTATCCGAAAAAAGAATGCAACTGAGCTTTTTTTTTTTTTTTTTTTTTTTTTTTTTAACAAAGCCGTCGACAGATTGCGCAAACTTATAGAATACCCTGTTTTTAATAAATAAAATCAGCTGAATAAGTTCGGGCCATAGCACACAAATCCGAAATGCATATTACACAAACAAACAAACAAAAAATATTTTTGAAACTTTCATTCAGTTCGAATTATGCATTTTTCGGCGCGTCTTTTCCCCTTCTATTTCCAATGTATTACATCCAGAAAAGGGATGTTAGAAATATCAATTTTAATTTTGTTTAATCACACTCATGAATAATGATATACTTTCCAACTTAATGGAATAAGGAAAGAAAATAAGACTCATGGATTATGATACGCTTTTAATATGTAGCACTTTAGTGCGTATTTAAAATCTGAAAGTGTTTCAGATTTTCTTACTTTTTTTTCCCCCCTTTCCGTTTTTTGGTAATGGCCGATATATCTAGAAGCTCTTCAGAATTAACATAGGACGAAAATAATGTGTATCTTTTTATTGGTTTTTATCATTAAATCCCATTTTATTTTTATAACCAGAGGCGGCATGACACGTTACGCAAGGCAATCATCGCATCAGGGTGCCGGCTTCGCAAGGGCGTCCTGTCGAACTCAAAAACTAAGTAGAGTATAAAAAGGGGCGTCTTTTTTACGTTAGCAGGGGGCGCACTTACCCTAGGGCCCTGTTTGTAGCCACATTAATTTTAAATTCCATTCAGAATCCGAGATATTTCAGTGCCAAGGAAACCGGTAAGAAACACAAGATTTATTAAGATGGCGAAACAACTGGTCGCCGGTCGCGGCTAGTATTTTTATAGTTATCAAAAATTTGAAAGTTTTAATTCATCGTTGTTAATTTTTCTCCTTCACCTATTAGAAATATGAAAAAAAAGAGTGCATTATAATGTAAATGCTTGTTATATTTAAAAGATTTTTCTACGTAACATTACTTATTTCGATATGGAATCGATTCCAAGAGTCGATGAAAAACAGTATGCTATTTATACAAGAAATTTATTAACCTTTCGAAGCGCAACCATTTCCTAATGCTGAAAAAAAGACCAGCCGTTCTCATCGCTCGATTTAACTACCAGCAAGATGACGGTCGATCGAATCAAAATCGCGTGCCACAGATCTAGAGACCATTTTTCGACACAGCTGGTTGTGCGATGGCAACGGATCAACGATGGGCACGTGATGAACGATTCGATTGACCGCCAACTTGCTGGTAGTTAAATCGAGCGATGGCAATGGCTGCCCTTTTTTCGGCATTAGGCAGTCTATCCAGTTGTTCTTCTATATCAATGTATTTCCATCGTATTCTCCAGTTTTCAGCAGACACTAGTGCTGCTAAAAACAATATTGACAATTTTTACGTGAAATGACGTGCTCAAAAGTAAAGGATTCTCGTGTAACTATGTCACCCGCAACTATTTTTATAGAAATCCAATCTATTCTTCGTGGCTGGCAACAGTCAAAACGTCAGAGTTGGGTGTTCCCAGAGCGGGAACACTACGCGTTAAGGGGTTAAGAATTTGTGTTTAAGTTAAAAATCTTTGAACAAGAGAGAGTTTGAAGCTATACCCCACTCCCTCTTATGTATGCCATTGCAAAGAAATACTTTAACCTTATGGCCATTAGTGATATAAAAAATAAATATGGTATGATCGTACAGCCTACATTTTTATGGAAATCAAATTTATTCTTCTTGACTGGCAACAGCCAAAACGTCAGAGTTTTGCGTCCTCATGGCGAGGACACCGAGTATTAAAGGGTTAATATACAGTGACCTCTTAGTTATACCCGTCTCTCTGTTATATACGCGAATTTTGAAAGGTCCCGTCACTATTAATAGGAAAATAATGATATCTCACTTATAAGTGCCACTTTGGATTGTGTCTCTCAGCTGTACGCAAAAATACGCAGCGCATTTCACATATCCTGTCACACATACGTATTTTTCACCGTCGGCGGCATCGAATACATGGTGTTCAAAAAACGCGAATGTTGGTATTGGGTTTTAATCAACATTCCCAAGTAAAAAAATCTGGAGTGACTCCACTCGTTTCCGAACACTTACGATTAAGATCATTACCAAGAATTTAAATAAATTTTAATCGATGAATAATTCAAACATAAATACCAAATTGAAGCTCAATCGAATGCACTGTTTAAACGCTAGCGCACTTTCAAGAATGTCTCCCCATAGGCCATAATGTAAAAGAAATCTTGGTCGTAGCCCTGTAGAAAAACTATAAGTCCTATACACATCGAATTCAATATCGGTCTTATGATGGTGATTTATAACATGTATACTCAATTTGAGCTCAATCGAAAGTACCGTTTCAACGCTAGCGTACTTTCAAGAATTTTCCCCCATAGGCCATCATGTAAAAGAAATCTGGGTCGTAGCCCTGTAGAAAAACTATAAGTCCTATACACACCAAAATCAATACCGATCTTGCGACAATGGCTTGTAACCTATATACCCAATTTGAGCTCCATCGAATGCCCCGTTCAGGAGCTATCGTGTTCACTCACATACACACAAACACACACACACACACACACACACACACACACACACACACACACACACACACCTCGTAAAAATAGCATAAATCAATTCAGAAGACCTCAAAACGTGTCAATACACCAAAATCTCGAATTCGAATTTTTTCACGATTACAATACTTTCCTTACATGGTACATGTTCGGAAAGTAAAAAGACAGAGTAACAGTTTTTGACGAGTTACGGGTGAAGATGATGATAAATAAGATGCTAAGGATACAACTGATCTTTCTGTCCCATCTTATGCTGTTGCTGTAGAAGTCCTAGATAAACTGAAACGTTACCGGCAAAACTTATGACTTAACTTCAAATGCAATAACACATTTTAATGAGTTAAAAGAGATTGTATTACGAACGCGGCCTAAACAAATCTGTACCTTAGAACCAGACTAACGTAAGTCACACTAGATAATTTTTCAGGAGGGTACCAAAACAGTAAAAAGTGAACTCTAGGTCTGGTTGCAGAGCTAATAATTTTTATATACCTAACCCATTCACAGGTATCCTGTTTAGGATCAACGCCTTAACCTGAAAATTGTAATATATGGACTTACGTTCGTCTGGTTCTGGGATACAGAAATATAAAGCGCAGTGTTGACGACATTTTCATAAAAGAATGTTAGTACAATTAAAGTTTCTCCTGTGTAAAATGAAATCCTACACACACGGTAGATACGTTCAGTGTTATAGGAATCCGTGTTAAGGGAATCCGCGTTGTACGGGTCCTAAGCTATGCTCCACCTAGAGTGTAAACACAATGTTCAACCGCTGCACACCTTATATGAACCATTTATTTCACATTTCACTTTAATACTGCTTACTTGATAAATGCGTATGCACCAGAGATAACTGATACGCACTTCCTCTGAATTAAATCGGGTTTGAATTCGCAGATTTATTTTAACGAAACGCTTTATTCCTTAACCGTTTGACTGCTATCCATCAAGATCCTCATACACCCTCCAATAAAAGTATTCGAGCAAGAGAGAAATTTCCTATTTTAGATTTGCGAAAGATAATTGAGTTTGTGAAAAACGCCCAACTTAATAGAAATATGGAATGTCCTATTTATGTACAGCCTAACTCATATTCAATGATAAATAATTTTGGAGGATGTACATTCCAAAAGCGTAATAGCGCTGCATAGCAGTCAAACGGTTAAGTTGAAATAGAATAAAATAAATCATACACAAAAGTTCTTTCAGATACGTATATTAATGTACACTACCATTAGAAACAAGCAGACGATATGTACGAGTCTCTTAACGCTGTTCTACGGGACCCGATCGCAATTTTAACTTTCCGAACATGTACCATGTAAGGAAAGCAATGTAATCATGAAAAAATTCGACTTCGAGATTTTGGTGTATTGACACGTTCTGAGGTCTTCTGAATTCATTTATGCTGTTTTTACGAGATGTATGAATGTATGTATGTATGTGTATGTGTGTGTGAGTGAGAGAGAGAGAGAGAGAGTGAGGGAGTGAACACGTACTATGTAAAACGTGAGGGAGTAAACATTGTACTTCTTTTAAACATTATATTACTTTCCGAACATGTACCATGTAAGGAAAGTATTGTAATCATGAAAAAAATAAGACTTCGAGATTTTGGAGTTTTTACACGTTTTGAGGGCTTCTGAATCCCTTTATGCTATTTTTACGAGATGTATGTGTGTATGTGTGTGTGTGTGTGTGTGTGTGTGTGTGTATGTGAGTGAACACGATAGCTCCTGAACGGGGCATTCGATTCAGCTCAAATTGGGTATACATGTTATAAACCACCGCCGCAAGACCGGTATTGATTTGGGTGTGTATAGGACTTATATTTTTTCTACAGGGCTACGACAAAGATTTCTTTTACATTATGGCCTATGGGGGGAAGGGAAGGAATTCTTGAAAGTGCGCTAGCGTTTAAACGGTACATTCGATTGAGCTCAAATTGAAAAAAAAAAACTAAGAATTTTTCTGAATTATTCATCGATTAAAATTGATTTAAATGCTTGGTAATGATCTTAATCGCAAGTGTTCGGAAAGTCGAGTGGAGTCACTCCAGGTTTTTTTCTCTGTGTTCTTAGGGATCCGTGTCGTATGTACACTGTCTACTGTGCACTGATGAATTATCAGATGAGACTTCAACGTTTCATCAAACAGCTGGTGTTGTACAGTGGGTTACAAACAGTTGCGTATTTGTTTTGCCATAAGCACACGCGATTCACAGCGACAAGAACAGAACGATTGCCGATTTCACTAGAACTTCGGTTCAAGTCCTGCATAGCCACAAACTTCAGTTATATGCCCTGACTGACCCGAAGCTTAGAACATTCCTAAGCAAATTACTGAATTTAGGCAATTTAAGCCGTGGCACCGGTGCTATGTCACTGAAAATGGTAGACGGCCGAAGTGTGAAGGTCCCTTCGCACGGCTGTCGATCGAACTGTCTGGAGTTTTGGTAGGTTTTGTCCAGATGTAACGTGAATACGCGTTAGAGCCCCTTAGAAAGTCGACCTACCAAGCCCCCCCCCATCCTTGGCAGATCGCCCTAGCGTAGCTTTGCCATAATCACAGAAACATTAAGCCATTTTTAAAAAATCTGGAGAGACTCCACTCGACTTTCCGAACACTTACGATTAAGATCATTACCAAGCACTTAAATAAATTTTAATCGATGAATCATTCAAACATATATACCAAATTGAAACTCAATCGAATGCACCGTTTAAACGCTTGCGCACTTTCAAGAATTTCTCCCCATAGGCCATTATGCCATAACATAAAAGAAAGTTTTGTCGTAGCCCTTTAGGAGAACTATAAGTCCTATACACACCAAAATCAATACCGGTCTTAGGATGGTGGTTTATAACATGTATACCGAATTTGAGCTCAATCGAATGTATCGTTTAAACGCTAGCGCACTTTCAAGAAATTCCCCCCATAGGCCATAATGTAAAAGAAATCTTTGTCGTAGCCCTGTAGAAAAACTATAAGTCCTATACACACCAAAATCAATACCGGTCTTGCAACGGTGGTTTATAACATGTATACTCAATTTGAGCTCAATCGAATCTACCGTTTAAACGCTAGCGCACTTTCAAGAAATTCCCCCATAGGCCATCATGTAAAAGAAATCTTTGTCGTAGCCCTGTAGAAAAACTATGAGTCCTATACACACCCAAATCAATACCGGTCTTGCGACGGTGGTTTATGACCTATATATCCAATTTGAGCTCAATCGAATGCTCCGTTCAGGAGCTATCGTGTTCACTCACATACACACAACACACTACACACACACACACACACACACACACATACATACATCTCGTAAAAATAGCATAAATGGATTCAGAAGCCCTCAAAACGTGTCAAAACACCAAAATCTCGAAGTCGAATTTTTTTCATGATTACAATACTTTCCTTACATGGTACATGTTCGGAAAGTAAAAATAAAGCATAAATTTGAATATGAGCAGCTATACGCAAGAGCAATATCTGCTTCAATAATTTCTGAAAAATTGCTTTTTCAACGGCGGACGCTAGACAGATTTATATAGATCTTCCGAGAAGAGGCAACTGACCTGCTGATTTACTGCTTAGGTAGGGCCTGCTCCCCCTAATAATCTGCGAAACTCCAGCTGTAGTTCCGTGCAAGTCTTAGCCCGTGGCAGAAAAATCCATTATGATTATAATGAATGATTATTATACAGGATTATTTATTAGATAATTAGCAAACGAACAACTGTTCAGAAAAAAAACTTGAGTACAGTGCTGCTGTACAAAATCCATCGTTGCCAGCTTCTTTTAGCCAGCTTTTGGTTCTAAGTGCCCAGAGGAGGTAAGAAAAGTTTTGACTCCCAGGACAGGCCAGTTTACACCTTTTACAGATCGCATTGAAATCCAGACGTATTTTTAATCAGTTTTTTTTTTTTTTTTTTGCATGTTTTGTCTTCTAATGCGTTTATTAAAGGATACTAGTCATTTAAATTGAGGGGGGGGGGGGGGGAGGGGGGTTTATTACACAATTTTCACTGTGTTTCCAGTTGGGAACATGGGTCCATTTCTGAATATGATTTACGTTGGTTTCAAAAGCGGAATATACTTATGGGTAGTTTAAATAATAAGTGAAATGTTGAGAAATAATAAAAGATACTTTTAAATTTAAGTAAAAGATATGAATTAAGTTTAAAGGGGGGGGGCAGGGTGTATAAAAATAGCTCAGTAAAAATTTATAGAAACGTCTATTTTTTTAATGATTTTTTCCCCAGTGTCCCAATAATAATAGAAATGCAATTTCTACAGAAAAAAAAATAAAAAATTGAGAAGTGTCTTTATTGGTGAGAGCGATGTTTTTTAATTAATTTTACTTTTTTCGTTGATTAATATAAGAACATAGAAGGATTACTCTTAAAAATTATTTTTTTTTATTTGAGGGTTTTTTATTTTTGACTAGCTTAATTTTAAAACTCAAAGTCCAGATAAAATTGCCATATTATGTTTTTGATTGCCTTTGATTTCTGATTATGTTTTTGAATGCAAGTCAGCCGAGAGAGTTTGCCACCCTCTCAAGCGTTGACCAATCTCGGCGCTGCTTGAATTTCAGTGTTCTAATGGGAACCAAGCTCTGTCCAACTGCGCCACTGCGGGCTACTTCCAACAATTAAAGTTTAAATATCAGCTTCAACTACTGCAGAACATGAAAGTTGAAAAATTATTTACAATCATATTCATAATTTACTGTACAAAAACAGAAACTGATTTTCGTTAACAGATGCTGGCATGCTGCAATGCATACCCTAGCTCAGTGAAGAAAACTATCTGAGCGGTTGAGACGTAAGCTTAACTAAGGAATAAAACATACCATTTAGCATAATAATTAATTCATCTGTTTGTTCACTGAAAAAGGTGCATAATCATGAAAAAAAAAATGTGTAAGACTCTTAAGTAACTTACAATCTCATCTTCAATATAAAACATCCGAATGCTTATTCAATTAATTAATATATTTCAAAGGAAAACAGTGCTTACACTTGTTGACTGAATTATTATCGCCTTTTGTGAGCGGCAATTGCCTTAATTAACACGATTTGCATTAGAAATATGAAAAGCAGAATTACTAACTCAATATCTGTACCATTTAATAAACAGTAGTGATATTTTAATAAATGTGTTTTATTTCGATGGTTCCATAAAGACTCATACTTTAAACAGAAAAGGCCTTCATTTAAATTATCCATTTTTATTACAATTGGGGGGGGGGAAGCGAAGTAGAATATGATATAACTGAATGAATGCAAGCATGAAGTTTTACAAGACAAAAATAAACGCTAATTTATGTATTGAAGCATACAAAATATTTTAGAAAACTATTATTTCAGCATTATATGTTTTGTCGTATAGAAAAATAAAAGCTTTGCAACATGAATTTTATGAGCTCTTGTTCCAACTTTAAAAAGATTAAAATAGTTTTTGTTTCATTCAATGTAATTAACTTTAATTTACTCTTATTTAACATAAAGCAGTCTAACATAGTCTTCATACTAACGCAATTGCATTTTTGCATTAAAATGAGGAGTATTTATTGAAAATATGCATCAACTTCATCTAATACTTTAAAAGAAGAGACGCGGAAAATGGTAAAATTCATAAAGAACTTCGTATTTATGCATGGAATTGCGAATAAAAATTAATGGGCAACGTTTTATTAGCAGTGCTTTTCGTTCTCGGAAAAACAGCTTTAGTATGAAGCTTTGCTTTGTATGAGAGCTGATTATATTAAAGATTATAAATTCTCTCAATTAGGGAAGTTATTTTAAATAGCAAATGGAATACGATGCGGCTGTTACATTCAAAATTAAATAGCTTTTTCGAGTCTTTGTTGCTCATTTATGAATGTTTCAGCTATGTTTACAAAGTAATTATTTATAAAAAGGTGGAGGGGAAAAAATGTATGTTGATAACCAATTGAGAAAGTATTTCACGATATTTATTGCTTGAATCATAATTTTTTTTTTCCCAGACTTTAGTCAATCTCTGAGACACGTTCCATCTTTTGTTTTGTATCGTAGGTGTTAATTAACGAAAACGTTTTATTAGGTTGTAACGAAAGTTTTCCGCCACTGCAAGTATTGTCTGCACAAACAGTTCGCGTTGGTGTCTTTGCCAATATTTTGTTAAACGATTTTTGTTATTTGAAAGAAAAAGACTTGTTTTAGAGCACTGTGTTGTGAAATCTGTAAAACAATATCGTTATGATTAAGTATAAGGTGTCTGAAATGGAACTATCACGCTACCAGATTGAACCATCATTTACTCTCAGTTCTGTTGCAAAAAGTCAGCTACAGAATGACACCGAATCATGTGTACAGCTTAAGGTACTACTGTTGAATCATACGACACTGTGAAGATTTGGTACCGAAAGTTCAAAAACGAGGACTAGGACATTTAAGAAGCAGAGCGCTCTGGCCGGCCTACTGATGCTGATGAGGCCCGCCTACGAGAATTTGTGGAAGGAGATAAAATATTCATCCACTCGAGAGCTAGCTAAAAGAGTTAGACTTTAGTGCCATGTCCATTAGTCGCGCTAGGCATCGCATAAACTTGACATATAAGGTCAATCGCTCGGTACCGCATGAGCTGACTCAAGCAAATCTGGCGGAAAACTTTCGTTACAGCCTGATAATTACAATTGGAACAAATTAAAATATTATAAAATGCAATTGAGTGTCAGCTGTTGAGCAATATTGGCCTAGAAAAAAAACTTGTCCATTGAACTAAAAATAAAAATCTAGTTTAAAAAACTAAAAAACACGCTTTAGTGATAAATTGAACTAACTCAAAAGTGAAAAATAATTCTTAATAAAGAAATAAATGAATGAACGAAAAATAGTATTATTGTGAAAAAAGTGTGGGGCGCTTTGTGCTCTATTTTTGGTATCATTTTTGTACTAATCGTACCGATCGAATAGTCTCAAGAACTGATATAGGGAGCACCCCACGCTTTTTTCACAATAATACTATTTTTAGTTGATTCATTTATTTCTCTATTAAGAATTATTTTTCACTTTTTAGCTAGTTCAATTTATCACTAAAGCGTGTTTTTTATTTTTTTAAACTAGATTTTCATTTGTCACTTTTTAGTTCGATTTGCTATAAAAGCGTGTTTTTAAACTGTATTTATTTAAATTTATTTTTAATTTTCCATATCTCTCATAAGACACTAAGAAACACTAAGTCGGAAAGTACAAACTGTGAGATAATTTATTTTCACTGTGTACCAGTGGCGTAGCCAGGATTTTATTTCGGGGTGGGCTGGATATCCAATTTAAAGCTAAAGCTCAATTGTAAGCTAAATATCAAATTTTAAGCTAAGTAAAGGGTCCCATTTCGGAGGGGGGGAGAGCAGTCTCTAAGAAAATCTCTAGCAAAATCTCTAAGAAAATGATTCATCCTGACGATCCTAATCAGGATAATGGGATAAACTTATCAAATTACTGTATTGCCATCGCTCCTTGATAAGTCTGCAAAGTTGAAATTAAATCTGACCGTTTAAAGTGGATCAAAATCGAGTTCAAAGGAGTCGGTTACAAACATACAAGCATACAAACATACATACAGGTGAAGCTAATAAAAGCGTGTTATAAACATTGGCGATTTGTGAGGGGATTTTTTTTTCCCAACGTAGGATCAACCCAAAAGAAAAAAGTAAAGGCAAAGCAATTTCTTTATGCAGGAAAACATGAAAATACTTCATATTTCTCAAAAAAATCTGTAGTTTTTTATGTTCAACCAAGAACTAATAAAAGATGCATTTTAACTTTTGGCTTCAGATGGCTTGATGCGTCCATTATTGTCTCTGCTGGACCATATTCTGTCATCTACAAAGCAAAAATGATAACGTTCTGAAATTCTTGAATGTATTATTAGTAGGACACTAGGTTTTGGTGAAAAAAAAATGAAAATAAACAATATAGAGTGATGTAAAGATGTGTTCTATGGATGCCAGGGCCGAAGGGGTTAACAGTCGCATTATTTTCGATAAAACGGTCGTAAATATGCCTCTTTTTTATTCCAGAAAATTGTATAAAAAATAATTTCATGTACAATATATGTATTCATTTTGAGGTTTCGAGCATTTTTTTAGCGTGAAAGAAATAAAAGGTTCAATTACTAGAGCCAACATTCAGGACTATTGTGAATGAGTGTGGTTTCTAATAGGCAGGGAATTGGTAAAAATTGTTTTAAACACTAAAGGGGAATTTTATTAAACTTACTTCCTAAAATAAATACATATCTGTCTAGTTTTCTTGAACATAAGAGAAAATCTGATTGCACAATGGGCATCACAAATGACCGTATTTGATTACTGCCACCGTCTATTTAAAGATAAACTATCTCCAAGTTCAGTTAAAGTAGTCTAGTATTGCCGTCTGTTGTATAAAATGAGATAGGATACAAAAAAAAAAAAAAAAAAAAAAAAAAAAATGCGTGCATAAAAATTGAAATGGTCTTTCTGGCGCACAACCTGTGAACACAGCTTAGCCTGTGACTTTGACGGGAGCCAGACTTAACCCTTTAACGCGCAGTGTTCCCGCTCTGGTAACACCCAACTCGGACGTTTTGACTGTTGCCAGTCACGAAGAATAGATTTAATTTCTATAAAAATAAGTGCTGGTGACATAGCTCCACGAGAATCCTTTACTTTTTAGCACGTCCTTTCCCGTCAAAAAATGGTCACGATTATTTTTAAACAGCACTGAAAAATGGAAGAATGCGAGGACAGCTGGATAGATTGCCCAATGCTGAAAAAAGGGCAGCCGTTGCCATCACTCGACTTAACGACCAGCAAGAGGGCGGACGATCGAAACGTTCACCGCGTGCCACAGATCTAGAGACCCTTTTTTGGGTGCAGACTGGCTGTGCCGGCACAGCCAGCTGTCGTCAAAAAAGGCAACGGCTGCCTTTTTTTTCAGCATTGGGAAAATGTTGCGCCTCAAAGGGTTAATGTAAGTAATTGAAACATTTGCATGAATTCGTCTAACTCCAACAAATCGACAAATACTATTAACGTCAACAGCCATCGTGCTCTATGCAACGACGATACACTCTTCTGCTGCCAAACGAGAATAACTAATACGAAAATTACCGTTGAGCATTCCTGTTTATTCGATTGGTTTCAACACTGCATGGCTGCGTTTTTCAAATATAAGTCTTCCAAAATTATGAAAATAATGGAAATACACCCGCGTCACATCACAAGATAATTATTCGCGAAGATTAGCAAACGAATGCGAGAGGAGAATTCAATACTTCCTCAGGAGGAGGACAATGCGATACATCTTGGCTGCACAACTATCTTCCGGAGGGCATTACCTTTTAATTCAACGCTCGGATGCTGGACTCTTAATTGTTTCCTCATTACTTCACCTTTTCTCCGGTCGGGTTTTCAGAAGGTGGGGGTGAGTACGGAGATGTGGAGATTTGGGAGGGGTGGGGGGAAAACGCAATCTTAAAGAATGGATTGGATCGTGTGCTTAACCCTTTGAGGCGCAACCCTTTCCCAATTCTGAAAAAAAGGGCAGCCGTTGCCATCGCTCGACTTAACGACCAGCAAGAGGGCGAAACGTTCGACTGTGCGGCACAGCCAGCTGTGCGTTAAAAAAGAGCCTCTAGATCTGTGGCACGCGATGAACGTTTCGATCGTCCGCCCTCTTGCTGGTAGTTAAGTCGAGCGATGGCAACGGCAGCCCTTTTTCAGTATGGGGCCATCTATCCGGCCGTTCTCGCATTCTTTCATTTTTCAGCAGATGTCAGCGCTGGTAAAAAGAATCCTGACCATTTTTTGACGGGAAATGACGTGTTTAAAAAGTAAAGGATTCTCGTGGAGCTAGGTCACCCGCAACTATTTTTATAGAAATCCAATCTATTCTTCGTGACTGGAAACAAGCCAGCAAGAGCGCGGACGATCGAAACGTTCATCGTGAGCCACAGATCGAGAGACCCCTTTTTTGACGACAGCTGGCTGTGCGTGAAAACAGGGGTCTCTAGATCTGTGGCACGCGATGAATGTTTCGATCGTCCGCCTGGCTGTGTCGCACAGCCAGCTGCGTCAAAAAAGGGTCTCTCGATCTGTGGCACGCGATGAACGTTTCGATCGTCCGCCCTCTTGCGGGTCGTTCAGTCGAGCGAAGGCAACGGATGCCCTTTTTTCAGCATTGGGCGATCTATCCGGCCGTTCTCGGATTCTTCCATTTTTCGGCAGATGTCAGTGCTGTTCAAAAGAATCGTGACCATTTCTTCACGGGAAAGGACGTGCTAGAAAGTAAAGGGGATTCTCGTGTCACTATGTCACTCGCCACTATTTTGATAGAAATCCAATCTATTCTTCGTGACGGGTAACGGTCAAAACGTCCGAGTTGGGTGTTCCCAGAGCGCGGGTTACGCTTACGTACCCGTAGGCATCGATTATGTCTACGGGAGAATTTGGTTTCGTAAATGAGCAATCACGAGGGACCAGAGGGCCCCATGAGAATTCACGAGGCATTTGTCGCGGTCTCATAAAATTAAGATACTATTCCATGCTTTCTATTTGAACTTTTAAATGATTAGTAAGCTTTAATTAATTTTAAAAATATTTCTCCAAAGCTTTAAACAGCAAACTTTTGTCAAACTGCAATTTATAAGTTTTAAGTGCATTCAGTATTACTCGTTTATGAAGAAACTTGTGCTAACAAAAATGGATAATCAGCTAATAATCTAAGCAAATGGATTAAAAATAAATTCATATCTCTGATCTTTAATATTAAGCTCCACTCTCAAATAAAGAACAGATCTTAATGAGCCGCAAGAATATTAAAAAACATGCTTCAAGACATCCTTATTAATAATACGTAACACGAATTCACGAAAATGTTTCAAATCCTAACTCGTGGTAAAACTTACAAATACTACTATTAACGTCAACAGGCTCTATGCATCAACCATATACTCTTCTGCTGCCAAACGGGAATAACTAATACGAAAATTACCGTTGAGTATTCTGTTTATTCGATTGGTTTCAACACTGCATGGCTGCGTTTTTCAAATAAGTCTTCCAAAACTGTGAAAGTAATGAAAATACACACCAGCGTCGCATCACACGATAATTATTCCAAGATCAGCAAAACGAATGCGAGAGGAGAATTCAATACTTTTAAGAGGTTCAATACTCAGGAGGAGGACAATGCAATACATCTTGGCTACACAGCTATCTTCCGAAGAGCATTACCTTTTAATTTAACGCTCGGATGCTCGACTCTTAATTGTTTCCTCATTACTTCACCTTTTCTCCGGTCGGGTTTTCTTCACAAAAGGTGGGGGCGAGTACGGACTTGTGAAGATCTGGGGGGGTAGAAAACGAAAGCTTGAAGAATTGATTGGATTGTGTGCTTGAAGAAACTGACTCTTTCCGTTTGGCGATGTTGGATGCCAATTTTCGATCAATATCATATCGATTATGTCTGAGGGAGAATTTATTTTTCTAAATAGCAATCACGAGGGACCTTCCTGATTTGCTAGTAACTGAACAGTGATCTAGACGAGAAATAATTTTAAATTACCTATTGGCAAGAGTCCCACAGCTCTTGCTATTCTAGTTGTTTAAGCTTCCTCCAGATGTAACGTGAATACACGCAAGAACCTCTTAAAAATTCCTCCAACCAAGCCACACTGCTCCCTCTGTAGACAGATGCTCGTGTAGGCTTGCCATATAACACAAAACAATCTAATAGTTTAATCGTATATACAGTTATGTGTTGATGTTTTTCTAATAAGTTTTCAATTTTTGGATTTTTATTTCTTACCGAGTTTAATCAAAGTTATTTTCTTCGTGACGAGCAAAAGTAAAACATGCTTTAAATTGCAATTCATTTTCAAGCGTTTGCGAGAAACAAATCTGTAGAACTCGATTGTAATTCACCGGAGTGTAATTCACATATAGATTTCAATCGCCAGTAACAATGCATCTTTTTCTTTTTAGTTTTGATAATAACTGCATGTTATCGGTCTTTTGCCTTCCAACATGACAAGCGTCCAGAAATTAGCCTGGTACAAAACCATCTTACACATTCAGGTACTTACCAACAGCTCCTAACTATTTTTTTTATGATTACTCCCTAAAATATTTAATTTGAAGCAGGGGCGTAGCCAGAAATTTTTCATGGGGGGGGGGGGTTACGACTACTACAACTCATATATATGTATATGTGTGTGTGATAATGTAGTGAAGAATATACATTTTGTATGGCAAAAAATTCCTCATGTGGGGTTTATGACCCCCATAACCCCCACCCTTGGCTACGCACCTGATTTGAAGGTATCTGTAAAGAGCTGCAAAAGTGAACACTTTGCGGACATGAACCTGTGACTCTATACCTTGATAAATTTTTAAATTGACGTCAATCTATTATATAAATGTGAAAGTTTGTCTGTTTGTTTGTTTGTTCGTCCGGGAACTCCTCCCACACCATCAGACCTATCGGCTTGAAATTTTGCACATACACGTAAAACGACATAGAATAGGCCGTAGGCTACTTTAAAATTCTGGAAATCCACCCGTTCCCTAATTTTTAACGATTTTTTCGCAATTGTCAGGGCAGAAAGCTACTCAAATGTCCGATTTCAGCAAATTCGTGAGCATGCGCCGAGACGGTTGGTCGCAGACCTTCCGAATTTTGCATACGGCTTCACTAGGACAGATCCTAACACGCCTCGGTGCAATTTTTTCGAAATTCGAATTAGAAAATGTTTTATTTTATATTTTGTCCGATTTTTGGCGATTTTTCTCGCTTAATACGTAATAACGCCAGTCATTACACTCGCAACAAAACGATATTTACATCATCGGATAGAGGAGAAAATTTGCTTTTCAAAACTGTTTGTTCGGACTGTGTAACATAATTTGCAGATTTTTGGGGATTTTTCAAATAAAATTAAATTTCACGCTGACTTTCGTAAAATATTTTTAAAACTGTTGCATCTTGAATTCTATCCGTCATAACTTTTTTATATTTTGTCAAATGACGGAGCATACATTTCGTCCTCTTTTAAAACAGAAACCAAAGGAAAATATAAATTAGGAGATTTTTTACGAATTTTTATGTAAAGAAGGATTTTCATTTCAAAAGCAGATGCTTAAAATTTCGGTATGATATCTTGCGGTTTGGTTGTCTTGGAGACAGCAACAATGATTAAAATTGCCAGTTGGAAAAAATAAATAAAATTACTTTAAAATAACTGAGTTTTCGCATGTTGAATGTTGTGCGTGATTTTGATGTCACGAGTTTAAAACCCCTTTCGAAACTCAATCAGATTAACGAACTCACAAGCAAAACATACGCCACGCAGGAAATAATTCTATATTTTATTTAACGTTGCCAGAAAAAGAATTGAATGCTGTTTTTTCCCCAGTGAATTATCCAACATTATTTACAATTGAGATTTTAAACGGGACACGTTTTCGATCGCAGGAAATATATTGCGGTGTTAAACAGGACCTGATTATGACCAGCGGGGGGCCCCGGGCATTGATGAATTTGGGGGCCCCCCATCTATGAAATTTGTTTTACTTTTCATAAAATTTTGTTGTTAAAAAAAAGAACATTTGAAATTGGGGGCCATTTCGATCCGGGGCCCCTGGACAAAGTCCCGATTTGCCCGTGCGATAATAGGGCCCTGGTGCTAAATCCGCCAATCTGACAAGAATTATGCGTAAAAATTTATGGAGCTGATTTAGTGGCAACCATTAAGTGAAATGATTATCGTTTATGCTAAATGCGTAAATTGCAAAAAATCACCAAAGAGTTAAAGACTGCATTCGTGGCAAATATCTAAACCGTTTCTTTAAATTAAGCATTAACGGTTGCAAAACGAAAATATATTGTATTGGTATCAGTAAAAGATAGTATAAGTAATAGTAAGTAGATATGCTAAGGCAATATTGATCAGAGCACAATATACCGCATTAATAAATATTTCGTGAAACTAAGTCTTCTATTTATTTTTGAACAGCCGTATTACATCACAGCTAACTAAACATTAAGTAATTCTACGTCACGTTAATATATCCCGCGGTAGTTTCCACAGAAAAGACTGCAACAGAACTTTCTTTTTTCTTGCAGATTCTGTTTTGTCACAGGTAGTTATGATCACATTTTAGGAAAATGCTTTCATCTTGCCTTGCGAAGAGCGGGTACACAACTATTTTAACTATAAAATAAACCGGTTCTCCACATCATGTAGTATCTAAGGTATTAATTGGATAACTTAAATCTAAAAATGAGTATGATGTAACAATGAGACATTTTGAAAATTAGGAATTTTCACTGCAAACCGTCAACGCTTTTCTTTTCTAATCGCGAATGACATAGACATAGTTTTTTGCGTCATAATATTAACAATGGTCTCAGGTCAGTACTTATACCAACTTTACAAATAACTAATGAGTATCTTTACGCCAAGAGTCAAATCATTTTGCTTATTTTTAGATTACAAATCACTGGAATCAATTCGAACTATACATTAAGAAAAAGTTTCGTTCCCTACCGTACGGAGAACGGGCACGCAGCTAGTAATTGACTAATTCGAAAAAATATGCTACGCATTCACCTTAAACCGTTGATTAACTAACCCATCTCCAATAACAGGAAGTTTTTATTTATACTCTTACAATACCTACAATACGTATGCTGAAAATTGTTAAAGATTATCATTTTTCTAAAATAAATACTTGCTGATATACCATTTCTAGGGTTGGTGTACGGTTGTTAAATTTGCTGAAATTCCGAACTTTTGAAAATTTGCTCTTATGAGACAAAACTTTTCTGAATTCCACTAAATGCACTTCAGCTCAAGCCTCCCCTTCCCATCTTTTAAACTTCTTGGGGCTTTAGCGTGAGGATCTGACAGTTACTCCTCTTCTGGTTTACGACTTTTTCAAGATTCACGACTTCTTGGACTTGGTCTAACCTTCGACTACACCTAGTGGAATTAGCAACAGCAACAACATTATTTGAGACACTTGAGAAAAGTTCTTTCCGCATTTTATAAAAAAACAGGACCACTTTTAAAGTACCAGGACCACCCTACGACACTATTTCAAAAGTTCGGAATTTTAACAATTCCAGGATCCGTACGAACACTCATATTTCATGCAGCATTTTTGATTATCAACTCGTGGCAAAACTTACAAGCTTGGCCATGCTAATGGAACTCAAGGTAGATATACATCCTCTACAAGGCAAGGTCGATCTACATCATCTACGACAATATTTCAAAAGTTCGTAATTTTAGCAATTCCAGGATCCGTACGAACCCTCTTATTTCATGCAGCATTTTTGATTATCAACTCGTGGCAAAACTTACAAGCTTGGACTGTGTTGATGGACCTCAAGGTAGATATACATCCTCTACAAGGCAAGGTCGATCTACATCATCTACGACAATATTTCAAAAGTTCGGAATTTCAGCAATTCCAGGATCCGTACGAGCCCTGCATTTCATGCAACATTTTTGATTATCAACTCGTAGCAAAACTTACAAGCTTGGGCTATGTTAATGGACCTCAAGGTAGATATACATCCTCTACAAGGCAAGTTCGATCTACATAATCTACGACAATATTTCAAAAGTTCGGAATTTTAGCCATTCCAGGATCCGTACGAACCCTCATATTTCATGCAACATTTTTGATTATCAACTCGTGGCAGAAACTTACAAGCTTGGGCTATGTTAATGGACATCAAGGTAGATATACATCCTCTACGAGCCAAGGTCAGTCTACATCATCAACAAGCCTTAGCAGATAAATTAAGAATAACTAATTTAAAATGGCCATCAAGTTTTGAGCTTATTCGATTTTGTTGACACTCACGAGTAATCTGCTTGAACTGATTTCTTTTTTAATAAGTCTTCCCAAATTGCATAATAATTATGAAATTTTCGCACCCGCGTATGTATTTACATGCATCAGAAGGTAATTATTCCGCTATGTTCAAAGGAGCAAAAGAAATATGGAGCCGGAGAATTCAATACTTCCTCATTGAGAAAAGCAGAGGAGACAATGGCGATACATCTCGGCAACACACTATCTTCCGAAGAGCATTACCTTTTAATTTAACGCCCGGATACGTTCGTTATTCTAATTGTTTCCTCATTACTTCACCTTTTCTCCGGTCGGGTTTTCAAAAGGTGGGCAACGGAATTGTGGAGATTTGGGGGGAGAACGAAAGCCTGGGAGAATAAATTACGGGCTTAAGAAAGTGACTCTCCGTTTGCTGGTGGGAATTGTCGTTCGATGACGATTTTAGATAAGTATAATATCATATCGATTATGTTTGAGAGAGAGAGAATTGGGTGCCCTAATTGAATATTCCCCAAGGTGCCTAGGAAAATAGGCATGTTACAAAATGTTTTCTGCCCGTCATTTTTTTAAATTCCATTTGATGTAAAATTACAGTGTACTTTACAGTCCACTTTGGAGTTTGTCTCAACGGACTTCAGGATTTAAACTTTTTGTGAAACTACATCATCTTAGGGTTTAATCAACACCACACTAGAGATAATGCCATCAACGACAGACATTCTGTCGATGCGCAGTAGATTTTATGGCATTCATTTATTACTATAGGCTCATTCAGGGGCGTAGCCAAGGGGGGGGGGTTAGGGGGGCCATAAATCCCCCCCCCCTCATGAGGAATTTTTTGCCATACAAAATGTATATTCTTCACTCCCTTATCACACACATGTTATCATAGATGTGAGATGCAGTAGTCGTAACCACCACCACCCCCCATGAAAAATTTCTGGCTACGCCCCTGGCGCTCATTATTTGCTCACAAGGGTTAATTAGACCAATTGCCGACAGCGTATCGGCCGAACCTCTGTGACGTCAGAACGCAGTCCGAAGGAATTAACCTCTAGTGTAGTGCGGGATTAAAGCTGTTCTACCTGAAAACGGAGGATTTCGGTTGACTTTCGCTCAGGGTGGGAAATAAAATTATAATCATAACTATGAGAATTTTCAGAATGTTTCCTGTGAAACCATACTGTGAATTTATATTGAGATAAATTTGAAAAAAAGTTATTTAAATTTTTAAAAATTTAAACTTGACCATTTTTTTTTTTTCAGAGAATTATTTATTTTCTTTACTTTCGCTCACGCTCAGAAATAAACTTGCTATACCATAGTTACGAGAAATTTCAGAATGTTTTCTAGGAAATTATACTGTGAACTGACATTGAACTAAGATTTGAAGAGCTATTCTTTTTAATTGTTAAACTTGACACTTTTTCAGAGGAATGCGGTTTTGTTGGACTTTCACTGAAGATCAGAAATGAACATACAATTCCAGAACTATGAAAATTTTTAAACTGTTTCTTCATCTTGAAAACCCAACTCTGAAAATAAACTTTCGGTGAATTAGTCAACTGAATACTGAACTGAACTGAAATAAATTACAAATTTGAAAAGTTATTTAATTTTTTGATTTAAAAAATATTATAATCTGCACTTACTCGGAGAAGTCCACTTTTTGGTTAATTTTCACTTCAGATAAGAAATAAACTTATAATACTAGAACTATGAAGCTTTTCAAAATATTTCCTCGGAAACTACACTGTGGACTACAGCAAATTTCAAATTTGAATAACTAGTCAGTTTTCATTAAAAGAAAAAACATTGTTTTTTAACTCAAATTCAAAATTGGCTGACTAAAAAATTTTCTATCAAACGTAACTTTGGAAAGTAAGCTTGGATCACTTCGTAATACACTTAAGAATGTTTTGGAGCCAAAAATTATCTACATTTTGATTTTATAAATTTTATAATTTTCAAACTCGTAATCGCTTAGAATCACTAACTCACATATGAGTTCTTATCAAGATCTAAAATAAAATTACAGTAGAAGAGATGTTGAAAAATGTTTTTTTTTTTTCTAAAACTACGTTACGATGTTTTATGAACATTAAGTTTATACGAGCAACTTAATTTTAAAAATAAATAAATAAAGATGGTATTTCAGACTAGAATTTAAAGAATTTCAGCAGTTTTATATCGTTATAATCGAATTTCATTTCAAAAAATCAACTTGCGCTCCTCTCTAGTACTTATTACAATGTTTTACAGCAAGAAAAGTTTATTTCATCGTTTCAATTTTAGAGTTTTAATTTTATTTCTAAAATCTTTCAGAGATCTTATAACGATTAAAACTACCATTTGTTTCCATTAAATGAATAAAGATGGCGCGAATGCATCCCTAAACCTCAAGACTTTCTGTTTTTAAAGCTTTTCCAAAAGTAACGTGGCAACGATAGCTCTTCAAGTGTAATACCCTTAATGGATTTTTCTTTTCAATATTTTCCTCGAGTTTGAATTAATATTTTATGGATCGTAAGTATTAAATATTACAAATTTACTGATTAAGATTCATAAAAATTTAAGTCACACTATAAATTATTTACCAATTAAGTAGAATTGATTAAATGTAATCCAAATTTCAATATGCGTGTACTCACGTTCAATTTACGAGGTGCATGGATGCTTTTCTGACACTGCAACCCTCCCTGACTGCTACTAGAATGTTATTATTTCGAGAGTGTACGAGTTCCTGACGGTCTTCTTTTTATATAATTAAATTAAAATTCAAATCTGTAGGAAAACATTTTAGAATTAACCCTTTTACAAGTGGTTATTAGGCCGATTTTATTACAGAGTAAATTTATTTTGAATAAAATAAGATCGTTTTATTTAGATCGGGGGACGTTTCCCAAAGAGACACGTACAGTAGAACTCCAATTATCCGAATCAATAGGGACCAGACCCCATTCGGATAATCAGAAATTCGAATAATTGGATTTTTGCCGGATAAAGGATCTAGTATGTGGTTGTGTGTGATCATGTCAACGCTACACTAGGGCGATCTGCCATGGGGGGGTGCCTTAATAGGAGGACTTTGTAAGGGGTTCTACGTTACTCACGTTACATCTGGAGACAACCTACCCAAACTCCAGACCGTTAGATCGACAGCCGCGCGATGGGACCCGAACCCGGGGCCTTCACACTTCGGCCGTCTACCATTTTCAGGGACCGGTGCCATGGCTTAAATTGCCTAAATTAGTAATTTGCTTAGGAATGTTCTAAGCTTCGGGTCAGTCAGGGTGCCATCTACCATTTTCAGTGGCATAACCACTGTGCCATGGTGAAGCAAGATGTAGTATGTATTTTAATTAATTACTGTATGTATGTGTGTATGTGTGTATGTATGTTGAAAATGGGAGAAAGAAGTATTTTTAAAGAAAAATAGCTTTTAACCCGTAAGTACGCGCGTTGGGGGTAAATTTCACCCCAGCGACATTTTTCCATTGTAAAATGTGAGAAATTTTTTGAGAACAAGTTTGCCCCGTCTTGTACCTTTCAAGGACAAGGTCTAGTTGGGGTGGGTAAAAAAATGCAGTTTCTTTGTTATCCGGAAGGGAAGAAAATTCCACTTTGGGATTCAATACTCCCGCGCGACTAACAACGTTTCATTACGTTGTTAACGTAAACTAAATATAAACTAAATGTAAATTAGATGTAAATGGATGTTACACTACTGGTATGTACTGACAAAAGGCTATTAGGTGTAATTAATATCCTTTTAATAAAGTAATGAGTGCTTTTAGGTATAAAGCATATCCTATGAAATTTTCTTCTCAGAAAGCATGATATTTAAAGGAACAGCTAGAAAAATTCTAAATAAATAGAAAAGCACAATTTTCTACCATGAAACGTAATAGAACTGATGTATTTTACGTTATAAGTCCTCAAATTTGTTTTTCAAACGTTTTCAGTCAAAAATATAAAGAAGACAAAATGGGGTAAGATTTACCCCACGCGAGCGCCTAAGTTACAAAAGTAGACGCGCCTGCTTACGGGTTAATTAATTAAATGAAAAGGCAACACTCTTACATGTTAAGAGTATTTACAAGCTCTGTACATTTTGCTTTCTGAACATCTCGGTCAAAGTAAGCTGTTGGACTGCCTTCATCTATTTTTTGGGCAGCGATGTCGTGCATCTGCTGAACAGCGAGAAGTTGCATGTGGTCGCACTCTGGCTGACCACTTCGAATGCAGTTTCAAGGCCGGCAAATGCTTCACTAGCAGAGGGTCCCGTGCCTGCTCCAACTTCGACATCTTCTTCCTCGACACTTTCACTTCTCTCAATAAGTTCCTCATCCTCATTCAGAATTTGAAACCCACGATCGGACGAATCACACACCGTCCACTCTACTATTAGGTCTGTAACGAACGTATTCCGACACTCCAGAATACTGCCTGCACAAGCAGTTCGCGTTGGTGTCTTTGCCAATCACTTCTTGTAAACGATTCTTTCGTTATTTGAAAGAAAAGACTTTTTTTAGAGCACCGTGTTGTGAAATCCGTAAAAACAATATCGTTTTAGATTAAATATGAGTGTTGAAATGGAACTACCACGCTACAGATGGATCCATCATTGACTCTCAGTTCTGTAGCAAAAAGTCACTACAGAATGACACTGAATCATGTGTACAGCTTAAGGTACTACTGTTGTATCCTATGACACTGTGAAGATTTGTACCGAAAGTTCAAAAACGAGACTAGGAAATTTAAGAAGTAGAGCGCTCTGACCGACTACTGATGCTGATGAGGCCCGCCTACGAGAATGTGTGGAAGAAGATAAAGTATTCATCCACGAGAGCTAGCTGAAAGAGTCAGACTTTAGTGCCATGTCCATGAGTCGCGCTAAGCATCGCATAAACTTGACATACAAGGTCAATAGCTGGGTAACGTGTGAGCTGACTCAAGCAAATCTGGCGGAAAACTTTCATTACAACCTGATATGTATCTATGGTCAAATGTTACTGAGAACAATAGTGTGAGCAATTGTAAACCATTGTAAACTAACTGCTTTTATATTGTATAACACTGATATATTTTACCAATTGTAATCCGAAAATTGTGCTGTAAAAAAAATAAAATAAAAATGAGGGAAACCGCTGCTTGCTGGACCTGAGCCTGGAGCTAGGGTTCAGCAGGACAGTAGGACACTTCAGGAACTGAAACAGGCTTTAAACCAAATAGGTAGGCCGTTCCTGAAGATAGTATCCTATAGTATCCCTTTCCGTTTCTGTCCGATTTTTTTTTTCTGGAATTCTGAATGCGATTCGGATAATTGGAGTTCTTACTGTATTTGAAGAAGTGCGTGGTGAAAAACCTACCCTCATCACCCTATAGAAGTTGTGATGCTACTTAAACGAGTAGTGGTAAGTTATTTACTAAACAAACGCAGTTACGTGAAGAAACAATCCCCTTTTTAGTGTAGACAGTAATTATAATACTAATGCGTTTATTTTAAGTATCAGTAAAGATCTAAAAGTTTTCATACCGTTGAAAAAAAAACAAAGATGACAGTTCTTCCGGCTTTGTAACAATATCTACTGAAGTAACATTTTCGTAAATGATGTGTACTATGTCAATACTTCAGCCAGTTTGCCTTCTGGCATCATCTAACGCCTCGTTTCAAAACCAAATAAAGTTAGAAAATGTGCCCTAGTCTCAACTGCTAAATACCATAAGTGTCGATTTAAAGTTGCCAGAGAGACCAAAGAAACCACAAACCAGATCGATAGCTTTGAGGATGTTCAGGCTATTCCAAAGCATTGTTATCACTCACATGGCGCTTCTACAGCTTTTGCAACGTTCATCCAGCAAATAACATAAATAAGAGATTTCAAAATGCATATCCTGTGCAGTTTTCCGAATTTCTCTGGATCATAACCTAGCTTGTTCGCTAACTGTGTACATTTTGCCCCATAAATTATTACATAGATATCTACACAGCTTTATTTAAAAACTCAAGGAATTTCTCTAAGTGATATTTCCCCTAATACAAAGTCTTAGATAGAAAAAAAAATCGGGGGGGGGGGGATATGCAACGCTTTGTCGAGGCGTTTTGTAGCGCTAAGAGATTTTTTTCACCTACAATTCATCTTTATTTCACCGCTATGCGAGCGGTTTGGTCTTGGGTTCGGATGTCGTTAGCGAATGGATGTATATCCAAATAGTGTGATGCAAACTGTACTTCGTAATAAATATGAACTTAAAAACAACTGACAGAAATGCCATAAAAGTGCCATAGATCTCGATAAATTCTCTCTTCCAAAAGAACAAACTTCTATACTACAGATTCGTTCGATACAAAACTCAAACTTTTTCTTTTCCCAATGCAACAAGCACGAAAGACATTATCCTTGGCTAAAAAAACACATAACGAAATACTCAATACAAAACACAGAATTAACCAGAAAGCAGACATATAAGTTCTCCAACTCCCCAATAGCAGGGAAAAAAAAACTAATAGAAGAACCATGAAGCGCCGGACAGTTAAAAAGGTGTTCGGCAATTATCAGTTCGGCACTACTGCAAAGGGGGGCACAACAAGAGGCTGCTCAAGACATAGATTCTATGGAGATGTGCGGCCCGTCGCTACTCTAAAAGCTGCAACAGCCTGATTTCTTGGGTGTTCGGGTAACTGGAGAATGGGAAGGTGCCATCGTTTATCATTGGCCAGTTCTTAGCCCAAGCCTCTGAACTGGCCCGGGCAGGTCAGGTCGGCTAGTTGGCGATAGTCGAGGCCCCAGAGAAGTCCCCAAAAATGAATATACTACTTTAGAGTATTTGATATACCCGGAGCAATTTGATTATTTACACGCTAAAAACCCAAAGAGCGAAAAAAAACGATACATTGCGGAGCGATCCGTTTCCACGGAAACCTACCGGTATTTCCGCAAAAGTGTTCTTTAAGTAGTCTTTTTTCCGAGAATTCCTTTCCTCGATTCCTCTTTTTTCTGAGAATTCCGCCTCCCCGCTTCGTCTCTTTTCTGAGAATTCCCCTACGCGCTTATTGTTATACTTCACTCCGCTCTTGTGATCGAAAAACGCTCTTAAAAGAGAAGGACACTTTTGAAAACTGCGCCAAAAAGCGCTCCGACTGATCGAATTTCGCTCGTTTGGTTTAAGCATGTATTTCCCAGCAACCTTGCATCTTTTCGTAGTGGTGAAGCAGAGGACCCTAGAAACCCCGCGGCTAGAGGGAGGCCCCCAAAGAGCCATGGGCCCAAAAGCTACAAGTCAAATGCTGCTTTTTAGACACGTAAGCCCAATTTTCAAATATCACACATTCTAATATTCTATTGCCTAGCCCCTTTTAAATCTCTATCCGTGTGTTAAAGGACCCAGTCAGGGCCGGCATCTGAAGATGCTTCATTTTCAAATTTATGAAATATGCAGCTGATTTGTAGTCAACCGAACTGCACGAGGCTTTCGTTTACAAGACTTATCTGCCACTTCATTATCGTGAATCCCTCTGTCGGTTTTTCTTGGACCTCAGCAATTTCCATGGAATCAGTCGAAAATCCATAACGGCATTAGAAATTAATAAAAGATTGTAAACAACACAAGTGTAATATTTTATGAATATTATTATTCATAAAATTCTTTATTAATTTTAATATTTAAATACCATATTCTATGAAGAGTATTTTTATTATTCATTATTTTATAAATACAAAATCATACCCTCCCAAATTATTTGAGATCCATCTTGTCACTGATTATTTGAAACAATGGTACTCATTATTTATAACAATCATTCATTATTCATAATCTCACAATATTAGAAAAAAATTCTTACGATTTGTAATTTACTTCAATAATGTTTCGAAGAAATTCAGAAAGTGGAAACCATGCAACTTTAATCTGTAAGAAAAAAAGGAAATAAAAATATTATTTTAAATTTTTCACATCCTGAAAAACCATTCTCAGTGAATTTAATTTAATTTTGTTTAAAAATTTTCTCTTTCTCGTGTAGACTCTGTTTAAATAAATTAACTTTTCTTTTCTCATCACGAAATAGGCAAAATATATTACGTTTTATCAAATTGAACAGTTTTTTTTTATCTCTCGGGCTACACACAACTCAAAATTCAGAGAGTTATATACAAAAACAAACCGAATTTGAAAAACAACGCGAACTATAACTTATTCAAGCCAGAAATTTATCGTCAAAGCTAAATATAATAAAACTTTATAACGATGTTTCTTCCCATATATATGTAAAGGAAAGCAATATCCCTGGGCATAAAAATTATTTATCTCTTGCATTTTAAAAATTATTTCGCAAAAATAATCCAGCAAAACGCTCCGTACAGTCACCGTATTTCAATGCAGAATGTCGTTCCAAAGTATTATAAAATTTAATATATTTTTCCAAAACTCCGAGGAGATAGAAGAAGGATTTTTGTATTTAATTTTCCCCATGAAATTGAATACCGATGGTTTTTATGATTCAATGAAAAGTAATACATTTATGCTAGCATCTTATCTGTAAATAAAATATTTGCATTTTTGTGATCAACGATCACTGTATTTCATGAATCCCCCCCCCCGTCCATTTTAATGTTGGGGAATTCTCCCCCCACCCCCTATACAGGCAATCCCCCTTTTTTTTCCATTAGCAATATTGGAACTTAAGAAAATGAAATTATAGAGATTTATGTGTGGTCTGCACATTACTAAATTGGTAAAGTTGGCTTCGGGTATGAATACACAGAGCTTTACATGATCTAGATGATAGCTGCACGAATACTTTAAAAGTTTTATGAGTGTTGTGTTTTTTTTTTTCTTTTGAGCAACGTTTAAAGCATGATCTTGATTTTTATGAATCTCTTCAAATCAGGGACTGATAAGTAATTTTTAGTAAAAGTTCTAAGTTTGAGATTGTTTACATAAATTCACACAAGATTAACTATATTACCATGATAAAAATTTAGGATTTTTTCTAGCGGGGGGGGGGGGGTGAGCAAGAAAGATGAATCGTTCCAAATAAATCGATTATGAAACATTCTCCAATACAACTATCTTTTATAAGCATATACTGGGTACCCTGGAATTTCGTATTCAAACTTGGAGGGGAGGTAGTCAACATCGTTAAGGACCATAATTACAAAGGAAAGCACAGGCAGGAATCGATAGGTGGCGCTGTAACCTAGACCTCAAGGTCGGCACCTGTGGCTTCCTCATTCTCATAGCTGTCAAATTTTATGCTTTTTCCCAAGATTATCTGCTGCAACTTTTAAGCAGTTTTATTTTACATTAGAAATTTGGATTTATTTCTAGGGATTTATTATTAGGGACTAATCCCTAAAAAATTAAATAGTGATAGAGATCGGAAAAACGAATAAATTTTGGCAGATATGACAATGACGAAGCTACACGCGCCGACCTTCATATCTCGCTTACAGCGCCACCTACTGATTTCCGCCCATGCTTTCCTGTGTAATTATAGTTCCTAACAATGTTCTCTACCTTTCCTCCAACAGGAAGTCCCGAGTCACCCGTTATACACACTGCACAGCGGAAACATTCTTACTAAGGCATTTCTTTCAATTCCTTCCGTCAGAAGGTCATCCGTTTGCCGATTGATCTTCTATTCTCGGTTTCCGTAAAGACTAAAATAATACAGGTGTAAGGATTAGGTAAATTTCTTTAAATCTTATCCCATCCCATTCCAAACGAAACTATCACAAAAGTTTGTTATTTACAAATTACTCCGGAAAATATCATCTCTGAAATTTACAACCCCGAATTCTCAAACACTTTAAAATGCAGAATGGAAGACAGAATATTGATACAATTATTTATTCGTCAGAAAAAATGATTTTCATTAAGACCATTTCGAAATTCAGCGGTTTTTCAATGGGGATAAACCTGAAAACTGCCTGGCGGCAGTAAAAAATGCTCCTTGACCTGAAATGAGGAAGGGGGGGGGGGGGGTGGCGTGACTTGCCTTCATCACTCTCTTAGTACAGAGACACTCTAGATCGAATTAGCTCTGCATTCACCACCAATTTTGAACTCATTCAGGATGAGAGACTTAGCACCTGGATCGGCACCCCCCAGAAGTATCGTTTGAGAACATAGAGGACATTGGAACCACTATACGACCTTATGTGCACCAGCTCCCATCGGCGTCTACGGTTTAACACAGCAGTCCAGCCAAGAGAGGTGGTCACCCTCTCAAGCACTGACCAAAGCTTGCCTGGCTTCACTTTCGGTGTTCTCATAGGAAAGGATCTTAGAAACTAGGGCACTCTGAAGGACATTAAATTTGAATATAGTCTGCAGAAGTGTTATTACTGTTCGTGTGTACTTCTGTGACACCTTTCAAAACGGCTTTAAGTGATGTTGATCAATTCTGATAAAGAGCAAACTGTCATGAATGTCTTTAAGCTGGAATTGGTTGGATGTCTTTAACCCTCTCGTCACTCTAAACCTCATAGGAGGCTCCTACTTCAAATAGCAATATTGAGAGAGAAAACAATTGAATTTTGTATTTTTTTCTTTCAGTGATATCGATATCATTCATTCATGTAGAAAGTATAGGAGGATCTTCACTCGATGCATAACATCGTGCCTAGATTGCAGTTCTAGTCCATTTAGATCCTTTTTTTACAGTTTTCGCTTCCTTGTTTCAGGAGAAAAATTAAAAAAATAGGGACGCTGCTTTTTTACCGTTTTCTTTCTTTTTAAGGTAAGTATAGTTTTTTTTTTCTTATTCCTCAACCTTTACCCAATAGGTGCATCCTTTTAAATTAATTTTAGCTCAACAAATGCTTCGAAAACGCAGAAATTAATATTAGAAAAATCTAATATGAATCGACATCAGAAAAAAATATTTTTCCATGATTTATAATAGTATTTCAGATGCATTCAATGCTAGACGGTTTTTTTTTTCTCTAATTTTTCATAATTCGGTGACGAGAGGATTAAACTGCCATTGACCGTAATGTATTGGAATTGTTTTGTGTTCTCCTGCAAATAAAATCTGCATGCTACATGCATATTTTGCATCCTTTTTGGTGTAGAGTAAACATTTTAAGCGTCGTTATTTTGTAGTGGTTCAAATGGATGATAGTCTCTATAAGCTGCCACGGACTGTAATATATTAGAATTCTTTTGTGCTCTCCTGTAAATAAAAGGTAGATTGCGACATGCACATTTTCCATCTTTTTTCGGTGTAGAGTAAACTGTATTAAGTGTCTTATTTAACAGTAGAGTTAGTTATTTAACAGTACTCAGATTGGATGGATGTCTCTAAGCCTCCCTAGACCGTAATGAATTGGAATTTTTTTGGGTGTTCTTGCAAATAAACCATGCTACATGAACTTTTTTGACGGAAAACATTATTTTATAAACCTCAATAACTTATATTAATTTAGTTTGATTTCAAATAGATTTTCGTCTCTAAAATAAGCCTTAAACAATAGCTGGCCGTAATACACAATGCACTTGAATTATTTTGAATGCTACTGTAAAAAAGAAAAAAGACGCTATATAAACAGCATTTAATAACATATAGCACATTTAACCCTTTGAGGCGCAACCCTTTCCCAATGCTGAAAAAGGGCAGCCGTTGCCATCGCTCGACTAAATGACCTGCAAGAGGGCGGACGATCGAAACGTTCATCGCCTGCCACAGATCGCCCTCTTGCTGGTCGTTCAGTCGAGCGATGGCAACGGCTGCCCTTTTTCCAGCATTGGGCAATCTATCCAGTAGTTCTCGCATTCTTCGATTTTTCAGCAGATGTCAGTGCTGCTAAAAAGAATCGTGACCATTTTTTGACGGGAAAGGACGTGCTAAAAGGGAAAGGATTCTCGTGGAGCTATGTCACTTGCCACTATTTTTATAGAAATCAAGTCTATTCTTCGTGACTGGCAATACTGAAACGTCAGAGTTTGGTGTTACCAGAGCGGGAACACTGCGCGTTAAAGGGTTAAAATACATATAAATTGAGTAGCAATGGATTCATATATACGGCAGTTAGAGACAAACACCAGAAGCTTTTTAATTTTTCCACGTTGATGCAAAATTTAAAAAAAATTGCAAATACCCACTTTTTATTAAATCTAAAATTATTTGGTCATTTCATTAAGCATAAAAACGTATCTTGGTGCAGAAGTTAGTACATAAGCATCAAAAACAACGTAAGAGCACCAATAAGAAAATTAATAAATTAATAAAGCGGACCGGTTTTGGCATGTACGACATGCCGTCGTCAGTGCTGGAACGAGAATAGCAAAACTTTGTTTATATAGAAAAAGTGGGGATTCAGGATAGTGTTTACGAGTGCCAATCGGAAAGCAGGGATTCAGAAGAGCGTTTTATGTGGGACAATAATAAAGCAAGAAATTAAGGTAATTGAGAACTGAGGGATTTCAAATATTTATAAGGGGGGGTGGGCGGACAGCGAAATCACACCATTAACAAAACTATTAATGCTTTTGTGGATATTGGAAGCTTAAAAAGAATCTTAATTCTCTGGTGGGAACGGGGCTTGCAAATGAGTTTAACTAAAGTCGAACTGAACTAAACTGAAATGAAGTCGAACTAAAGTCCGAAATATGGTTGGCATCCCAGCAATGTTTAGTAACAATCCATAAAGTACTTTTTTTTTATAACAAAAATTAAAAAGTAGGCGGAGGTGTTCTCTATAATCCAATTATAATAACCAATTATAATAACCACTTGCAATAGAAACATGCTGTACATTTAACTTGATCTTATTCCTGATGTAAATTTTAAGGAATATGGCTCTATTACAAGAATTATATATTTTTGTGCTTGAGACACTCATAAAAACAATATGATTTGCGCATGTATGTAATAGTCATTCCTGTTTACATATAACCAGATATAATACAAAATTATCATGATACATTTTCGAAACAAAAGTGAGTTTTAGCTATTTTTCACAATATATATATATTTTTTTGCACTCACAGAAGAAAACATATTTACTGATTTCCAAACCTCGTGATTGAAATACATGAAAACTAATTACGTATGTATTTAATTGCTGTATGCATCTGCATACAATCGCATAATCACATATTATCGACAATGTTCCAAATTTTATCCACCTTCTTACAAACTGGATTTTTTTTAAGTAAAACTTCTTTAGGCGCAACTAGGGAGTAACTGAGATTTTTTTTTTTTCTGACAGAAGTAACGCTCACGTGGTTTTGGAAAAACGGAAGCTGCATGCGATCGAACCCAACCAGCAGGCGAAAACTACGGTTTAAAAACACGGCGATAGAAAAATATGAAGAAAGGGAACTTGCAATCGAGCCAAACTAGCAGACGAAAACTGCATTTCAAGAGCACGGAAACAGAATAATACTTCGAAAAAAACCAGCAGAAGAAAACAAAGGTTTAAGAACACTGCCATAGAATAAGGCAATAATAGACCCTATGTGCATTCGATACCAACCAACAGAAGAAAACACCAGTTAAGGAACACAGTTAAAGAAAATACCACAACATAGACATTCTTTCGATTCGGATTTTTCCCTACGGAAAAACGTTTTAAGAAAACAGTGAAAGAATAATAGTTCGTCACGGTCTCTTCCTGGATGCTAACCTAAGGTGACCATATTTCTAAACAGTATTTTGGGGACAAATCAAGCATTGTTCTGGAATCCAAGGAAAACTTGGGAACACTAGAAAATACCTTTGGGGACTTATTCGAGGACACAACATATTACCATGCTAATAGCTCTTTATATCAATTGTGTATTCTTATTTCTAATAAATTAATGGAAGTATTTATAAATATTTATTTAAACCAGAAATATGAAAGGAAAACCATGTTGAAATATTGCATTTTATTCATAATTTAATACTTGGCACAGAATTTGTATTTTTCAGAAGACATTGCTTTTTACATTGGCTCGTTTTGTGATCATTTTTTATAAAACCTTTTATACCCTCTAAAAAAAGTATTCGAGTGCAAGAAAAATTTCGTACTTCAGTTTCATGTTTAAAGCATGGTTGTTCCTGAAAAGTGATGAATCATTAACAAAACTGAAATGGGAAATTTGACTCATAGTCGAATACTTTATTGAATGTCTGTACACGCTACACATACAATGACAACAAACGTTTTCAGAGATCGAATTTCATTATTTCTCCGAGTAGAAGACGCTTTTAGTTGGTTTATTTTTCTTCAATTTTTTCTGAAAGAAATAAACTAAACGGAAACTTTCAGGGGAAAAAAGTACACCCTCCAAAAAAAGTATTCGAGCAAGAGAAAAATTTCTTACGTTGGTTTCGTATATTAAAAATTTATTATAGAATATGAATTAGGATATGTATAAATATGACTTTTCATATTTCTATCAAGTTGTGCGTTTTTCAAAAACTCAATTATTATTCGCAAATCTAAAATAGGAAATTTCTCTCTTGCTCGAATACTTTTTTTGGAGGGTGTACAAATCTTTAAATTTGGGGACTTTTCGCGTCCCCAAGAAGTCAAGGTATTTTTAGGGACAAAGTAAAAAAAAAATCTATATTTGGGGACTGTCCTCGAATTTCGAAGACGCATGGTCTCCTTTATGCTACCCCGACATCCAGACGGAACAACGGTTTAAGAACACGGGTATGTAACACCACAAAGAAACAAACACATGCTGCAAACGGTTTAAGAACAGAATAAAAGAATAACAAATGGATAATCCATGGATTCTAACCCAACCTCAAGACGGAGTCGGTTTAACACGGGGATGGAACACCACAAAGAAACGGACCCTGGCTGCAATCAATCCTAAACAATAAACAGAACCTGCAGTTTAAAAACACGGATGCAGAATAATAATTTAAAACCTACCAACAGACGAAATCAACGCTTAAGAACACTGTGATAGAAAAACGCAACAACAAAAAAATGTACACTACCTGCATTCGAACCCAACAAACAGAGGAAAACATCAGTTAAAGAACACAGTTAAAGTATAATACTAGACAATGGACATTCCCCCCATTCAAACCCAACCTCCAGACGGAACAATAGCATATAAAAACAGTTAAAGAATAATACTACAACATAGACACTTCCTGAATTCTAACCCAATTTCCAGACGGAACAACGGTTTAAGAATACAGATATGGAACACCACAAAGAAACAAACCCCGGCTGCAAAAGATTTAAAAACACAGTTAAAGGATAATACATAGACACTTCCTGGATTCTAACCCAACCTCCAGACAGAACAACGGTTTAAGAATACAGATATGGAACACCACAAAGAAACAAACCCCGGCTGCAAAAGATTTAAAAACACAGTTAAAGGATAATACATAGACACTTCCTGGATTCTAACCCAACCTCCAGACAGAACAACGGTTTAAGAACATGGGGATGAACACCACAAAGAAAAAAGAAGTTTTACTTCAATCGAGCGTAAAGATTACACGCACACACTTTTTTTTACTCTCACATATATTGAAAAAAATATATATATAGTTATGATTTTCAAAACTAGTGCTGGAACATCGCCTCCTAGATATACAATGCCTGAGAGCAGAAACTTTTACGTCATCACTAGGTCCACTAAAATGACGTCATCACACATTTATTTTCACAGACTAAAACTATTCAAAGTTTGTGGTGAATTTACCCCCGCATAAAACATTTTAATGATTTAAGATAGAAAATTCAATTTTACGACTAGGGATGGACTGCGAGACAGAGATTTGCAGTTATTTTGTGAGACAAGACAGGCATATTTTACATTGTGATATAGGGATTTTTGCGAGACGAGACAAAGTTTTTCAGCGATTTTGCGAGACGAGACAGCCGATTTTTCATCTCGCGTCCATCCCTATTTATGACACATAGAAAATTTTAATTATCACTAACTATACATATGATATAGAAATAGAAAATAATAAATTATTTTTTATCGTTATTTTAAGATATTTTCTAAAATTTGTATCATTGACCAGAAATTTTAAATAGTTTTACTTTGTGAAAACTGTGATGACGGCATCTTAGAAGACCTAGTGATGACGTAAATGCTTTGGTTCTCAGGCCTTCTATATCTAGGAGGTGTTGGCTGAAGACTCATAAAAACATTTTGATTACGTGAGCGGGTAATCGTTAAGCATATTTGCATGTGATCTCATAATCACATTTTTAGAAACAATTACAAGTCTTAGCCATTTCATATAAACTATTAATTCCGTACTTTCATCTCTTACTAGAGAAAGCATGCTTATCGATTTGAAAAACTCGTGCTTAAAACGCATATACCTATTTTGATTACATATGCATCTAATAGTTATAGTACATATTTGCATATAATCGTATAATCAGGTATTTTTTAAACAATTGCAAGTTTTCGCCAAATTATACAGTCTTCATTCTTACTCACTGAAGCACATATACTTATCGATTTGCAAAACTCGTGCTTAAAATGCATATAAACATTTTGATGCAGATGCATAATTCTCTGTATGAATCCGCGTACAATCCCATATTTCCGAAACAACTGAAAGTTTTAACCATATTCCATAAACTATTACATTCTTTACTTTCACTCATACGGGCGAAAGCATATACTTATTGATTCTCAAAGCCTGCGTGCTTTGGACACATAAAAACATTTTCATTACGTAAATAATAAATGAGTGAAATTTCTCCATTTGAAGTACTGTCGACAAAACTTCCATTTTGTAATTTTTCTTTTAACTCGGCATGTTATTTGATTTTTTTTTCTTTAAATATTGTTTACATTCATTCAATGGGAACACAAAAGGAGAAACAACGCTACATAACAGTAACGTTGTCGAAACATAACTTACTTAGAAATTCTTCAAATACACATGTGCCGTTGACGAAAATAAGATGGAATATTTGTTCACATAAAGAGCTTTTGTCGGAGCTCGAATAAATCGTCTGTCAATAACATTTTCTCAGAGACGCACACGACTAGGAAAAAAGAAGAAGAAATGTCGAATGTATGAAAATGTTTGCGCAAAAATTTGATGCTTATTGGAACAATATTCTTAAAAATGATGTGTTTTCGTATTTTTCCTAAAAATGAGGTTCAGTTCTCCTGAGGAACAAGCAAACAGTTGGGACTTGTGGACATTTTAAAATACGCTTTTAAAATTGGCTTATTATACAGTGTACTCGAAACTAGTGATAAGCATGAATGAATGAAACTAATCCGAATTAATGAGTTAGTTAATGAATTCGAAATACAGTCGGACCTCTGATTAACGAAGCCGCTAAATCCCGGGAAAAAGTTCGCTGTATGGAAAATTCGTTAAATAGAGATTTACCTTTTAAATGCTTTAAATTGCATACAACTGATTTTAAATTTATAAACACTAAGTATTAATGAAAAAGTACTTATTCACACATTTTAGAAAAAAAAAAAAAGCAAAGTTATTATTTAACTTATCAAAAAGAAATCTGCAAGGAGAAACAAACATCCAAAATGACCCCGTATTTTTGGTTCTAAGTAAATCATTTTACGATAAAATTAGTGAATTTGAATCTCATTATCGTATTCATTATAATCAGTAAATTAAGAATACATTACCATCATGTGATACTGTCGGACCTAATTAAATTTTAGCATTCGTGATCCTTAAATTTAATAGTTAAGAGTCTGTTAATTTTGTCTGTTTCTTAACAGCGATTTCACTACTCTCAGTGAGTTAAGAGACCTGGTGAAACCAGGTCACTGATAAAAATGAACTGATAAAAATGTCATGGTCACTGATAAAAATGAAATGAAGTAAATGAACCAAATAAGTTTAAAATGTTCAGAAATATTTAGAGAAACCGCCAAAAAATAAAATTAAACCCCAAGAAATAGAGAATGAATTTCTCTATTTGGAAGTTTTTATGCGAAGAAATTCGTAAAATGTTCTTGGTTCCAGGAAAAATTCGCAAAATAGAGGTTCGTTAAACAGAGGTCCAATTAGATTTTTTAAAAATCCGTTCGAACAAGTTCACCGGAATATATGAAAAAAATTGCAGATTCTTATTTAGCTTATACAGAGCAGTTTACATCCCGGATTTTCTTGCAAATATAGCTTCAGTTTTTCATACATGTTGTGAAACACTAAAATAAACGTTTACGATCGTCACCGTTTAAGTACTATTCAGAAGACTTTTCAAAATAGCATTTTTTTTACTTCCTTGTACGTAGTATAAGGAAGTAATGTGATCCCGAAAAATTTTGGGGGCCAAATTTCGACATAAAAACCGATTTTGACTACCTCTAAATTTAATTAAAAAATTTTTTTCGATGCATCTCATCGTAGGCTAACATGCACGATCCTATTAACGCGTCTGCAACTCATTTTGACCAGTGGCGAGTCTACTGTGGCCAGTTTTTCCATGCCGTCTGTACGTACGTACGTACGTATGTATGTAACTCGCATATCTCAAAAACTAATGGTCGTAGAATGTTGAGATTTGATATTTAGGATTGTTCTATGATCTAGTTGTGCACCCCCCCTTTTGGTGGCAATCGAATGGATAGTTTATGTACAGGACCGCCCAAAAGATTCGAAATACATTACGCTCTATGGGCCGAAATTCATTAAACTCGCATATCTCAAAAGCTATTAGGCGTTGAATGTTGAAACTTTACATTTAGGATTGTTGTAACATCTAGTTGTGCACCTCCCCTTTTGGTTCCATTCGACTGGATAGTTTATCTACAGGACTGCCCAAAACATTCGAAATACATTACGCTCTATGGGCCGAAATTCATTAAACTCGCCTAACTCAAAAGCTATTAGGCGTAGAATGTCGAAACTTCATATTTTGGATAGTTGTAACATCTAGTTGTGCACCTTCCCTTTCGGTTCCATTCGACTGAATAGTTTATCTACAGGACCGCCCAAAAGATTCGAAATACATTACGCTCTATGGGCCGAAATTCATCAAAGCGTTTTTTAGAGGTATTGGGCTATTTCAAACGACTCAGAAGTGATATATGCTGTAAAGAGTTAGAAAATGAATTTCTCCATTAAAAAAAATGTCTTTATCATTTATAGTTCTGCTACAGGAACACTCAAAAGATTTCCAATACATTACGGTCAATAGCAATTTTAGGGGCATTCATCCATTTCAAGCACAATACCGTCCTACCACATAAGTTAGGTAATGGTCCGACCACGGTCAAGTGCCTCCCTCAAGAACTATGCCAAAAGTCGCCAAGCTTGGCGACTTTTGGTGTATGTGTGTGCATATTTAACTCTCAAATCTCAAAAACTATTATGAAATTTCATATATAAGAATGTTGTAACATCTAGTTGTGCATCTCGATTTTTGGTTCCAATCTACTGGAGAGTTTATTTACAGGACCACCGAAAAGAATTTCAGTACCTTAATGTCTATGGACATCTTCAATATAATACAACTGTAGACAGTCATTGTTTGGTACATGCCCAAAATCTCGCCGTCTGTCCTCGACCTTGGCGAGTTTTGGCGAAATATCGCCAAATTTGGCGATAGTCAGTCATTTGGTCCATGCCCAAAGTATCGCCATTTGTTATCGTTCTTGGCGAGTTTTGGCGGAATATCGCCAAATTTGGCGCCAAAAATTATTTCCTATTTTGTATAACTCTAAAACTTTAACCCGTAGATTTTTTAACTTTGTATTTAGAACTATTGTAATATCTAACTGTTTTCAGTATCTTTTTTGTCAGCAATCGACTGAGAATTTATTTACAGGGTGAGCCAAATGACTTTGAATACATTGAGGTGTATAGATGCATTCAATTCATTGAAAGTCTGTGGTCAATGATTACTTTGGCTATCCCCAAAATCTCGCTGACTATCTCAAGTTTGTCGGCTTTTGGTGAAATATCGCCAAATAAAGTGTCAGAAGGAAATCTTTCAAATTGAACTCAGCTTGGCGATATCGAAATATTTGGCTAGAAATCGCTAAACCTTACTATTATTGATATTTTATCTCTTTCAAACAAATAAATTTAGAGGAAGTGCATCGAAAATATTTTTGATCTAATGGACGTGCAAGGAAGTCATGTGTTGGACACATCAGATTTTTTTTTTTTGCAAAGCTAATACCAATCACTTACCGATCTGGGACTTGACAAAACTGTCTTTTTTTTTCAATGGATTCCTTCTCATTTTGGAGTGCTTGGAAATGAGGTTGCTGACAAACTTCGTAAAAGTGCTTGTGACCTTCCTATTCCTTCATCTATTACCTCACAGATATCAGATATTTATTCTATCCATAAAATTAATTTCAATTCCGCCGGCCCATCACTGGTATTCAGCTAAAAATCCTGGGATTTCCTCGTCTTGCAGAGGGTCTAGACCCGCGCAGACTGCTTTGGCCAGACTCCGAGCAGGTCATCTGAAATGCCTCAAATTTTCGGTAGAGAGAAAATTTTCCCTCCCAGCGTGTTCCTGCTTCGCGTGGCCATCTCTTTCTTTGCACTGCCATCTCCTTGAATCAATTGTCAGACGTCCATGTCTATTAATGGACAACCAGAAGACATCTATAAATGCACATAATCTTTAAAATACAGAAAATATCCATGAATAGACCAAAACTAGATGTAGAATTTCCAGGATGCAGGGTTGTCCAAATTAAACTTCCCCAACTCAGAGGCCTGTGCATTATGTTGTATGGGTCATAATGGGATGACATTTTGAAAACAGACACTTCAGATCATGCGCTCGTGATTTATCTTAAAAAAAAAAAAATATTGGTACAAGAAATTGCCGATAGGTGGCGCTTCAGATCAACAAGACGTTCTAAAGATGTTCTATATGGGTGCCGTGGTCGAATAGGGCATATCAACAGCACGAGAAACAGTTGGCACACTGACAGCACCCTGTGGCGATTGGCTAGTGGCGTCCACGACCGCCAAAGCAACGTCTTGCACGCGTGCAGAATCCACAACATGTCGTTCTACAGATGTTCTATATGTGTGCCGTGGTCGAATAGGGCATATCAACAGCACGAGAAACAGTTGGCACACTGACAGCACCCTGTGGCGATTGGCTAGTGGCGTCCACGACCGCCAAAGCAACGTCTTGCACGCGTGCAGAATCCACAACATGTCGTTCTACAGATGTTCTATATGTGTGCCGAGGTCGAATAGGGCATATCAACAGCACGAGAAACAGTTGGCACACTGACAGCACCCTGTGGCGATTGGCTAGTGGCGTCCACGAACGCCAACGCAACGTCTTGTACGCGTGCAGAATCCACAACATGTCGTCCCTCTACCTGGTGAAATTCCCAGCTGCCCGGTTCTTTCGAATTTCTTCATCATGTCTCGTAAAGCGCTGGTCCTCGGCTTAAATTCTTCAGCCGACGGAATGCTCTGATCGCAGCACAGGAGTTCTCGTCATTCTGGTAGAAAAGTTTCACCAACAGAGCTTTGTCTTTCAAAGTCGTCATTGTGCATCCGCGAGCTGGAAACAACTGCCTGTGCAGCGCCTGTCTTCCACTTTTGGAGGGCTCGTCTTTTGGACATGGGGCGAAGAAGCTTTATTTCTGCAAATCACGTTGTCGCAATATGCAAATGACTAGTGTTACAGCGCCACCTATCGGCAACTTCTTGTACTAATATTTTTTATTAATTAATGACGAGCGCGTGATCTGAAGTGTCTGTTCTAAAAAATTTCATCCCATTATGACCCATACAACATCCTGCACAGGCCTCTGAGTTGGGGAAGTTTAACCCATTTGTGCCTGGATATTTTTGCGACTTTCTTCGATTTTTACTGATAACAGAAATAATAGATAAATTTCTGATGTCAACTTCTTGAACAAGGGATGATTTCTTTTAAAGTCATTGTGCATAAAAATTGAAATATCAACATCCTACTGGGTCATGTGAAAATATTTTGTAGAGTTGAGGCTCAATACTCATGAATAAAGGCTAGGAAAAATAACGTTTTCGACTACTAGCGAAAATGCCGTCCCAAAAAAGGGTCGCTAGGCATAAATGGGTTAAGCGCTGCCTTTTCAATATTATATCCCTACCCCCTCTGCTGCTTGTAAAGGCCAATGTTTAGAAGTAAATGAAGTAAGGGACACTAGGCATAAATGGGTTAATTTGGACAACCCTGTAAGTCTTTTTATAGACGTATCCCAGATAATCCATATTGCCTTAGTGAAATGGCAAGAAAGACGTCCAAGACTTGACCTAAGTAGGTCCATATATAGACATTGATGTCCAAGACTTGCCCATACTATGTCCATAAATAGACAAGCACGTCCATAATTACGTCTATATGCATGTCTATAAGACGTCATATGGGCGTCCTATAGTGCCATATTGACGTAAAATGGACGAATCCTCTAGCGGAAACCGACCAAAACTTCAAACCGTTAGATCGACAGCCGCCCAGTAGGCCAGAATGCTGGACCTTCACACATCATAAATCTATGAAACAGGCACAAAATATGTTCTGTATTTAGGCGTTTGCATTCTGCCCCCAAGGCACATAAAACTCTAAAAAGAAATTTCCCAGCTCGAAGTATTAGTTACTTCCCAATAATTAAGTTAAATACTTTACGCTACATTCATTAAACCAATATTTCAAAAAGTTTTAATTAATTAAGCGTAAAACACCGACCCCCCCCCCGAAACTCCACATTCTTATACATTTATCTGGGAAGTATAAATTAATTGACATTTCAAGAACATCTCAAAAGAAATTAAAAATTAACTCATCCAATCAAGCCGTGGAGTAAGGGCTGAGAGAGAAAAATGCAGCAAAGAGTATTTACATAGACTTTGATTAACCATTAATTTCCATGGCAACTCCATCAGGAAGCTATGTTGCCAATAAATTTTCTTTAATAGCCCCGATATCTTTTGTTTCGGTCTCTGACGCTTTAAATTGCAGCTTTAAATCTTTTCTGGAGAAGATAATAAAATTTGTGTTGAGAATCGATATGCGTCGATACGGTGTATTTGTAAATTTAATTTTAATTTTTTTTTTTTTATCCTGCGCGCTATGATGGAGAAGATGAAAAAAATGATTCGATTTTCACGTACAGGGGAGTGCTATAATTTTCGTCGCTATAACCGTACTAGCGTGGTAATGGAATTTCGGCAGATGTACGAATGTCTTTATACGAATGTCTTCGTACGAATGTCCCTATTTAACGCAGAATTACGTTACTCCATAGCAGTCCGCTGTAAAGAATAAAAAGAAATTCCTTAACGTCGTTTTAACCCTTTAACGCGCAGTGATCCCGCTCCGGGAACACCAAACTCTGACGTTTTGACTGTTGCCAGTCAAGAAGAATAGATTGGATTTCTATAAAAATAGTGGCGGGTGACCTAGCTCCACGATAGCTCCTTTACTTTTTAGCACGTCATTTCCCGTCAAAAAATGGTCACGATTATTTTGAACAGCACCGACATCTGCTGAAAAATGGAAGAACGCGAGAACAGCTGGATAGATAGCCCCATGCTGAAAAAAGGGCAGCCGTTGCCATCGCTCGACTGAACGACCAGCAAGAGGGCGGACGATTGAAATGTTCATCGCGTGCCAGAGATCTGGAGACCCCTTTTTTTGACGACAGCTGGCTGTGGGCACAGCTACACGAAGACTACGTTCCCGACCCCCCAATTCTTAATGTGATTCTGCAGCCTTATTATGCAATTAACTTCCCTTAAAAATTGTCTTAGTCATTATGGGACGCCCTGTATACTTTATAAAAGCACATACCCCTTGGGTAGGGATGCGACATCGATATTTTTAAAACATTGGTGTTTTTTTTTTTTTTTTTAATATCGATGTTTTATCCATCGATGTGAGGGAAACCGATGTTGACATCGATGTTTTTCACATAATCGATTGTTTACTTTATGCTTTATCAACATGTACGAAATGCACTTAACAACTTTTTGCAAATTAGGGATGTGGCATCAATGTTTATTGATGTTTGAAAACTTTACAAAAAGTGGGTAAGTACATTCCGTACATGTTCATAAAGAATCAAGTATATAATCGAGTTTGTAAAAAACATCGATGTCAAAAGAACATCGGTTTCGATTTATATTGATGGATAAAAACATCGATATTTAAGAAAAACATCGACGTCGCATCTCACCCTTTCAGCATATATACTACGCTGTTCACAAATAACGGGAATTAAATACTTTGGCGTAACTCACAATTAGTTCATCCTGCAATATGTCTTGTAAAAGAGGGGAAGATAAACCGTTAAATAAATTAAGCACCATCTGGTTTTAAATATGATTGCTAAGGAAGGGGGAGGGGGGGGGGTTAAAAATACGATAATTTCTATTTGACCATTAAAAATAAGGCAAACGCTGGGAGGCAATAACGTAGCGATTGACTACATCATTTCGCCCGGAACACGATAAATAAACACTGTTATCCATAAATTCCTTTTTATGACTCGTAGCACATTTGTTCTAAGCTTGACGCTTTAAATTGCAGTATTAAATCTTTTCTTTGGAGAGCTCATAAAGTTTAATATCCACACAAACACTAAGCTGGCAAAATTCCAATTTTAAATTTTACTCGTACTATTATTGCTTTATTGTTTTTTATTCTTTCAGAATATAAAAATGCTGTCATTCCGAAGAAAAACTGAAATTATTCTATGTTTTTTTTCGTTCGAAATAATAACGCCATTTTCAAAAAGGAAGAAGGAAAAAAAATATGTATAATAATAAACATTGGTGAAAATTCTAGTAAAACAGTGACACTTTAGGAATTGTTATCTATTCTTTTGTATGTTTCATCTTTCTGACTTTTTTTTTTTAATTGTAATAAATTTCTTTTCCGACTCGATAAATTTGCAAATTTTTGAAGCAATAAGTTTCGTCATATTTATTTCATTTCCTTTCTGCAATTCTTAGAATTATTATAGTTTATATTTCATTCCCCATGTACACCCCCCATCTTAGTAGAGTAATTTCTTTTACGTTTTCGATATAGACAAAAATACTTAGTGCACACCAGTGGAGTAGCAAGAAATTTTTCATGTGTGTGGCGGGGGGGTTACGACTACCGTAATTCATACATATATACATGTGCATGATTAAAGACTGAAGAAAATACATTTTGTATCGCAAAGAATTCGTAATGGGGGAGGGGGTGTTTCTAACCCCTAATCCCCCCCTCCCCGGTGCGCACCAAAAGTAACTTATTTGAAATGTACACCCGTCTGGTCATTCGTAAGCCATCAAACTTCCGTAATTATGATTTGTATTTTACGGAAATTAAACGTATATTTATATGCAAGCAAATGGAATTTAACACGATTTTTAACAGTACATATGACAGCATCAAATGGTAAACATACCATTTTCTGATATCTTCAGGAGCACACAAAATGATTCCCATGCATTACGATCCAGTAAGAGCTAATCTGAATGGGCATCAACATTTGCCAAGATTCCAAGATTAAACTATTCCAGCCTCCCGTTTAGGTCGCACTGTGCTGCACTGGCAAATTTCTTTGGCGCTATAAGCCTCACTTGGCTATTCCAGTTGACACATTTCAGTAATAATTTCTCGCTTTTTATATTGCACTTATATACAGTATAATTCAGTGATTACATTTATTTCACCTTGTATATTCTCCAGCAAAAAGAGCAGATTAACTGATCAATTAAACATCGGATTTTTAAAACTAATTAGATAAAAAGTAAAAAAAGATAAATTATCTCTGATCAATAAAAACGACGCAAATGCTGAAGGCAATAACGAAGCATTTGACTACATCATTTCGTTCCTAAACACTTTAAATAAACACTGGTTAACCATAAATTCTTTTTATGACTCGTAGCATATTTAGTTCTAGCTTGACGCTCTCGATTACCACATTAAATCTTTTTCTCAGGAAAGCTCATAATAGAGCAAGAGCCAGCGACCCCCAGACTTTCGTCATAGTATAAAAAGCTGAAACTTTCTCTGCGCATACCCCCCAACAGAGGTAGCAACAATCGGCCACTTTAAAGTTTGGAGGATCGTGGCTTTGGCAGGTAACAGGTGGCAAAGGTGTATAAAATGGCAGAAAATTTCGTCCTTTCATAAAGCTTCATTTTTTTATAGGTTCTTCTTCGCAGTACTAGAAATCACTGGATCCCTTGCCAGACACTTTTCCATCGTGGCAAACCCCCGCCAGACAATCTCAAAGTCATAGAAAACGGTTGTGTTCGTAAACTCCCGCGACGAAGTACGTCAAGCTGTCACAAAGTGCCAAGCACATTTTATACTGCTACTTCTGAACTTTCTTACGCGCGAACTTTCTTGCAGCGCGCTCGTAGTAGAATTACGTTCTTCAAGACTTTGAGATTGTCTGGCGGGGGTTTGCCACGAGGGAAAAGTGTCTGGCAAGGGATCCAGTGATTTCTAGTACTGCGAAGAAGAACCTATAAAAAAATGAAGCTTTATGAAATGACGAAATTTTCGGCAATTTCATACACCTTTGCCACCTGTTACCTGACCAAGCCACGATCCTCCAAACTTTAGAGTGGCCGATGGTTCCTACCTCTGTTGGGGGTATGCGCAGAGAAAGTTTCAGCTTTTATACTATGACGAAGGTCTGGCGGTCGCTGGCTCTTGCTCTATATGAAAAACGTTGCAATCCCTGTTGAAATGAAATTACTAAAATTCCACTACATCTCCATTCTAGTCATCTGACATGCGAGAACTTTCTCCTCTATATTTGATAGAAACTAAGCAAATTGATTTTGGAGCACCAACTGAACCTCGTAACTTTTCTACAAAAAAAGTGCGCGACGTACGGAGGTACATGCGAACCTTACGGTCATGTTCAAAAGCAAAGCAACAAATTTCAATCCTTGATCAAAATTAGGTGGTTGTGGAATTTTTTTTTTTCACCGACTACCAGTATTATAGCAAGTAGACTTTTATGAGCAGGGTGAATTTATGGGGAGAAAAAGGTGACCGAATTCTAACAAAGATTGCAAAACATTTAGCGCTTTTTCACCATAAATTTACCGATCTTGGAAAATAAAAATGCTTAACTTTTATTTTTCAGTTTTCTATACATGGTAAAAAATATTTTAAGATTAATATTTTAAGCCATAATTTAAGATTTATCAACTTTATTATCAACTTTAGTCCCAAATTATAAGTTCCTAAAACTGAATCCAGATTGGCAATATCTTCCATATCTGGCGAGAATCTGGCAAAACGCTACTATATTTATTGCAAAGGAGAAGTTTTGTTAGAAAATATCTGGCGAAGATTGTTAAACAGTTTGAGTAGGCGATTTTAATTTAGATTTACGCTCTGAAGAACTGTTTTATGGAACAAGAAAGACAAAAACGGCACATTCATGGATCATGATGCACATTCAAAAGAATATTTTTAAAAATGAAATATAGTTCGAATATGCTTGGCGAAGATTCTAAAAATAAAACAGTTTTAGTAGGCGAATTTAACGGTGTAGTTCGAAAAAAATCATGCGATTTTGGTACATAAGTACAAATAAACTAATTAGTCGAGGCATTTCAAAATTTTGAAACTGTCTCTTTACAAGCTGTGCTACATACTGGAATAAACGATCCATCTGTATCAGTATCGAAACTTTTAGAAAAAATTCTTAAAAATCTGAAAATTTTCGAAAAACGTGTCACTCTTCGAAAAATCTTGCAGCTCAGATCCATGTTTAAGAATTTTTTTCTGAAAATTTCACAAAAGCCACAGCTTTTTCGCTTGTTGCAGTGTGTAAAGCAGCTTATGAAGAACCATCTGGAATTTTTTTGGAGACCATGGTGCTATTGGTTTATTTCAACTTGTGTACCAAGATTAAAAACAGAGTTCCTTTTTTTTTCGACATACACCCTTAATATAAATTTCGATTCCAAAGAAGTGTTTTATGGAACAAGGAAGAAAAGTGCGGCACCCTCATGAATAATGATACACTTCCCAATTTAATGGAATAAGAAAAAAAAAATAGGGACGACGCATTGATTATGATACGCTTTTAATATAGAGCACTTCTGGGCATATTTTATAGTTGGGCTTTCATAAAGTATGAAAGTGTTTCAGATTTTATTTATTTATTTACTTTTTTATTTATGCGATATATTTTGAATGAAAGTGTTTCATATTTAATTAATTAATTTATTTACTAATTTATTTATTCGATATATTTTGAATGAAAGAGTTTCAGATTTAATTAATTAATTTACTTTATTTATTTATTCGATATATTTTCCATCTTTTTACTGCTGCTTCCCGCAAAATGCAAGGACATTAAATTATTAAAGCATCTGAAAATTGCGTGGGATAACAAATTAAGAAACTTACTAATTTTCGAAATTCAAAGTATGTCCAGGTAATTAGACTGGAAATACTAATAATTTCCCCAAAAGCACATTTCATACGTGGATAGGAAGAAGCAAAAAAAAAGTCAACAAGCTTCCTAGATTCATTGTTGTTAATTACCTAATTAACTGCACTAATAAGTTTTCCCTTTTTCACGCTTGGACTACAGCGCTGCTGCTCACAATGCAAAAGTTCTCTTAATAATGCTTTGTTCCGTTTTCTTTAGGCTCAAGTTTAGTTTTAAATGGCTTGGCGTAGTATTTAAAATGCGTCTATTACCGCATTTTTGTAGTTCTTTTTTGGTGTTTTGATTTGCAAAGCTCATCATTTATTAATAACGAACGGTTGAAGTAAATGTAGTGTGTGTAAAATTCCGAAGCAATTTTTTTTTTCCTTTGACAAAGTTTATTATGTTTTACATCAATTATGGAAGTAGTGAGGTTTCATCTTTAATTGCCTGGTGTTTTCCACGTTGAAAAAAGTTTTATGCTGGACTCAGAATTAACAATGTTCCGCTGGTCCGAGGCTACTAAAACACATAGCGGACCAGTAGAATACAAAATTTGTGGGCCCGTCAGACCAGCAACGTTTTCTTTATTTCTCTTGCAAACGTTGCTCTTTTAGTTCCACAATACATGTAATCTAATTTTACCAATATATGTCATGCAATTCGATCTATTTGATAATTTTATAGCAGGCCCAGACAGCAGAGCAAATTTACATCAAAGTTCCAGTAAGCTTGATTTATCAAGTCAATAAATTTGCATTAAGCTTGATATTTCAAGCTTCTAAGCTTAATGCAAGCTTGAATAAAGTGTTCAAGTTCACACTTGCCCAACTTGCATTAAGCTTGACATAGTAAGCTTGACTCAAACTTACTACACTATAAAAAAAATTCCTAAATACATGGGGCGCGCCGATCCGCGGACTCGCCCCATATATTTTATTTTTCCACGCATTTTCCCCTCTACGCTGAAACCTCAACTTATTTTAATCTGCTTCCGTCTAGCGTCCGCGACTGAGATCGATCTCGGGACCTCAGGTGTGTGGAAGCAAGCGTCCTAACCAGCAAGCAAATCTGACTCGAGGTGAACCGACTAAAGTTTGAAGTGACCTGTTATGGTTATCACGCCGTTTTTTGGCGAGATGGATCAGTATTGCCTATGCCGATCTACATCTTTTATTTTTCCATGGGATGAATGAAAATTAAAATAATGTTATATGTGTTTTATAGACTACTACTTGGGAAATGAGCATAATATAAACTTAAAAGCAGCACACGTCTTAAATTTTTCAATATCGCAACACTCATGTTCGGCAATATTGGCCAAAATCGAGACAAATGACTGATTTTGAAATCCATTTTGTAGTATATTTGTATTTTATTTTGAATAAATTCAATATTTGGATATATAGCATTTTTTAACTCTATTGCCATGTACATTTATGACTGATGATAAATTATTTGCTGTGTGGCTTTCCAAATCAAGCAGTCATCAAGTTGTATTCAAGCTTGACAGTTCAAATGACTAAAATTCCGCGGGAAAATATTGGCCAACTCATTTTTTTGTAATCTCTAAGCTTGCTGCAAGCTTAAAATGAATTGAACTGTCAAGCTTGAATTAATACGTCAAAGAAATGTCAAGCTTGATTTAAGCTTATGTGCTGTCTAGGGGTATTCACATTTTTTAAAATTCAGCTCTTAATGGAAATCAATATAACATTGCTCATATAATATCTCTTGTTTACCAATTTTTTTAATCATGTAACGGACCAATGATAAATGTTACGGACCGTAAAAATTACGGAATTCTCTGGTTCTTTGGTTCAGTGATCCCCCAAACTTTTTATCGCCGAGGACCGGTGAACGTCTGCAAATTTTACATTTTTGATTTAATAATATTCGATATTGTTGATGTTATTATAATTTTAATGTAAAAAGTTACGTTTCTTTATTGATCAATAAAATAATCGTTTTATTTATGTATTTAATTATTACGTTTATTCAGGAAAGCGCATTTATTTTATTTTCAAATTTATGACTGCAATTTTTATTCATATAATCTTAAAATGTTTAATAAACTAATTTAAAATAGTTACAAGATTTCTTCTGTTTCAAAAGTTTTAAATTAGCACAAACTCGAAAGGCTTTGGACTACTGACTAAATATTCTAGCTTCTACCCCTGGTTTTATGCATTAAGTCCAGAAAAACTTAAACGATATCTTCAAATTTCTAAACTGATTTGATTTTGTGATCAAGGCAAAGCTACTGGAGGGCTATCTGCCTAAAGGTAGGGGGGCAGGATGGCTTGGGCCAAGGGCTTTTTAAGGGGCGCTTACGTGTATTCACGTTACATCTGGAGAAAAGCACCCGAAATTAAAGATCGTTAGATCGACAGCATCGGTAGACCACAACTCTGGACCTTCATACTTCGGCTATCTACCATGTTCAGTGTCTTATCCACCCGGCCATGGTCGGCCTTGAATTTCTGAAATTTTCACATGAAAAGAATTTAGAAACTGATCTGAAATAATCTTTGCATACCTACAGTTCTGATTCAATAGATCGTAAGTAACAGTATTCATATTAATTTATTTTGAAACACAATTTTATAGACAGTATGCCTGCTGAAGTAGTTTTGTTACCCTATCAGAAAGGCGAGAGCTTTAGTCATAAAATAAAGTAGCTATGTGCTACGTAGTGAAATGTTTAAAGCGTCATCTGGCGACTAAATTCGGAGTTAGCGTTCTTATGAATCTCGAAAACGGTGCGATACGGGGAAAATATTATTTACAGAGCTGTATATAAAGAACGTATAGTGTACCTAGATTGTAGGACGAACTGCGGACGGCGAGTATTTTCTGTTACGTGTGATAGCCCCACATAAGGAAACTAATTGTAGCAAAAGTGCTAAAAGTAGAACCTGTAGCTGAATATGCAAAAAGTACAAGCACTGAATCAGAACGTATTTTGCACAATATACAACGCATGGTCATAATGAAACAACCCATATGTGCCGCCTAGGAAAGTGCCACTACGGTTGAAAAAGATGTAAAATCCAAAGTATTTTGCCTTTTTTTTTTATCTATAGTCTTTTGAAATTGATTTTAAGGTAATCGCATGTCTTACTATTTTATGGCACGAATTTTAAGGATACCTATTTTTATTCCTTCGAGAGGAATATGTGAAAATATCTTAGCACACTATAACTAAAAACTTAATCTATTTTTTACAATATTTATGGTAACTTTTCGATTAGGGTGCAGATATGTCGCACATTTGCTATATGTCGCACACTGACAAAACAAGAGGATATAATACATATAAATATCTATCTATCTATATATATATGTATATACATTTCGACAGGACGAAATCGAAAAATAATATTAAATTCCGAATAGAAACAGAGAGGCGAAGGCTTTCGTTTTCTCAATATTTGCATTCCATTTAGTTTCTTAAAATAGGAGTTTTATAATACTCCGAAATCGAAATAAGTCCCTTTTTAAGCAAACGGTTGCCATGGCAACGTTTGTCAAAGGTTGTCACTAGTAACATACATACGTCACTATTACCCTGTCCGAAGTCAAGCCTGGCGGGGAGCATTTCCATAATGCGACAAGATTTGCGTAACGCCCACAACTATTGAGATACACATATTTTAGGCACTTTTCAACTCGAAATTGAGTTCAATTTAGTTTTTTTTCTTTATTCTGTGGCAAGTCTAACGAGGGGGATCTGCCTAGGGAGGGATGCCCCTGTCGCAGGACGTTTTAAGGAGTGCGAACGTGTATTCACATTGCATCTGGAGAAAAACCACCCAAACCTCCAGTCCGTTAGATCGACAGCCGTTCGATTGGCCAGAAGGGACCACCACACTTTATAAACCGGGCTCGGGCTCGGACTCATGAGAAATTTCTCCTTCATTGAACATACTACTTTTAAACAGATTATTCAGGGATAAAAAAATAAATGCAGTTTAAAAAACTAAAAAACACGCTTTTGTGATAAATTGAACTAACTAAAAAGTGAAAAAGAATTCTTAATATAGAAAAAATTAATGATCGAAAAATAGTATTATTTTGAAAAAGGTGTGGGCGCTTTGTGCTATACTTTTTACTTTCCGAACATGTACCATGTAAGGAAAGTATTGTAATCATGAAAAAATTCGACTTCGAGGTTTTGGTGTTTTTACACGTTTTGAGGGCTTCTGAATCCATTTATGCTATTTTTACGAGATGTATGTATGTATGTGTGTGTGTTTGTGTGTATGTGAGTGAATACGATAGCTCCTGAACGGAGCATTCGATTGAGCTCAAATTGGATATATATGTCATAAACCACCGTCGCAAGACCGATATTGATTTTGATGTGTATAGGACGTATAGTTTTTCTACAGGGCTACGACAAAGATTTCTCTTATATTATGGCCTATGGGGGGAAATTCTTGAAAGCGCGCTAGCGTTTAAACGGTAGATTCGATTGAGTTCAAATTGGGTATATATGTTATAAACCGCTATCTTAAGACCGATATTAATTTGGATGTGTATAGGACTTATAGTTCTTTTACAGGGCTACGACAAAGATTTCTTTTACATTATGGCCTATCGGGGGAAATTCTTGAAAGCGCGCTAGCGTTTAAACGATACATTCCATTGAGCTCAAATTGGGTATATATGTTTGAATTATTCATCGATTGAAATTTATTTAAATGCTTGGTCATGATCTTAATCGTAAGTGTTCGGAAAGTCGAGTGGAGTCACTCCAGATTTTTTGTACTAATCGTACCGATCGAATATTCTCAAGAACTGATACAGGGAGCACCCCACGCTTTTTTCACAATAACACTATTTTTCGTTCATTAATTTATTTCTATACTAGCTGAAGTACCCGTTCTTGACGGGTTAGTGAATGCAGATTTCCAAAAAGCAAGAACTTTCGTCAGCATTGTCGGAGGACACAGAATGGATGTATGTTGCCAAAGTAAAGAAAGCGAAGTTATCATTTTTATGGATTGTTAAAATATTACAGGTTAGAGAGTCACTAAGTAATATCATGTCATTCGCTTTATTCGTCATTATGGGATGCGCGAACGAACATTTACGCATATTGAAATAATTTTCGCAAAATCTCAAAATCTAATGCATATTTTTGAAAAATTGGAAGCCTAGAATTTTAGTTGAGTGACAACTTATCACACATATCACCCAATTTCGTTTCATTCCCTGCAGTCTTTATTTCGTGATGCTGGAACAAATTTTCAGCATTTTAAAACGATTTTCACAAAATCTCAAAATGTAATCAAAATATTTTAAAAATTCAACGCCTATAAATTAAGATTAGCCACTACCTATCCTATCACTCAATTTCGTATCATTCGTATGAGTCGTTATTACGTGATGTTTGAAGAAATATAAACGTATTTTGAAAGAATTTTCACAAAATCTCAAAATCTAATAAAAATCTTTTAAAAATTGGACACCTATAGTTTATGTTGAGCAACCATCTATCGTGTGACCCAATTTCATATCATTCGCTTCAGTCATTTTTACGTGATGCTCGAACACAAATTTACGCAGTTTGAAACAATTTTCGTAAAATCTGAAAATCTAATCAAGAATTTTTAAAACTTCGACGCCTATGTTTTAAGTTGAGTGACCACCTATCATGACACCCAATATCGTATCATTCGCTTCAGTCGTTTTTACGTGATGCTTAAACAAAAAAAGCGTCACGGACAGAACGACAGACAGACAAACTTTTTTTTGAGGGTTGCACCGGATTCCCGGGTGCTTGAAACGGATAGAAATCGCAGAATTTTTGAATTCCAAGAAATGTACAGACAAAAGTCTAATTTTATTTATATAGATTAAGAATTATTTTTCACTTTTTAGTTAGTTCAATTTATTACCAAAGCGTGTATTTTAGTTTTTTTAAACTGTATTTCTTTAAATTTATTTTTAATTTTCGATATCTCTCATAAGACACTATAAGGAACACTAAGTTGGAAAGTGCAAACTGTGAAATAATTTATTTTCACTGTGGACCAGTGGCGTAGACAGAATTTTATTTAGGGGTGGGGCTGGGATCAAATTTAAAGCTAAAATTCAATTGTAAGCTAAGTATCAAATTATAAGCTAAATATCAAATTGTAAGCTAAGAAAAGGGTCCCAATTCGGGGGGGCTGCAGCCCCCTCAGCCCCCCTCTGGCTTCGTCCCTACTGTGCACCCCTACTGTGCAAGTATTCATTAACCTGCAATTAAATGCTGCCTTCCTCACTAAAAACGAAAAATAGGTCTCTGATCAACAAACAAGTTTCATAACCACTACAACCAACACAAACATCCATGTAACAATACACAATATTGAGGTAAAATTTTTAGATTTGCGATCAGGATTTCAAAAGCGTAACTACCCAAACATACCATTGAATACTGTCACCAACAGCGAGAGAGGTTCTACTCCATTGTGCTGAGCCGAGTGCCGAAATGATACGCATGCGTAGACCGCGCCTTTGCTCCATCTCTCTCGCTCTCATGCGAAGGATCTCACGAAAATCTCTAATCCTGACAATTCCTAATCAGGATAATGGGATTAACTTATCAAATCATCATCAGTCGTTGATAAGTCTACAAAGTTTAAATTAAATCTGACCATTTAAAGTGGGTCAAAATCGAGTTCAAAGGAATCGGTTACAAACAGGTGAAACTAATAAAAGCGTGTTAAAAACTAATTTCTATCCTACTTCTGTAAAACGCTAACGTATGCGGTACCAAAATCGACTCTATTTCCCCGCTGCGACCCGCAACAGCTAGATGCAAACAGGAGTGCAATAGCAATAACGCATGTGCAAAAATCCAAATGAACAGTTCCATGACGTCCAATGGAGCAAGCCTACGTCACGCAGCTGCTAGATTACAAAATAACCATAATGGAAAATAACCAAAAATGCAAGGACTTTCAGACTTTTTCGCAGCTTTAATATATCGAATGGACAATAGTGGGCGCATGAAACGCCCATCTAAAAAATGTCACCCTGCATTGGGCAAAAGCACATTCTAGCCATTGGCTGTTTCAGCATCGCCTTTCACGATGACACCCGAAGTGTGTAGCAACCCTAACCTAAATACATTGAATGACAAATACTGCCAAAAAAAAAAAGAAACACGATTTTCGTTGAAATGAGTCCAGGAATTTAGTTCTGCACTGAGTATAAAGGTAAGGGAGGCGAAGTTTGCCGTCTTGGCTGCTAGTTTAAAAAAATCTAGTGTTTAAAAATGGATATTGATTCGAGAACTACAATAAATAAGATTAATTCTGGCGATTATATTATTGATTATATTGTTATTTATTATTATTATTGCATAATAAACGTGGTATAAAGCATTGGAAAGTGCATTAATCCTTTGAGGCGCAACCCTTTCCCAATGCTGGAAAAAGAGCAGCCGTTGCCATCGCTCGACTGAACGACCCGCAAGAGGGCGGACGATCGAAACGTTCATCGCGTGCCACAGATCTAGAGATTCCCTTTTTGACGCATCTGGCTCTGCGGCACAGCCAGCTGCGTCGAAAGAGGGTCTCTAGAACTGTGGCACGCGATGAACGTTTCGATCGTCCGCCCTCTTGCGGGTAGTGAAGTCGAGCGATGGCAACGGCTGCCCTTTTTCCAGCATGGGGCAATCTATCCAGCTGTTCTCGCATTCTTCCATTTTTCAGCAGATGTCAGTGCTGTTCAAAAGAATCGTGACCCTTTTTTGACGGAAAGGACGTGCTAAAAAGGATTCTCGTTGGAGCTATGTCACCCGCCACTACTTTTATAAAAATCCAATCTATTCTTCGTGCCTGGCAACTGTCAAAACGTCAGACTTGGGTGTTCCCAGAGCGGGAACACTGCGCGTTAAAGGGTTAAGAGTTTGCTATACTATTTTTGTCTTTCATTTGCGCAAACAGCACAATTTATGATATTCTATCAACGAAGTAATTGAAACACTTCTTTAGAACTAAAAGTCTATTAAAATCGCTTGCTTAAAACTATTGTTCAATTTTCGTCAGGTTTATTCTAAACATACTTCTTTCTAATAAATGCTAGGGTTTGCCAGTCTCTAATCAAATATGGGAGATGCCGCCCAAACTAAGGTCAGTTATGGGGATTTATTTTGTTGTCTTTTGAATTGCAGTCTCTAAAATATTCACTTAATTGTCCACGATATATGACGACATCCTCAAAACATGAATCTAAAAAAACTTAAAAAATAAAAATATTTTAGTGTTTTTTATTCTTTTTATTAGTTATCTAACAATGAGGAGAGTAGCCAATATTAGCAACTACAATTAACGTAGATGTTACGCTACGATGAGGAACTTAATTAAAATCTTTATAACGTATAACCTGATTCTAATGAATTTATAACTTTATAGCTCAATTACCGTAATTTCCGGCTTATAATCCGCAGCGATAGATAATCCGCAGGTGCTTTTTTTCAAGTAGAAAAAAAATATTTCTTTAGATAATCCGCAGCGGTAGATTATCCGCGGATAGTATGGCGATGCTTTCACCGAAATTGGTAATTATTTTCTATGTATAGTAAAAACACAGTATTAATTTTAGAATCGGCTTATTGTAAATTATTTCCTACTAAAAATCTATTGTTATGAATGAGAATTATCAAACATACTTTGACGATCATTTTTTGATTTAAATCACAATTGATACACAATTTTTAAGCTAGGCATTCTACCTGTAAGCCCTAAGAACTGTATTATGAAATTAATCAAAAATAAGAAAGCAAACATTTCTTTCGGAACAAACAAAACAAAATGTATGGTAGCATGTAGAATACTTATCGCATATTTTGTAACATCGTAATTATTTAGTCAAGTGACCTTATTATAAGAAAAACAAAGTTGTACTGAGACCTACCTTTTTACTGGAATAATATATATACAAACAATAAACCTTTTATTGGAATAATATATAGACAAACAATAAACCTTTTACTGGAATAATATATGGACAGCAAATATTGAATAAGTAATCAATACAGACAATACTCAGCAACATTTACGCTTAATATTTACAAGTAATTAAAAAAAGAAACTAAAAATTAGAATCATCTGAATCTGGAAAACCCAAAAGCAAATCATCATTCAATTCCAAGGAGTTATCAGAATTTTATTTTGTTTTGATAAAAAGTTTTTTATTGTAAAATCTGAAGGGCTTCAGGAAAAGTTTCAGTAGATAGTACGCAGCGATGCATAATACGCACTGGATAAATTTTCATCTTTTTTAGTAGATAATCCGCGGATTATAAGCCGAAAATTACGGTAAGTGAATCATTACATTCAATTTAACTCAAAGATTTGTTTTCTTTTGGTTTTTGCAAAAATAGCAAAAGAAAATAACTAAATTTTAAATACACAAATATATACCCCCAGGATCACAATCCATTATAAAATTTACACCAAACACTTATATAAAACAAGAGAACTTGTCTTTTAAATAACTTCAAATTTAAACAATAATCGGTTGTTATTTAGGAAACGGGGAACTTTTGAATGGTGGTTGATCGTTAGAACATTCAATTCAGATAGTATGCAGGCTGTCATCGGATTCAAGAAACCAATAAGCAATTGAAAAAAATAAGTAACGTGACTGTTATGGCTATTATCGTATACTGGAGTTTTATCCGCGAATATTTGAAAATCTGCCTGTGTGCGCCCGTTGTAACTGCTCCCACAACGGGCTTTGATTTCTAGTAATCAACACTGTTACGAATTTTCGGGGCAACCCGCTGTTCTGGGCTTAAAATGGTTCAAAATTCGTATGCAGTTTCTAAAAATCTCGAGAAATATGGGTCCTAGGCCTTCGGTCACTTCACTTTTGGGGACTTCTTTTTGGCGCAAGATTTGGCTATATTTCACCAAAAGTCGCCAGGCTTGGCGACATTTTGGTCATTGGGCGCGATTTTCCCAATGGGGCTTGTAGAGATGCTTTTTCTGCATAACATGCATAATAGCCTAATATTTCTCTTCTATGATCAAAATTCCCGATTTATGTGGAATCCTCGAGAAATAGACTTTTTCTGGAAGATTCTTGTAGCTTCTGCGTCGACCATAAATACAAGCTGTTGGAGGCCCCAGTTCAGTCTGAGTTGAGATCCCGTCCAGTGAGTTTGATGTGTTACGCCATAGAAGCGGTGCTTCGCTTTTGTTTTGAAGCTTTGTTCGCAAGTGCTGCGTGTAAATTCTTCACTGTTAAGTCTTGAGGGAGTGTTAGTGTTATCCCACGTCTATTTCTACTGTATTTTACCTGTGGAAGTGTTTTTATTGTGTGTGAGAAGCACAGCATTTGCGAGAGCTTCAGATCTAAGCGGACTGTTAAAAGCACATGACTGTTGGATTCTGCTTGTGAATTTTGTACAACTGATGGTTCGACGAATTTCGAGAAGCCATAAAGTGTGTGTTCCATCCTGACCAGTGGACTTTTATCTAGAACTTTCTACCCAACTGGACCTTTAGAACGACGAACCCAGGAAACAAGCGGAGTACTCTGCAACAATACCTTCATCTCATTTACACCGTCTTGCCTACGATAAATGAATTTATCTAATAACTTCAAAGTCCTCTAGTAAGAAAAATAAAAGTTTATTATGAACAAAATAACTCTATAGTATCCCAATTAAATTAAAATTTTAAAAAAATCTGGAGTGACTCCACTCGACTTTCCGAACACTTACGATTAAGATCATGCCCAAGCATTTAAATAAATTTTTATCGATGAATCATTCAAACACATGTACCAAATTGAAGCTCAATCGAATGCACCGTTTACACACTAGCGCACTTTCAAGAATCTCTCCCCATAGGCGATAATGTAAAAGAAATCTTGGTCGTAGCCCTGTAGAAAAACTGTAAATCCTATGCACACCAAAATCAATACCGGTCTTAGGATGGTGGTTTAAAACATATATACCCATTTTGAGCTCAATCGAATGTACCGTTTAAACGCTACCGCACTTTCAAGAATTTCGCCCCATAGGCCATAATGTAACAGAAATCTTTGTCGTAGCCTTTTAAAAAAATTGTAAGTCCCATACACACCAAAATCAATATCGATCTTGCGACGGTGGTTTATAACATATAGACCCAATTGGAGCTCAATCGAATGCCCCGTTTAGGAGCTATGATGTTCACTCACATACACACACACACATACATACATCACCGTAAAAGTGCATCAATTAATTGAGAAGACCCCAAAACGTGTCCATACACCAAAATCTCGAAGTCGAATTTTTTCATATTACAATACTTTCCTTACATGGTACATGTTCGGAAAGTAATAAAAGTTTATTTTGAACGCAATAGCTCTATAGTGTCTCAATTAAATTAAAAATAAAAGCGCATTGCGAAAAATAAAAAGATGTAAAATTGAAATTTTACAAGAGATCGTAAAATACTCATTTTTATTCTGTTTGTACTAACATTAATGCGTTTAGATCGCCAGTCAAACCTAGTTTGCGTTTTCTTCGACTCCCAGTCTCTTTCGAAAACCAAATCGACATTTCTGGAGGAGAACATTATGGGATTACGTTACAAAACTAATGCGCCCCGGTTTCTTAAAAAACAAAAATTCAAATAGGAAATCTTTTGAAATTCACTGCATTTGAAAACGTCATATTTCTTCTATGTCTTCGTATTTTTTTTTTTTTTCAAAATATTTATATTACTTTTCTAAAGTATAATTTTTTTTTTCAAAAGTCTTTTCATAAGTGGCTTTGTGAATCACTCCTTGCTTCACAATCTTCTTCAAGTTACCCCTAAAAAAATGTTTTACATGAAATGACAGATCACGGATGCTGCAAATTTTCTGAGAAAATGGTTGTGAGTGTTTATTTTTTTTTTTTATTAAAAACAGTAGTGCATTACTTTAACATGAATGTAAAAAGAACACTGTGAAATAACGCAGAGAAAGAGGCAGAAAAAATTTCGTTTCGGGTGCTACGTAAGGTCGACACTCCTCATTTCCAAGGAAAAAAGAAAAAAAAAAAAAAGCTCCATCATCCACACACTGGTTTTGTTGTGAACATGTATATCAGAGTTGTGTGCTTGGCTCGAGAGAGAGAACCAGCTTATAAATCCTCGTCAGAAGGACAACACAAGAGTGGGGGGTGCCTCCCGTGGGGGGTCTTTCTAAGGGATGCCTCCGGCAGGTATATTTCGTAAGATACAATGCAAGTGGGAAGTGTGAAGCAGCTCATCACATATTTATAATTACTCCCGATTTCTTTTTCAATATTCTAAATTTGATACTCTTGCCCATTCTGAAAGTCCAACCTCTATCCGTAGTGCTATTTTAATTCTGATTCTTAAATCACATTCGCTTCAATTTCTGCTGGCGCCTTCTGTCTGTCCGATTCATTTATTTTTATCCCGTTCCCACGGGGTTTCGATAACGTTTCTTAGGCAACAAATTCTGCTTGCCTTTCCTCCCTCTTGGCGACACACATTTAAGTTTTGGTAAACTTGCATTAGTGATTAACCATCTTTTCATAGTTTTTTTCAATCTGGCGATTTATTTGGCGACCGTTCCTACCGGCTCTCAGTTCTATCGCCAGGTTGGCTTTCTGTGTTCTCACACCGTTTTCACTCAATCTTTTGTACTCTGCCCAAGAGGTTATTGCTTTCGCTGTTTCGTGAGCCACCGCACTACGCCTTGTAATTTTCCACTATTGAAAATGCCAATAAAAAAATTGTCACGTAACTAACTGTTTGTCTGCATTGAATTCCTGGTTGTTGCAATTGAGAATTTTTCTTGGGGTTTCCGACTCCAATCTTGAAATGGTCTTATACCCCTGAATATCCGTTTAACATTTATTTCCTTCCAAATAACATTTATTAAAAATGCTAGAAGAACACAACAGAAGTACAAACACAGTAGAAGGGGGGAAAGGGACAGCCAAGGGTTAACGGGATTCGAACCCGTGAACTCATCACTTGCAGGCGTGTGGTAGAGATGGGTAAGAAAACCCACACAGCCGTGCGGTCTCCAGTTCCTGGGTATTGTATGTTAAATACTACACTATGCCGCGTCATAAACGAAGTATCTTAATGGTGATGTTCGAAAAAATCACGTGGTTTTGGTACATAAGTAAGAATAAACTAATTATGCCAGACATTTCAAAATTTTGAAACTGTCTCTTTACAAGCTGTACTACATACTAAAATAAACGATCCATCTGTATCGGTTTCAAAACTTTTAGGAAAAATTCTTAAAAATCGGAAATTTTCGCAAAACGTGTCACTCTTCCAAAAATCTTGGAGCTCAGATCCATGTTTAAGAATTTTTTCTGAAAAGTTCACATAGCTTTTTCAGTTATTGCAGTGTGTAAAGCAGCTTAGGAAGAACCCTCTGGAATTTTTTTGGAGACCCTGGTGCTATTAGTTTATTTCAATTTGTGTACCTAGACTAAAAACAGAGTTTTTTTCTTCGACATACACCCTTAATCCTTTAACGCGCAGTGTTCCCTCTCTGGGAACACCCAACCCTGACGTTTTGACTGCTGCCAGTCACGAAGAATCGATTTCATTTCTATAAAAATAGTTGCGGGTGACCTAGCTCCACGGGAATCCTTTACTTTTCAGCGCGCCATTTGCCGTAAAAAAATTTGTCGCGATTCTTTTTAACAGCACTGACATCGGCTGAAAAATGGAAGAATGCGAGAACAGCTGGATAGATGGCCCAATACTGGAAGAAAAAGGGCGGCCGTTGCCATCGCTCGACTTAACGACCCGCAAGAGGGCGGACGATCGGAACGTTCATCGCGTGCCACAAATCTAGAGACCCTTTTTTTGACGACAGCTAGCTGTGCCGGCACAGCCAGCTGTCGTCCGCCACCTTGCTGGTAGTTAAGTCGAGCGATGGCAACGGCTGCCCTTTTTTTCATCATTGGGAAAGGGTTTGCGCCTCAAACGGTTGAGTGTGAAACAACTCCCACCGCCTATAGTAAGTAATCTTCCCACTGCCCGGGAAAGGGTTAAATGGGCAGCGGAAGTCCAGAATACCGTTTTCCTACAAAAATTGTCTTCGGTGTTCGCAAGTGGCGCATCCATTTAGACATTACAAGGAGGACTGTGCAATATTCTTCTCTCTCTATCCAATCTTCGTCGCGTCTCCAGTAGCGAAATCGATATTCGTTCCTCTCCTAATACTTTATTCATTAAGCAGTGGTGTTTCGAGAAGGGGGGGGGGCTTCTGAGGATTTTAATTGGCATAATGCGTTTATCAGTGTTTAGTCTTCGGCTAATAAATTTCCATTCATAGCTTTTGGTGTGGGTGTGTGCGTGGGTAAGGGGTGGGGGTTGAGCCTATATAGCTCTTCTGTATTTGCATTTCATGCCGGGAGCGACTCAAAAGGAGGGGATATCGCCTAGAATGATAAAACTGAAGATGGAGAAAGCTGATTTTAGAATTTTAAATTTCTCATAGCCATATATCAGTGTGGAATGGGGTCTTTGGGTATGAATGGATGCTACAAGCAGAGGGCAACTTTTGTTAACCCTTTGAGACGCAACCCTTTCCCAATGCTGTAAAAAGGGCAGCCGTTGCCCTTTTTTGAAGGGCAGCCGTTGCTGTGCGGCACAGCCAGCTGTCGTCAAGAAAGGATCTCTAGATCTGTGGCACGCGATGAACGTTTCGATCGTCCGACCTCTTGCTGGTAGTTAATTCGAGCGATAATGGCAAAGGCTGCCCTTTGTTCAGCATTGGGCAATCTATCCGGCTGTTCTCGCATTCTTCCCTTTTTCAGCAGATGTCAGTGCTGTTAAAAATAATCGTGACAATTTTTTTACGGGAAAGGATGTGGTAAAGAGTAAAGGACTCTCGTGGAGCTATGTCACCCGTAACTATTTTTATAGAAATCTAATCTATTCTTCGTGACTGGCAACAGTCAAAATGCCAGAGTTTGGTGTTCTCAGAGCGGGAACACAGCGCGTTAAAGGGTTAAATTTTGCCAGTTGGTATTAGGGGTTCCCCAGAATAATGTCATTTTTCTGTGCATGTCAATATTCTTCCCTAGTCGAAACTAACTAAGCTAGTAACGTAGTACGAAATTTGGCGCATATGGGACTGTTTTAGCGTAGGTGCTACACCGGAGGCTATTTACCGAAATTCGTTGGTTATTGGGGATAGGGAGTCAAAACGTCCTTTTAACATATCCTGCGTGAACTCATAACCGAAGAGATATTCATGAAATTCTAGCTGCGAAATATAACACTCAGCAATAACTAAAACTCGACTTCAGAACATTTTGAATAGAATCTTTCAAAGAGGGTAGACAAAATATGTGGGAGACGATGGCTATTTTTCTTGAACGAAAAAAAATAATACCGCAAAATACAGCAAAATTGTCCCCAATCAAATAAGAGACCCCCCTGCTTTTCTCGTGCATTTCGTTTGCTCTTAAAATACCGAATAAACGCCCCCCTTAAGTTGGATTCATACTGGCTGTTCCGTGCCGCTAAGTCTATCTGCTCCGCCGTTCTTTTACATTTTGAAACTTTGGCTGATCGCGCGCGAGCTTCTCAATAAATGCACCAATGAGATCACGCCGTATACCAGGGACGTGTGACGTCAGAACAATGCTCTCCGTTTTGCTTCTCTGAGTGACGTCATCGCGGCTTCTTGGTGTTACGAAACGGACAGTATGAATCCAGCTTCATTGGAAGATAAAGGGGGCGCTTGAATGGTATATTTTTCCGATTTTTACTGTTTATGCGCCTCCATAGATCGCGATTTTCCTTATAGATTGGGGGGCGGAGAGCGCTTTTGCGGTATTTTACGGTATTTCTAAAAATCTCCCTTTAAAATTTAACAAATATGAGACTTATGCTTAGACACAGTTTATTTGTAATTCAACAAGAAAACTTATTCGTTTGAAGTTTATGCACAAAAACAACATTACTTGCCAATGCAGCTAAAATTTTCAGGAATAGAAATACAGATCGAAAAATGACCAATATTAAAAACCAGTTACATAGAACAAATCACTTGTGCGTGTATCACTTGTAAGAAATAAATCACTTGTGCATGAATCATGCAGCATTTCTTACCAGCTTCTCTTTCAGGAAAAAAACAAATATTGACAATAGACTGCAAAAATTAAAAACATCCCTTCAGAACCTGCATCGTGCTGTCTCACAAATCGTAAATCTACGAGACTTTTGAAGCATAAACAAGTGTAAAGTACTATTTTTTAAAAATTCTCCAACGTATTTGGTGATTATCATCAAATAAAGACCAGATTTATCTTGAAAATATCAGCTTTCTCAAGCCGAACAAAATCGCACTAAAATCGGTTCATTCCTTTGTTAGTTGCGATGCCAGAAAGAGCGAATTCAAACTTCATACGTCGGAGATCATACTAAATACAACCCTTTTACAACAACCAAATAGAATCACCATTTTCAGTGGCTCAATGTCTGCCTTACAGGCACTTAGTGAGGGTGGCTCAGGTTAAGTCTTGAACATCATTTCTCTTTTCGAAATAATCCACAGTCTGCCAGCAAAAAAAAAAAAAAAAAAAAATGTATCCTGCAACGGATCCCTGCCCGTGTGGCATTGTATTGAACGAAGATGTTGATTCTATATAGCGATGAGCACCAGAGATTTGGACAAGACTGCCAACATAAGCGTAAAGTTTTCAAAATTATTGGGGGGGCCGGGCCCCACAACCACATATATTCACGTCAGTGGCGTAGCCAAGGGGGGGTAGGGAGGTCATAGTCCCCCCTCCATGAAGAATTTTTTGTCATACAAAATGTATATTCTTCACTCCGTTCGTACACCCGTATACATATATGTGAGTTGCAGAAGTCGTAACCCCCCCCCCATGAAAAATTTCTGTCTACGCCACTGATTCACGTACATATAACTTACTCATAACTGCCAACTACTACGGAATATAATTAACCACTTTTTCTACCTGAGTTTTCGGCTTAAAATATAGCAAAATTTTTGTGCTGCGCACGCGAGCTGGTTACTAGATTGAAAAAAAAATAATTAAAAAATATACAGTTTACAAAAAATGGTTAATTATATTCCGTAGTAGTTGGCAGCTATGACTTACTATATATAAGTGTAAATTATTCGAGGCGCTCGAGCTCTATAGGTCCATAGAATTCTACACCTATGTAAGGTAAGTATCCATGTTAGTATCTTTCTACCATGTTATAAGTTAAAAATAGAAGCAAAGTAATAAATCCAAAGGAGGAAAGAACATTTTCGATGAGAGAGTGCATTTTAGACACATCTGAACTTTTCTTCATTTCATACTTTACATTGCATAGTCTGATTTTAATGAACCAGAGCCTGGCGAGGGCAGCTTCTTGTAACATTCTGTATTACGTGGCGTCAAATGAATACTGAATCATGATTGAATTCAAAAGAAGAAAAATCTTAAAAGTACAAGTAAAGGATTTTTTTTAACGTTTGTAAATGGCGTGAAATACATTTTTTATGTTAATATAAATTAGTTTTCTGTATTGAGTGGTAAATTATTGGGTGGGCTCAGACCCTATTCACAATTTATTGGGGGGGCTCGAGCCCCGCGGGCCCATATAACTCTACGCCTATGACTGCCAAATCGTTCTTCCCTTTCAGATGCAAACGCCTTGGTTAAAATCCAAACTCATAATTCTATCCAAACTAAAAACAAATATCAAATCACTAAATGTCGACAACAGATACTACTATGACAAGATTAAGGATGAAGTACCACAAGAAAATGGAGATTTCTGCCGATGTCGCTAAAGTATCAAAAAGTGCGGGCATTTGCCACGACGTTATGTCTTTAGCTTGACCAGCTGTTTAAGCGGCTATGGTTTGTTTGCATTACACACCTGGAAGAGAGACTTTGACTCCAGACTAGTGTCTGATCGGCACAACCAAAATTGTTCAGAAACACCACGATATACGAATTTCATACAGAAGCTAATATTGCAGGATTCTTCAAACTTTACGACAGCAAAAGTAACAGCATGGATGAATGCTGCTGCGAGGATGACGATATTTTCATCCAACTTAGTTAACCCTTTGGAGGTGCAAACCCTCTCCCAATGCTGAAAAAAGGGCTGCCGTTGCCATCGCTCGACTTAACTACCAGCAAGAATCGGAACGTTCATCGCGTGCCACAGATCTAGAGACCCTTTTTTTGACGACAGCTGGCTGTGGGCTTGCTGGTAGTTAAGTCGAGCGATGGCAACGGCTGCCCTTTTTTCAGTATTGGGCAATCTATCCAGCTGTTCTCGCATTCTTCCATTTTTCAGCAGATGCCAGTGCTGTTAAAAATAATCGTGACCATTGTTTTTACGGGAAATGACGTGCTAAAGGGTAAATGATTCTCGTTGAGCTATGTCACCCGCAACTATTTTTATAGAAATCCAATCTATTCTTCGGGACTGGGCCAGGCACGTAACCAGGAAAATTTTCCGGGGGTTGGGGGGGGGATATGAACTTATATGTGTATAAATAGATGGAATTTCGTCACTAATCCAAACATTTCGGGGGGGGGATATATCCCGATATCCCCCCCCTGGCTACGCCCCTGGGACTGGCAACAGTCAAAACGTCATAATTTGGTGCTCCCAGAGCGGGAGCACTGCGCGTTGAAGGGTTAAGAGCGTAACTAACCAAACTAGGCTAACAGACTTTCTAATTGTAGAGAAAAAACGCACAGGAATTTGTCCGACTTAGTGGGAGCTACGGTATACCAGACAGACAGACTTCAAACTTAGAATACCAACTTGGGCGCCGTTTCGTCCGTCCCTTTCAAAGGGGACAACATTGATCCACCTGTTAGGTTCGTCTACAGTTGAGTGACCAGTACTTCCAGCGTAGTAGTGACCAATGTCCATAAACGGTTATCGTCTGTCATTAGAAAAAAATAAATAAAAATCTTATCAATCGGCTCGCATATAAAAAACCATGACAATTACAGCACAAAGCGGACTTTTAACGAAAGCACCAAGCTAATCGGAAATAGCTTCATTGCAGAAACGAGTTCATTTCGAAACATAGAACTGAACCTCCGAATCGCGCAAAATAAAACTTCATTACCACCGGGCTTCGGCCCATTAAACTCATTGCCAGAAGAGGGAGGAGGGGGGGGGGGGGGGACGGAGTTAAAACTTAAGCGGCGATGGCTTAGAACTAAAATACGCACTTCTATACAACCCAACACTCTTTAAGTGCACAACCTGAACCTTTCAAAACACTATTCGGCTTTAAAGAATATTACCTCCCTCACCGCACGAACTTCTGGTTTGCTTTTCAAGTACCCAGAGACGTTTGTTGAACGTATCTCTTGTTTGTGGGGAGTTTGTGCTTCGAAAATTTTGCAGAGCTCTGAATGTTTAATGTGGTTATGAAACGTTCGGTTGCAAAAAGGAGGAAAATGCTACTTGATTTGCGCGATTACCGTTAACTCTAAAATAGTCAGTTATCAGGATCTTTTGTTAAGAGGCTTAAAAATGATACGCGTGATTCAGTTCAGAGTTTAATGAGTGGTTTACTGTTTTAAAGCCATTTTATTTGGAATAATTTACTGGACTGGTTGCAGTTGTGTATTAATTAAATTATTTTTAGGGATAATATCTTTAAGGAATTGTTCGTAGCCTTTTAAATAATTAATTGTTGCAGAAGGTATAAGAATTTTCTAAATTTTAGTGTCATTACGTATTTATATTAACTATACTTCACAAATCATTGGACGCTTTCTCAATTGTTAGTTGCATAAAGTTGAAAACAAATTAAAAAAAATCAACTTATCGCAAAAGTACCTGGGCTCATTTGGGCCCAAGCTGAAGTACCATGATCGCACTATTTGCTCAAGAAAGGAATAGACAATAGAAGAGGTTTTTTTTTGGCGGGGGGGGGGGATGCCAGAACAATCCTAATTAAATTATAGAACGTGTCATTTAGACATGTTATTTCACGTTTTGTGCTATGCACTGGTTCTGCCTCTGTGTAAAAGAATTCTTTTACATCTTCTCGCACTCGGCTCTTTATTTTTGCTCAGGTTCTGCCTGTTGTAGTGACGATCACTCCCAGGGAAGTGCTTAGGGTTTTAGCTGCCCAGGACAAAAAATAATTCCAAATCTTTCTGATTTATCTACTTACTAAATTGTTAATGTTCACCTCCCCTCTCCCTGCTCATTAAAAACCCACTGCTGCTACTGTCTCTAATTACGTAAATTTGATTAATTAATTGAAAGATTTTAAAGCAACACTTTTCCCATGCAACCTAGCTACTTACCATGCTGTAAATTTCAAAAAGAAAGCTATACACGAAATTACAAATTCTGTATTTTTCCTCGGCTATGCTTAATGAAGGAGCAGTTTTCTGATCACCTATGTCAGGAAGTTTATTTGGTTACTTGATATCCATGAATTCAACAGTTTTTTAGCGGCCCTGGCCGGTTGCCCAGTTTGCCATCCCCCTAAGCACGGCTCTTATAACTCCCATCACGATTATCTGGGAGTACCCAGAAAGTCATCGAATAAGTTCAAAAACTTATTTTAAAAAATAATGAGCTGTGAAAGTGAAGTTTGTTATACATGATCAGTTACTATTAACCCTTTAACGCGCAGTGTTCCCGCTCTGGGAACACCAAACTCTGACGTTTTGACTGTTGCCAGTCATAGAAGAATAGATTGGAATTATAGAATTATATAGGAAGAATATGGAATTATAGAATTATACAAGAAGAATATGGAATTATAGAATTATACAGGAAGAATATGGAATTATAGAATTATACAGGAAGAATATGGAATTATAGAATTATATAGGAAGAATATAGAATTATAGAATTATATAGGAAGAATGTGGAATTATAGAATTATATAGGAAGAATATGGAATTATAGAATTATATAGGAAGAATAGATTGGATTTCTATAAAAATAGTGGCGGGTGACCTAGCTCCACGAGAATCCTTTACATTTTAGCACATCATTTCCCGTCAAAAAATGTTCACGATTCTTTTTAACAGCACTGAAAAATGGAAGAATGCGAGAACAGCTGGATAGGTGGCCCAATGCTGAAAAAAGGGCATCCGTTGCCACCGCTCGACTTCACGACCCGCAAGAGGGCAAACGATCGAAACGTTCATCGCGTGCCACAGATCTAGAGACCCTTCTATTGATGCAGCTGGCTGTGCGGCACAGCCAGCTGCGTCAAAAAAGGGTCTCTCGATCTGTGGCACGCTGGTCGTTAAGTCGAGCGATGGCAACAGATGCCCTTTCTTCAGCATTGGGAAAGGGTTGCGCCTCAAAGGGTTAAAGTTTTTATTGATTTTTATTTTGAGTTATGAAGGGGCTAGAGGCCCGTGTGTGTGTTTTATGCTATGACAAGGATATGGCTACGATTAGCTGTTAAGGAATGGAGGCGCCTTGGCCGGAGGACTTTTTTAGGGTTTCTGACGCACATTCACGTTACTTCTGGGAAAACCGACTAATACTTCAGACTGTTAGATCGACAGCCGCGCGATAGGCCAGGCCAGAACACTTTGCCTTCGCACTTCAGCCGTCTTCTATTTTGAGTGTTTTATCCACTCGGCCATGGTGGATCCTAGAAACCCATGATATCAAAATGGCTGCACCTCGAGAAAAGTCTCTTGATTTATATAAACAAAATCAGGTACTCGGATTACTCAACTTCTTTAATGGAGCATTTCCCGGTCGGTGGATTGAACAAGATGGCCCGATTCCCTGGTCACTTCGTCCACCTACTTATCAAGTCTCTGGATTTCTTTCTGTGGAGGTACACTGCTGGACAAGACTTTGGCGTCCACCTGTGTCTCGGTGTGTGTTATTAATGTAAAGCTATGCTTTGTAAAATGCAACGATAAATCAATAATATGTACATGGAACCATCAAATTAGTATATTAATGGGGGAGGGGGGGAAATGATGATGGAAAACGCGAAAATGAGGTGGTCAAAAATTTGGCCACCAGGAAGAGTTTTAGGAAATATTTCTTTTAAATGTAAGTGCTCCGTTACAAATTATATAGCTTACAAGTGGAGGATCTATCAATGAAGAAAAACGTGCCGAAATCATCAGATTGTATGGCCTGCTTAAAAGTCTCGAGAAAACAGCAATCGAAGCAAGTTTTTCCAAGGATACAGTCATTGGGGGACTCAAGAACGGGAACTGGAAAACAGGAAAAAAGACCGTAAGTCCTGAATATTTGTCCGTTCTTGATAAAAGGAGAATTAGGAGGATGATGCGTCAATTAATAATACGGCAAGATGTCTCAAGTTTCACACGCAAACGCATCGACGAATCAACGGACTTCAAGCAAATGGTTTTCACGGATGATAAGCGATTTTGCCTCGATGTACCCGGAAACGTCAGTTCATACGTCGGACAAAGAGGTGACAGCGCCATCACACCACATCGAGTGAAGTGTCATGATTTTAGGTGTCGTCTTCAGCTTCATGGTAATCTCTACTTATTATAAAAGAAGGTGTCTGCGTGTCTGTGTGTGTGTGTGTCTGTCGGCAGCGTTACGGACAAACGGCTACACCTAGAAACACCAAATTTGGTACTCGGGAAGATGTAAATATGTAGTTGTGCACCTCGAAGCGATTTTTCAAAATTCGACCTAGATTTTTTTTTATTTTATGTTTTATGCGATTTTTGGCACTTTTTCTCACCTAATTCGTAATAACGGCGGAAATTACGCTCGCAGCAAAACGGCATTTGTATCATCGGATAGAGGAAGAAATTTTCTTTAAAAACAGTTTGTTCTGAATACGTAACATGATTTACCGATTTTTAGGAATTTTTTTACTAAACATCTGCTTCGCGATTTTTTTTCGTAAAATAATTTTAAAACTGTCGCATCTTGAATTCTATCCGTCATAACTTTTAGATATTTTGACAAATCGTGAAACATTCTTTTCTCTCTCTTTTAAAATATAAACGAAAAAATTATGTAAATTAGATGATTTTTTACGAATTTTAATGCAGCCTAATGTTTAGAATTTAATAGCATCAACGCGATCTTACGCCATTCATTACATTGCGATCACGGCACGAGAATTTATGTTCGGTTGTTGCCACAGAAAGGATTAGAAAAAAGGGTTTTTTCAACCAATCGAGTTTTTAAATGGGATATCAGAATTTCAATTCGCAAGTGAGGATCTATGACGTCAAATGCTTTAAGATACGTAAACTTTACGCCATAATTTTAACTCATTTATTCCAGCTCTATTTTCAACACAGGGAGACGATATTTTGAATAAAATTTACTGTAGAAATAAACTAAGAAATTCACGATTATTATTATTAGAAGTGGTATTTTAATCCGGTGCTTATTTAAAAATTGAAATGTTTTCACGGCGCTGAAAATGTTCATTTTAAAAGTTACAAAGTTCGTTTCAAAGCGCGATATATTAAAATTTTTCTATTTACTATTTTTATTTTTGGCATTTAATTTAGCGCAGGCGTTGCCTAACATACGCATGCAGGTTGCGAGTATAGTTTTATTTTAACGTTGAATTACGTTCCTCCATAAAGGTCCAACGCAAAGTTTTAATGATACCGTTTGAAAACAATTATGCGAAATATCGAAATTAACTCCCTCAATCTACCGGGGTATCCTTTACGGCAGTCAAACAGTGACGTCATAAATTAAAAAAAATGCGTGAAATTTGTAAACTCTAACGCCCTGTCACAATTAAAATGGGAATAAGTAGCTCCTCGAGATTACACAGTTTGATGTTTTTCAGGAGACAGGACTATGGAGGATATAAAAGATATCAGTACAGATACACAGTAAGATGAAATGGTTTGCGGCGCTAAATACGCCAATCTTATAAAACTATGTATAAATTAAATATATATGGAGAGTTTCCTTAATGGCAACCATTATGTGAAATGATTATTATTTATGCTAATGCGTAAATTACAAAGAATCGCCACAGAATCACAAGATCCCATTGAGGCCAAATAATCTAAGCTGTTTCTTTTAAGGGAGCCTTGAAGAGGGAGAAGCGAGTATAGATAGTATTAATGTACGTAATAGGTAGTATTATTAGATTTGTAAAGATAATATGAATAAATCGCAATGTACCACGTTAATAAATATTTCATGAAATTAAAAGTGTTTATCCTTTTTCAACGGTTGTCATACAACCAACTAAACGAAAAGTAATTCTAATTTGCGTTAATATATCCCGCAGTAATTTCAACAGAGGAGATTACTTGAACTTTTTTAAAAATGAAATTCTGTTTTGTCACATGCAGATATGATTTTAGTAGTAAAATATTCCCTTCTTCCCGTATGAAGAGCGGGTGCGCAGCTATTTTAAAAACATCTCTTGAAAATAGCATAAATGAATTCAGAAGACCTCAAAACGTGTCAAAACACCAAAATCTCGAAGTCGAATTTTTTCATGATTACAATACTTTCCTTATATGGCACATGTTCGGAAAGAAATAAATGGTGCTCCATTTCATGTAGTGTCTTAGGTATTTAATGCTACAACTTGAGCCTAAAAAACAGTATTATGTAGAAATAAGACATTTTGAAAGCCAGGAGTTCTCTGCAAACCATTAAGCTTTCCATTTTTTTGATAGTGAATGACACTGACGTAGTTTTTTGAGTCATTATCTAAAATCTTGTAAATAAATAAAAATGAAATTCTGTTTGTTAGTTTGTGGATTTGATTCGTATACAAATCCACAAAAATGGACCTATCGGCCTGAAATTTAGCACAGATATGTAAAATATAGAATAAATCGTAGTCCACTTTAAAACTTTGAAAGTCCACCCGTTCCCGGAATTTAAGAGATTTTTTATGCTCTCCACGCAAAAAGCTTTCCGTAATTGTAACCCATGTAGTGAAAAAAGTGTGAAATAAGGATCGTGGTTGCCATGTGTGGCGATTTTGCCCAATGAAATGTTTTAAATTCTCAAAGTAAAAATAAAAGAATAATAATGATTTTTTTTTGTTAGTTTATATTCGTACGGTTATTTTTTTAAAAATTATAATATCGTGTGCATGGGAAATCGGAGCAGGAATGAAATGTTTTATACGCAAAACAATAAGAATTGAAGATTTCCGAGGCTAATATGTAAAATTTTTTAGTTTGGTGAAAAAATAAAGTGGCTGAAATATCGATTTTGAGTAAGTGAGTTCTAGCGGTTTGCACAGTTTTCGGCTTGGCGCAATTTATTGAGAGCTTAAGGAAATAGATTTTTGCAAAAAAAAGTGCAAAGGTTTTATTAGAATACAGCGTTAAATTTTAATGATCCGTGAAGAAATAATGCAGTTATTAAGGGATTTCAAGCGATCTAACTGCAGAATTCTCGCCAATTGAGTACATTGATTTAAGTTGGGGCAATTCCGCCAAATTTCAGAAAATTGAAATCTTCTCATTTAGTACATCGGAGTAACTATGAATAAAACACATTATAGTTGATAATTTTAAAAAATTCGGCTGTATTAAGGGATTCCACTTTTCAAATAAATGCGTGCTTTACTCTTTGGCGTTCGAACCATTTCCGATATTGATTGCTGCTAAGTCAATGCTTCGAATGATTCCCTGAAAAAACTCTTGCAAAATGGCGTATGTTGGCACTTTGGCGAGGCTTAGATTTGAAACTGGATTTTATTTGAGAGTGGTATATATAATAACACTGGTTATAGATAAAAATGAATGTTGGTATGTGTTTATGAGGTTGAAAAACTCCAGCACCGATGAGCACAGTTGCACCATAAAATTTGGTTCACCTAAGTCTTTTATGATGGATAAGGTTTTTATGCTATCCGTTTTCCTTAACGTACCACTTGGTGCCGCAGCACAACGTCGAATTCTATTCCGTTTAGCCGTTTGCTATGCGAATATCGTCCAACCGATTTCGATGAAATTTGGTACACGCGAATATTAGAACACGGAGAATATTTTTCAGTATCCATTTTGCTGTAACTTGCCGCTAAATGGCGCTGAAACGCATCAACTTCTATACCGTTCGACCGATCGGCATGAAATTTTTTATACTTACACATTTGAGCACGAAGAATATATTCTAACTGCGTTCCTTTTGATGTTACTCACCACTAGATGACACTGCAATGCATTATTATTTTAACTCGCCACTAGATGACGCTGCAGCAGGCCAAATTCTTGACCAATCAAACGGTCGCTATGAAAATCAGTATACATAGCTATTTGACCAATGAGAATATTTTGGTGTTATCCATTTTCCTATAACCCGCCACTTGACGGCGCTGTAGCAAATCCTTACTTTAATTAACCACTAGATGGCCCTGCAGTGTATCACTTCTTGACTGTGCAAATGATCGCTATGAAAATAGGTATACATAGATATTTGAACACGCGGAAGAGTTTGGCGCTATCCATTTTCCTATAACTTACAACTAGATGTCGCGTCAACACATGAACTTCAGGACTGTCCAGCCGATAGTCATGAAAATTCGTATACATCGATATCTGAATGCGAAGAATATTTTCGCCGTATCCGTTTTGCTAAAACTCGCCACTAGATTGCGCTACGCCGCATAGCCTTCTGCACTGTACAAACGATTGCCTTGCAATTCGGTATGCATGATTATTGGACACAATATAACGCGATATCCATTTTGCTATATCTGCTTATTACAATGAATAGTAATCACCACAAATCGTAATATCAAAAAGTCCATTCATTCCCGTGCGAAGAACGGGTACTTCAGCTAGTCTTATATATATAATAAAATCCGAGAGTAAACATTGTATGTAGCTAGGTTTGTAGGTAGGTTTGTGACCACCAATCTTTTTGCGCCCGTCGCTCGATCGCATTGCGACGAGACGGTTGGTCGCAGGCCTACCGAATTTTGCATACGGCTTCACTAGGATAGATCCTAACACGCCTTGGAGCGATTTTTTCGAAATTCGAATTAGAAAAGGTTTTATTTTATGTTTTGTCCGATTTTTAGCGATTTTTCTTGCATAATACGTAATAACACCGGTCATTGCACTCGCAGTAAAACGATGTTTGCATCATGGGACAGAGGAGAAAATTTTCTTTCGAAAACAGTTTGTTTTGACTATGTAACATATTTTGCCGATTTTTGGGGAATTTTTAAAAATAATTTCTCTTTTGACGAAGTTTGCGTAAAATAATTTTAAAACCTTTGCATCTTTAATTCTATCCGTCATAACTTTTTTATATTGTGGCTAAAGACGGAGCATACAATTCGCCCACTTTTAAAAGAAGAACGGAGGAAAAATATAAATTAGGAGATTTTTTACGAATTTTTATGTAAAGAAGGATTTTTATTTCAAAAAAAGCTGCTTCAAGATTTCGGTATGATATCTTCCGCTATGGTTGTCTTGGGAACAGTAACAATGAATAAAATTGCCAGTTGAAAAAAATAAATAAAATTACTTTAAAATAACTGAATTTTCGCATGCGAAATCTACATCATTTTCGTGTAACGAGTTTAAAACCCCTTTCGAAACTCAATCAGAATAATGGAGTCACACGCACCTACGAAATAATTCCATGTTTTATATTACGTTGCCAGAAAAAGAAATGAATGCTGTTTTTTAAACAATGAATTACCCAGCATTATTTTCGATTGAGTTTTTAAACGGGACACATTTTCGAATTGCAAGAAATATTTTGCGGAGCTAAATACGTCAATCTGACAAGAATTGTGCATAAAAATGTATGGAAAGCTGTTTTAATGGCAACGATAAAGTGAAACGATTATCGTTTATGCTAATGCGTAAATTGCAAAGAATCGCCAAACAATAAAAGACTACATTCGTAGCAAATATCTAAACCGTTTCTTTAAATTAAGCATTAAAGATGGAAAAACGAAAATATATTAGTATCAGTAAAAGAAAGTATAAGTAATAGTTAGTAGATATGCTAGGGCAATATTGATCAAAGCACAATATACTGCATTAATAAATACTTCGTGAAACTATTCGTTTCTATTCGTTTTTCAACAGCCGTCTTACATCACAGCTAACTAAACATTAAATAATTTTAAGTCCCGTTAATATATCCCGCGGTAGTTTCCACAGAAAACACAGTATCTGAACTTTTTTTTTCTTGGAGATTCTGTTTTGTCACAAGTAGTTATGGTCACATTTTAGGAAAATTTTCTCCTCTTGCTTTGCGAAGAGCGGGTACACAACTATTTAATTATAAAATAAAACGGTTCTCCACATCATGTAGTATCTAAGGTATTAATGGCATAACTTAAATCTAAAAAAGAGTATGATGCAGAAATGAGACATTTTGAAAATTAGGAATTTTCACTGCAAACCGTAACGCTTTTTTCTTTTCTGATCGTGAATGACACCGACACAGTTTTTTCCGTCATGATATTAACAATGGTCACAGGTCAGTACTTATACTAACTTTACGAATAACTAATGAGTAGTTTTACGCCAAGAGTCAAGTCATTTTGTTTATTTTTAGATTCCAAACCATTGGAATCAATTCGAATTATACATGTAAGAAATATTTTCGTTCCCTGCCGTGCGGAGAACGGGCACGCAGCTAGTCTGATGATAAAGGTTGTTGAAAGCAAGAGCAAGTACATCTGGATGATCTACCAACCACCTTTTTCCCCGAGGTGTTATGAACAGTTTGTCTAGAACAAATGGATTTGAAAGCAAGCCGATGCGAGATTCCGTACAGCAAAAAAGGGCTGGATTACCTGAAGTCCAATAACATTGCTGTCTTAGATTGCCAAGCCCTAATCTGAAGATCATCGGAAATGTGCAACACCAAATGGAGAAAGTTGTGTACAACGAAATTGTTGCAATACGACAATGGGAAAAGAACCGATTTGTGGTCTGGAGACATATGCTAAGAAGTTCAAAATGGTAACCATAAATGAATCTATTCAAAACAATTTTTAGACGTTTGTTAAACGTCGTTGATGTTAAAGGAGCACAAATTCGATAACTGTCTCACCGTTTTGTTATCTTTTACTTGTTACACATGCGCGGTTACTTGGTGGTAGCCAAAGTTTTGACTACCCATTTTCATTTATATTCTAGGAAATGTTTCTTTTAAGATATTAATAGTTTCTGATATTCATATTTGTTTCTTATTGTCCCTTCAAGTCACGGTGTGGAACACATTCGTACTTGATTTGTACTTTTTTAGAATTAGGTGGTCACCAAAGTTCTGTCCAGCAGTATATGTTAAAGACGATCTATACCGAAGAGGTGCAAGACAGCACTGACCTGAGTTCAGTGCTTATCATAAGTTCAAACGTAGAATTGAGGATATGTCCCCAATTCTGAAACAAGTTTGGGGACATTTTATAAGTAATGAAATAGTTAACACTAATCGAATTAAAAAACAATGTAATAATTAAAAATTGTCCTCAATTGCTTCTTTACTTTTCGAGGACATATCGCAAAAAAGCACGGAAATTGGGGACTGTCCTCGAAAATTGAGGACGTATGGTCACCTTAATTATCCGATACTCAGTAACAGGGCCGTACCCAGAACAAAAATTTCGGGAGGGTCCAATATTTTGAAGGGGGATCAAACGGTAAAAAAGGCGAAATTTTTCACAAAAAGCCTTCATCATTATTTTGTTAACAAAATTTTAAATTTCGGGGGGGGGGAGGATCGGATCCCTGGTCCACCTTCCTGGGTACGATCTAGCCTGTAGATCAGGGGCGTAGCCAGGGGGGGGAGATATCGGGATATATCCCCCCCCGAAATGTTTGGATTAGTGACGAAATTCCGTCTATTTATACACATATAAGTTCATATCCCCCCCGAAATATTTTCCAGGCGCATATCCCCCCCCGAAAAATTTTCCTGGCTACGATCTAGCCTGTAGATCAGGGGCGTAGCCAGGGGGGGGATATCGGGATATATCCCCCCCCGAAATGTTTGGATTAGTGACGAAATTCCGTCTATTTATACACATATAAGTTCATATCCCCCCCGAAATATTTTCCAGGCGCATATCCCCCCCCGAAAAATTTTCCTGGCTACGATCTAGCCTGTAGATCAGGGGCGTAGCCAGGGGGGGGATATCGGGATATATCCCCCCCCGAAATGTTTGGATTAGTGACGAAATTCCGTCTATTTATACACATATAAGTTCATATCCCCCCCGAAATATTTTCCAGGCGCATATCCCCCCCCGAAAAATTTTCCTGGCTACGATCTAGCCTGTAGATCAGGGGCGTAGCCAGGGGGGGATATCGGGATATATCCCCCCCCGAAATGTTTGGATTAGTGACGAAATTCCGTCTATTTATACACATATAAGTTCATATCCCCCCCGAAATATTTTCCAGGCGCATATCCCCCCCCGAAAAATTTTCCTGGCTACGCGCCTGCTGTAGATCAGCGGTTCTCAACCTTTTAGCCCTTGCCCCCCTCAAACAAAGGGTAACTTACAATGGTGCCCCTCCCCTTTATATTCCTCAGCATACAAACAAGTTTTTTGTTCTTCAACAATGAATGTCTAGTGGACTTTTCTACAAAATAAACATTTTAAGCGAAAATAAATATGGTTGATTAAAAATAAGAATGAAAAAGATTTTTTTAAAATGCATTACCACTTGCTCTTTGTCCGTTTTTTTCTCGTCCCCCCATCCTCACAAATTTTCCTCGCCCCTTAAGGTGAGGAGTGCCCACTGGTTAGGAATCGCTGTTCTAGATCAATAAAACCGGGCTGTTTTAATCAAGAAACCTTAGGATAGAAACTTACAAAAAAAGAAAAAAGTCTTACCTCTTCAATTAGCTTAAAATAAAAAATTTTTGTTTAATTGCGAACAGTTTTACACCCACGTTCATTGCGGAAAATAAAACCATTTGTCACTAATATCACATCCCTACCCTCTCAGCTGCTAATTGGATTCCCACCCGTCTATTACACACAGACAGATGTTTACACTAAAAGCTTTTAAGGCATTAAATTAAAGTCTGTTCTACAAATTTCCTATTTAATGTGTTCATTGCTTCATTTCCCGGCTAATTCACCCGCTGCAGAAACAACCACCGTGGAATATGTCACCCCCCCCCTCCTCCCCCATCCCACCTTTTTGCTTGAAATTTTACTCTTTATATGTTTCGCCGACACTCTTCCCTTCTCTTCCAAACGAGATAACCTCTGCCTTATTTCTGATAATTCAATATAAATTGACTCCGGAACACCGAAAATAATTTGCATTTCCTAAAACACACACACTCACACCAGAGTTTGATTTCATAAAATATTCAACTAGAGTCTATTGCAGCAAAGCACACATCCACACACAACTTTTAAAGGAATACGTTAATTAAAAAAAATAAAAATAAAACTTTCCGAAAAGCAAAAGGGTCTTATACATTTTCCGACTTATTTCATTTTGATGAGATACAAGAGAGGAGAAAGAGATCTCCTGGGAGCATGAAAAATATTTCCGTTCTCTGTTCTGTTCAAACATTGTTATTATGTGCTGCCTAAATAATTTAGCCGAAGAAAATTAAAATCCCCGGAAGGCAGGTATACACAAAGAATACGTTACGGGAACTTAAAGAACAAACATTAACTCGGAGAAATTGAAAAATGGATCTCCCAGGAGGTAAACCAAAAGGAAAATATTTCTCCTATTCCTTCGCCTCCTTTACCTCTCCCCACCCCTCCCCAACCTCCTTTTCATTTGACTGATTATTCGCCGAATTTAAATCATGCACGCATGTTTATATATACATACATTTTTTCATCATAATTATTATTTTTTATCTCTTCGCCTTACGTGAGTAAATTACACGGATAATTATATACACATACATATCCGATCGCAAAAATCGTCTGAATACAATAACGCTCTAAGTGGATTGGGAAAATATGCAAAGTAGCGCCATCTGTTATCCGGCGCGGGAAACGGCGAGAGACGGCATCGATTTGTTGAGAACCGTTTCACAGGAGAAGAGGCGGATCTTTTTCCCCGTGACTTGCGGGAGGTTGGAGAGAAACGAAGGATTCTTGCTTTGTGGGCACGTTTGGCTGTGTGGTGAGAGCGGCACTGCGCACGTCTTAATCTGCGGGTTCTTACCCGTGAAATGCGGTTCGCCTTTGCGAAGAACACCGGCCCTTCTGTTCCGTCTCCAGAATGTGTTAATTACGTCGCGGCGGACGCAGGGCATTTAGCTTGATATGCTTCGAAACTTTTTCATTCGAATAGAGTACAATCTTTATAATCCGGCATATATGGGACCGCACCGGATAATAGAATTAACCCTTTAACGCGCAGTGTTCCCGCTCTGGGAACACCCAACTCTGACGTTTTGACTGTTGACAGTCGCGAAGAATAGATATGATTTCTATAAAAATAGTTGCGGGTGACCTAGCTCCACGTGAATCCTTTACTTTTGAGCACGTCGCATTTCCACATACAAAAATGGTCACGATTCTTTTGAACAGCACTGACATCTGCTGAAAAATGGAAGAATGCGAGAACAGCTGGATAGATGGCCCCATGCTGAAAAAAGGGCAGCCTTTGTCATCGCTTGACTTAACGACCAGCAAGATGGCAGACGATCGAAACGTTCATCGCGTGCCACAGATCTAGAGACCCTTTTTTGACGCGTTTGCCAGATATGTTTACAGTTTAGCTTTGGCATTGTTAATGTCGAAAAAGCTCCTTACTCTAGCATTTCTGACAAAATTTAAACAAACGAAAATTTTAATAATTAATAAGAAGTTTGAGCGCCCCCCTTAAAAATAAAAAGTGGGGGGGGGGGATCGCATAAGCACACAAGGAAAAATGTCGGGGAACACCGTCCCCCTCCCACACACACACACACACACACACACACACCTCTCGTGTGCACCAGTGGGTGTTGAATTGGACTCCCTTTGACTCCTGGATATACGTGTATGTTCAAAATATCTCCTACCTTTCTTTCTAATGGCCGAGTCATTTGCCGATTATTAAGCTTGAACTACCACGAAGTCATTAAAAAGCTTTCCGTAGCCGATCAATCCGTAGCCTTCTCCACTCATGACGTCCCATTCTGAAAGAACACCTCTGTGCTACCACGAAGCTCTCGAAATCACTATCGGAAATACCGCTGCATTTTCCAGACAGGGCAAATACCGGGGAAAAGATCTTTTCGATATCGGGGACTAGAAGATGGATGTTTTCTTTTTTTTTAATTTATTGATTGCATGTATTATGGATTGTTAAACACTCCCACTAAAGGCTTCTTTTCCTTAGCAAGCTTCACCTTCCCTCCCTGTCAAAACAGACACACACACATTCCTTAATCGATGTCCCGCAACCCGTCGAAAATTCTGAATACAATGCTCGCGTTTGAGAAATTGTAGAATGCCAATGCTGACACTGTCGTAAAAAAGGTATAAAAATTCTCCCTTTTACACGGCACTGTCCGTGGTGGCATCAAATTAAAGGACGCGGCTGTTTATTTGAAGAATTTGATTATACGTGAGTGAGACGCCTAGTGGGCAGGCCAGCATCGTCCCCCTACGAGAGGTGTCCAGATTTTGGACTAATGCCAGATGAGAGACCTAGCACCTGAACTGGAACCTCCAGATGAATATTTTGTACGTTGGGGGGGGGGAGCATTAGGAACCTCGACAGCTATTACGTGCAGCCATAGATGTTATTGGAAAGTGTTTCACAACTGATACCTGCGTTGTACAGAGGCGTATATGCAGTGGCGTAGCCAGAAATTTTTCATGGGGGGGGGGAATTACGACTACTGCAACTCACGTATATGCATACATGTGTGTGATAAGGAAGGGAAGAATATACATTTTGTATGGCAAAAAAATTCCTCATGGGGAGGGGGGGGCGTTATGACCCCCCTAACCCCTCCTTGGCTACGACCCTGCGCATATATATATATATATATATATATATATAGAGAGAGAGAGAGAGAGAGAGGTTTAATTTCGGAGGAGGCCGATCTAGTTTTTAGATATTTTGTTTTCAGGGTCGGGATGGGCATTATCTGAACGAAATTGTTTGAATACTTGATGCCTTTCGACTGTTTAATCCTTTAAATCATAGAATTAAAAAACTCAATTATTTTTACTAGAGTCTTTCAAAATGGAATAAAGCATCTTAACTAAATACGGCTTATAATGTTCTAAAGTTGGTTTATTTTAAATCTCATCGTTACTAGAGTTAATATAAAATGTTTTCAAATAGCAGTTTTTTAATATGTTTCCAATTGGGAACACCAAATTAAAAATTTATTGAAAAATTAAATTTTATCAATATTGACTTGAAAAAGTTAGCAGATGTGAATTAAAAGATGATTTGATTTTTGGAAATAGAATTTGCATTTCTATCGTGAGTGGGAAACTGGATTTAAAAAAAAGAATCATGCAAATAGCCATTTTCATTAATTTTTACAGAGCTATCATCATACCACTCCCCAATCCATCAATATTTACTAAAATTTAAAAAATTAAATCTTTCATTAATTCGTAATATTTCACATAATTATTTTAACTGCCTATCACTATATTCCGATTTTGAAACCAATGTAAATTATAGTCAGAAATGACCAATGTTCCCAATTGGGAACACATACACAGTGAAAATTCTATACCCCTTCCCCATTTAAATGACTAATATCCTTTAACTAACTCAACAGATGACAAAATATGCAACAAAAAAAAACCCAATTTAAAATATGCCTAGATATGAATTCATTCTGTAAACAGTTAATAATTGCTGTAAATTTTCGGTTGGGATCCGGGGCCCCTCGGCGACATCCTTATATGCGCCACTGACTTTGTAGTATATCTTTCTATTTTCTTCTACTTTGAGATAGAAAAAAAATAAATATCTTCCTTACTATCACCAGGCCCTGATTATCGCACAGTCCAACTAGGCCGCGGCCTAGGGCCCCCCCAAAGTTTTAGGGGTCTCAAAATGATTAAAATAGTTTGAGTTTATTCTTAAAAAAAATGTGTTATACTAAACTTAACAGTACTGAAAATACATAAAAAGATGCACTTTGACAACACATACCCTTGGGCAAAAGGGTTTGTTTACACTATAGTCAAGGATGAAACAAGCGTCATGTTAAAGTTCCATGGAGTATTCATCGACATGACGTCACTTAATTTTGATAATAACTTCTGCATTAACTCTTTGAGGCGCAACCCTTTCCCAATGCTGAAAAGAGGGCAGCCGTTGCCATCGCTCGACTTAACGACCAGCAAGAGGGCGGACGATTGAAACGTTCATCGCGTGCCACAGATCCTCTTTTGACGACAGCTGGCTGTGCGCGTCAAAAAAGGGTCTCTAGATCTGTGGCACGCGATGAACGTTTCGATCGTCCGCCCTCTAGTGGGTCGTTAAGTCGAGCGAAGGCAACGGCTGCCCCTTTTTTCAGCATGGGGCCATTTATCGAGGTGTTCTCGCATTCTTTCATTTTTCAGCCGATGTCAGTGCTTGTTAAAAAGAATCGTGACCCTTTTTTGACGGGAAAGGACGTGCTAAAAAGTAAAGGATTCCCGTAGAGCTATTACACACGCAACTCTTTTTATAGAAATCCAATCTATTCCTCGTGACTGGCAACAGTCAAAACGTCCGAGTTGCGCGTTAAAGGGTTAAGAATTTGTGTTTAAGTTAAAATTTTTTGAACAAGAGAGAGTTTTAAGCTATACCCCCTGACTATTTTATGTATGACACTGCAAAGAAATACTTTAACCTTATGACTATAAGTGGTATAAAAAAAATAAGGTATGACCGTACATCCCCCTCCCCTTCTCCAAAAAGTGCTAGGCCTTGGGCCTGGGAATGTGTTAGTCAGGCTCTGATTATCACAACATTTGTCTTTCCTGCTTTTGCCCAAAGAAAAAAGTTTTTGCATGAGAATCCTTCCCACAAAACAGAACTGATAGCATGGCCACGAAAAGTTACTACGAGTATCATTATCTTCGGGTTTCCTGGTCAAAGAACAAGAAAAAAAAAAAGTCATGAATACCATTGTAATGACCCCTCCCCGAAATTAACAAAAGAAGAAACGTTGTTACTTGTCAAAAGAAAAACTCCAGCCTGTCAACGAGCAGCTCTGCAAAATCGTGAGTAGGAAGCCAGGAGAGTGAGCTTCTGTGAAATCTGGATATACAGTACGAAAACGAGCCGAGTTGAGATATCGCGCTGTCCTTCTGAGAATCACGTTAAGCAAAAGGGTAAAAAAGGTCAGGTGCCAGAAACACTGCTCTGCTCGTGAATATTTCCGAGATTTCCGCTTAAATTCGTAGAACAAGAGAGATAAATAAATGCCGAAAGCACGAGTTATTACCCTTTACAATACAAGTCTTTCTTGCAACAAATTGGGTGATTTGGTGTCGCCAGCTTGGCAAGAGTATGGGAATAACCTCAAAACACCAGTATATATCATCTATATATATATATATATATATAATATATATATATATATAATATATATATATATATATATATAAAACAAACTGTAAAATGTCCGTTAGTTAGTTTGTCTGCACCTCGCATATAGCGTTGCCAGGCGTCCGGATAAAGCCGGACATAGTTAGGCTTTTTGATTGCGTGTCCGGCCAAACTGAACGGTGTCCGGCTTTTGTTAGGCTTTTTACTGGTGACTTTGGCTGATGAGTCATAAAGTACTTGAACTGATTTGGCATTCGATGTTATTTATATTTCATTAGAATTGAACAAGATTCATGGTAATAATCAAAAAAGCTTGATTTTACATACAATTTTTTTGTTGTACCTATTAATACTGAGACAAAATCCTCAATAGTGTAGGCTGTCCGGCCTTTTTACCCAAATGTCCGGCCAAACTGGCTGGTCTGTCCGGCTATTTGGTTTGGCGACCTGGCAACCCTACTCGCATCGCTCCGAAACGGGTGATCGTAGACCTACCAAATTTTGTATAGAAATTCTCCAGGACGGGTCCCGACATACCTCGATGCGATTTTTGCGAAATTCGAATTATTTTAAGAGATATCGATAAAAAAAATGTCGCAAATTCTAATTTTTGCTCCGCCATTTCGCAATTGTAACCCCGCAGTGGAAAAAGAGAGAATACAGCATATCTAGGTTGCCATATTTCGAAAGTTTATTCAATGATTCAGAGAAGTAAAAATAAAACGATTTTTTTTGTTACGATTGCTGACTGTGCCGGCACAGCCAGCTGCGTCAAAAGAGGGGTCTCTAGATCTGTGGCACGCGATGAACGTTTCGATCGTCCGCCATCATGCTGGTCGTTCAGTCGAGCGATGGCAACGGCTGCCCCTTTTTCAGCATTGGGAAAGGGTTGCGTCTCAAAGGGTTAAAAAGAAGAATATTAGTAACATGGCTGACAACTAGCATGATCAATTTCCATCTTGTAAATATCTTTTAAAAACTAACTTTTCTATCAAGAGCACCAACAGCAAATGGAGTTGCGTTGTGCTATAGTTTGTGTTGAGCTGGCAAAGCTACGAGAGGGCCATCTCCCAAGGACGCTGCTGCCTTGTCCAGAGAAGTTCTTCCGGGGTTCTAAAGCGTATTCAGGTAACATCTGTAGAAAATCATCCAAAATTCCAGAGGCCGTTAGGTCGATAATCGTGTGACAGGCCATTACGCTGGACCTTCATACTTCGGTCGTCTGCTATTTTGTTTTATTCACTCGGCCATGGGGTTTAACAGTAGTAGAATTTTGTGTAATAGAACCGTAAAGAATTGCTTTTCGAAGTTTTGTAAACGCGAAAATAAATGATTTTTCAGTTTTTTTAAACAAAAAAAAAAAATAAGTATTTTTTTAATGAAATAATTTGAGGTTTAAATATCTCGTACGTACAAATAAAAAAATTTTTATGTTGCAGGCTGCATCAATGGAATTTGTAAAACATCAAAAACTTTCTTTCTTTCGTCCTATTTTTGATTTTTTTTTTTAAATATATGAAGGAAATTTCACTCTAAGAAAAAAAAAATGGCGTCGATGGCTGAAGAAATGATATAAAACTAAATACATCTACAAAAGAAACTTAGTTCGCTATCTATAGATCATTTATACGATATGAAAGCATCGCGTTTCTGAATTTATATTCATTTACTTATTTACATTTTTTTTTAAAACAAAACGAGAATTTTAAAATTGTAGTCCTGTTTGTGATGCATTTTTAATTCTTCAAATCTCTCTATCGGACATTAGACAAGTACAGCAACGCACCAATTTCAAAGAAATATGAAGCATATATATATATATATATATATATATATATATATATATATAAGTAAAGGAGCAATATTAAAAACTTTGACGTAATCTTTATACTCATGAATCATTTTTGACGCTGATAGAATTTTTTAAAGGGAGCTTTAGCATTTTATTAGTGCTTCGAAGCGAAAAATATGCCATTTATCACAGTGCACTGACGGATAAATTCAGGTATGCAAAATACACGTGGAAAATGCGCAATTAAATAAATTCGGGAGAGAAAGAATTCGAAAAAAAATATTGGTAAAATATCGGCGAGCAGCGTGATAAAAATATGTCATAATTTTATTCTTTCTTGAAATGATTGTCCGTAGATCGCGTATTTTTCGGAATGCAAATTTTTTATTTTTGCTGCTAAAAATCATTAATTTTTAAATATATATATATACGCTGTGTGGAAAAATCTTTTTTTGAATTTTTAAAAAATGGCGCGTTTCTTAACCCAAAATTTGCCTGAATTTTTGTGTTCATTCAACAAGATACTTTATCGACTGAATAAAATTTTGCTTCTTTCAAAAATAGTAATAGTTTTTCCTTTTTAACTATATTATTTAGATAAATAGCGAAACTAATTTTTTTGTTGAAATAACATACTAACAAAAAACACTCTGAAGAGTGTTTAAAAGATGAAAGTTTAAAACTTTGTAAAACAACACACATAAAAAGGTACTAATATCAAACGGTACCTTTGCACCTAACTTGCCTGTACTGTAATAAATGTACTATGTTAACTGTACAGTTTGATAAGTACCTTTCATCTGTGTAATTTTAAAGTTTTAATTATTTCATCAACATAATTCTGTTAAATTTAACATTTTTTTAACCCTTCACAAGCGTTGTTACTGTCAGTTAGTTTATTAAAATACAATAATCATTTTTATTATAATAACTGATTTCTCTTGTATTTTTCTAGGCATTCATATTAAAGGGATAGCTTCCTTTCCCTTTTTCATGGTTAATTTTAGATAATTTTATAATAAACTTTTAAATGTCCACTTAATTTGATGTTGCCTATTATCCATGTTGCTTTCATCAGGGGCGTAGCCACGGGGGGGGGGGTTAGGGGGGTCATAACCCCCCATGAGGAAATTTTTTCCTTACAAAATGTATATTCTTCACTCCCTTATCACACACATGTATGCATTTATGTGAGTTGCAGTAGTCGTAACCCCCCTAATAGCACAACAGTCCCCTGTGACTGAAATGCGACCACACAATACTGTCACAATAGAGTTACAGTCGCCGCGACTCCGCAGCAAAGTCACGCCAGAGTCCCTATGTCCTCTCGCTGTGTAGTCGCATTGCGACCGTTCAGAGAAGTCACGATGGGACAGTTTTGCGACAGCGAAAAAATTCGGGGAAAAAGATTTACCGAAAATATACACCAGATGGCAGCACCAAACTCTCAGGCAAGAAAAAGTTGAGGTCCAGAATCGAACCATGGATCTAATGGTTAATAGCCCAGCATCTTACCGCAACGCTGTGATTACCTTGCTCGGGAGCCTTTAAAAGTAAACTGATTGCTGCAAAAGCTAGTTCTGACGGCTTCTTTTGGAAAATTAAAATTTTTCTGTGAGTATTTTATAAATAAGTTTTATATATAAATATATATTTATTTTATAAATAAATTTTATATTCTGTGAGTATTTTATAAATAATATAAAAAATATCATAATTAATAAATATAAATTAAAAATCTTGGAAATCTTTCTTTTTCCATATAAATTATTTTCATCCCCAATCCGAAATTTAAACCTTACATATGCTATCGAAACATATATGCCATGGGGATATGAAAGAAATTGTTAATTTTACTCACAGATACTTAGTTTTCACCATTGTGATTAGAACTCTTAACTCTAATATGTTTAAGAATATTTTTTTATAAATAATATTGTCTTGTTTAAACAAAATAATTTAAAAGTTAATAAATTAAACTAAATTCCATTACTACATAACTGCGAGGTTTTATTGAATGACTATTTTCGGATTTATTTATTAAATGTTTCAGGAAAGAAATTGCCACAAAATATTAGAAAAAATGAGTCCGTTTCCAAAGTCGCAAAAGCGGCTGTGTGACGTCATTTTGAAGTCCAAAAAAATCAGTAGTCACAAAATAGTCACACAGTGACTTCACAGTGGAGTCACTGAGCAACCAATCACATACTAGTCACATGGTGACTTCACAGTGGAGTCACTGAGCAACCGATCACATACTAGTCACATGGTGACTTCACGGCGACGTCACCTGGTGACTGGTCACAAATAAACTTCACAGTGACCACACAGTAGAGTCACATCACTCACAAGTCGCAATGTGAGTAGTATATGACAGTCCTGTGACAACTGTGACCCTCTGACGTCACAGCGACTCTTTTGTGACCATCTGTGCTATTAGGGCCCCCCCCCCCATGAAAAATTTCTGGCTACGCCCCTGCTTCATATATATCTGTTTTATAATATATGAAGGAAAGTTTAAAAAAGAGGTCAAAAAGGAGAAGTGAAAAATAATTTGCCATGACAGTAACTTGGAAAAATTTTTATAATCTCAACATAATCTCCAAGAATCTAGCTACACTTATCCTATCGTTGTTTCATCAGCAACCCAAATTCAGCAGCATGAAATTCTTTGGGTATTGCCGTCTCATCCGCGCTAGGATTTCGCAGTAAACGTTGTCGTGATTTGCAAAATGTTTGCTTTCAAGATGTTTTTTTAGTGAACCAAAAAAGATGAAAAATGCAAATGTATATTTGGTGTTACAGCCAATTATCTGCGCGAGGGATCTAGGCCGAGGGGATTGCCCTCCGTGGGGGACTTTCTAAGGAATCCTAACCCGAATTTACGCGAAGTTCGTCGAAGAAAACCACGGAAAACTCCGAACGGTTAGGTCGACGGACGTGACCTGGTTTTGAACCAGGAACCTTCCGCCTCCCAGTTTAGAGTGCAAACCCGTTCAGCCACTGTTCGGGCCAAAAAGATGAAAATCGCATGACAAATGTGAATTGAACAGCGTTCTGTGGTTCTGCCATCTGCTGCCATTTTTGATTTTCATTTTTTTTTTCTCGTTATTTTACAATATATGCCATGTACGTTTGTAAAGTAGCGGAAAAGTTAAACCAGAATGGAAAAATGGAAATATTTTAAAGGCAAAAGGGTATAAAAAAATAGAAAAAAAATAAAAATTGCAAGCAAAAAAAATAAAATTAGACTTAACTCGCAGTATTTTTTTTTTCTAATTTCTCCTTCGCTTCTCCTTTTGTTGTTGTTTTTGTTGCTTATTCCCTCTGAAAACTGCATGCGATGCCAGATCCCCCAGACAGGGAGGCGATGGGCAGAGAGGACAGTCTTCCATTTTTAGTGGACCCCAGTGGGAGGGAGTCCAACTTTAGCCAGGGGTCCCTTAATTCTGTACCAGTTCCAGATTAGGGACGTGAGATTTCGTTTACAAACGAAGCCGTAATAGCCGAGACACTATAACCGAGTTCAACAATATTTGTAGCCCCCCCCCCTCTAAACTAAAATTCTCGGTGCGCCACTGATTCAAGATTGTACTGTAAACTATAAATGGTGAAATATCATTCGTAGTTCAACTTTCCACCACATTCGTAGTTCAACTTTCCACACCTTAAAGCTAATTGCGGCAAAGAGCGGAGTGATGGCACATGTAGCGAAGCTGGAAAAGTATTTCCATAAGCTTCTGGCCAGCAACCTCCCGGTCTAGTGGCTAACGTACGAAGCTGTGACGTTGTCCGAATAATTACTAACTATTACTTATAGATATATATATCTGTGATGCTCCCTTTTTCTTATCCCTCAATACTTGAACCTCTCCAATAACCTTTGATCTGTGCGGTATCGTAAAGTCTTCGACAAGAAGCTATAGATCTTTGATAATATGCAGTTCTGACGTTAAAGAACGAATAAATCCCTGAATGTTTCAAGGGCTCCTCTGAATTAGTCACTATAGCGACGTCAGGAATCCCATAGCTTTCGAACACTTGATTCAAGCATCCCACGTGATCGAAATCCACTTGAGATTCCAGCCAAGAGGCGAGATAAGTAGCTCAAGGGAGAGGAGATCGGTTTCAGACTGTAACCACTTCAGAGGCAACTTTCCTCTGGTGTTTCGCCGGTAACGGCCAGATTTTGCCCGAACCCACCATCTGACTGTGCAATTTCCAACTCAAATTTTATGTGTTTGTATTTGCAGTTTAATAAAGTATTTTGTGTGAACAAAAGGGTTCCATCGCTTTATTTATGACGCTACAGTTCACGTGCTAGAGCCGGCAATTTTATTCTCCCTGTTGCCGTACACACATTTAGTAGTATGTAGTTTAGTTTAGTAGTTTAGTTTAGTAGTAATGTATGTAATTATGATAAATTCATGTAATTCGGAAGTGACTTCCACGGGCGCTGCCATTAGAAGTATATTTGCCATTTGATTATTCAGTAAATTACCAATAATGCTTTCGACTTTATGGTTGAACTTTTTCCAAGTTATGGTTCGACATAAATAAGCCAATGGCTGAACAAGCGCTGCAAATGTTGGAACTAGGTTTCACTTTCTTGTGGAACCGACTTTCTTTGCATTACGGATAAGAATGGTTTTGGCTAGGGAGTGCCCGGGAAATTAAATTCCCAAAATCTACGACTCCTAACGATTAAGAATTAACTGAATATTTAAGAGAAAAATGAGAAAAAGTTAAAGTTACAAAATAAGTAAAGTTAAGAATTCTCGGCAAGCCGAGGGGGAGAAAGTAAACAAACGCTATTAGTTATTCACAGTAGCAGTGATTTCACTGTTACTGATAAAGTTAAGAAAGAAAATAAGTTTTTCCAGTTGGCAATTAAGTGTTCTGAGTAGAATAAGTAAATTACTAAGTTTTTCGAGTAATTATGTAAGAGATGAAACTCCGATTTCTTTTTCAATTTGTCTAGTAAGATGGGCTATTTCGTTAAGGGTGCTATGGGAGTGGGGGTGCTTTTAAGAACATCTGCGTAAGTTTTTTGTTTATTTACATTTTGGGAGATGGGGATATTGTTTACATTTTGGGAGTTTGGGGGGTTGCGTGGGTTATTGGGAAAGGCTTTACAGCCTTTGTAGCTGGCGGAATGGCTTTCGCCACAGTTGCAACATTTTGGTGGGTTTTTTCCTGATTGTTTTGGTTTTTTCTGGGGCAGGCGAAGTGTTCGTGGGGGTCGCTACAGACCACACAGCGGTTTTTTGCATATGTGGTGGTGAAATGTTGCATGAAGGTATATTTTGGGCATGCGTATTATCGACATGGTCGTCACTTTTTAAAATTTTAACTTTTAGGTTCAATCGCTCTTTTGTTCAATGTGAAACGAATTTTTTGAACTTCAAGCTTTAACTTTATTCAATTGCATCCCATATTTTTTGCAAGTCCGTATTTTTAAATACATTGATATTCTAGAACTTAGTGGTCTAGTCACTAAGCTCCGTTGACGTAAGAACACTGAAAGTGCACCAGCACCGGCTTAGTCAGTGCTTGGGACCAACACCTTCTAGATGTAGAATGCCTAACAACTGAAGCTTTGACGTCATCACTAGATCTTAAATGACATCATCACAGTTTTATGTTCAAAAAGTAAAGCTATTTAAAAATTTCTGGTGGATGCTACAAATATTAGAAAATATCTTAAAGATAAAAATTAAAATATCTTTCTGGTACAAACTAATTCATTGTGATCTACATCTGCATCATGTTATAAAATTAGCGATGGTCAAAAACTGTCATTTGTCATAAAATTATTTTTTTTTAATCTTAAATCATTAAAAAGTGTTATGAGTGAGAAAATTCACCACAAATTTAAAATCGACTGACTTTGTGAAAGTAAAACTGTGATAACGTCATATAAGACCCAGACAGCACAGCAAATTTGTATCAAACTTGCAGTAAGCTTGATTTATCAAGTGTATAAACTTGAATTAAGCTTGAAAATTTCAAGTGTGTAAGCTTAATGCAAGCTTGAATCAAGTGTTCAAGTTTACACTTGTCCAACTTGCATTAAGCTTCACATAGCAAGCTTGAAACAAGCTTGACATAGCAAGCTTAATTGAAACTTAAAAAAATTTTCTAAAAAGAAAATTTCTGAATACATGGGGAGCCGGTCGACGAACCCGCCCCATATATTTTATTTTTCCGCGCAATTTCCCCTGTACGCTGAAACCTCAAGTTATTTTAATCTGTTTCCGTCTAGCGTCCACGGCTGGGATCGATCTCGAGACCTCAGGTGTGTGAAGCAAGCGTCCTAACCACCATGCAAATCTGACTCGAGGTGACATGACTGAAGTTTGATGTGGCTGTTATGGTTGTCACGCCGTTTTTTGACGAGATTGATCAGTATTGCCCGATGCCGATCTGCCTCTTATTTTTCCATGAGATGAATCAAAATTAAATTAATGTTATGCGTGATTTATAGACTCTACTAATAGGGAAAAATCATAATATAAACTTAAAAGCAGCACACGTTTTAAAACTCTAAATATCGCAACACTCATGTTGGACAATATTGGCCAAAATCGAGACAAACGACTGATTTTGAAATCAATTTTGTAGTACATTTGTATTTTATTTTGAAGAATTTCAATATTTGGAAAGATAGAATTTTTTTTAATTCTATGGTCAAGTACATTGATGACTGATGATAAATTATTTGTTATGTGGATGTGGCTTTCCAAATCAAGAAGTCATCAAGTTGTATTCAAGCTTGACAGATCAAATGACTTTCGGCGGGAAAATATTGGCTGACTCATTTTTTTTGTAATCTCCAAGCTTTCTGCAACTTAAAATGAATTGAACTGTCAAGGTTGTATTAATACGTCAAATTCAAAGAAATGTCAAGCTTGATTTAAGCTTATGTGCTGTCTGGGGAAGATTTAGTGATGACGCCAAAGCTGGTGCACGTAATTTTTTTTTTATGAATAACTGTGGTCAAGCCTCCAGTTGACCACTGACCCTGACATTAGAAAGAATATATATATATTCTAAAACCATCCGGCAGATTTGTGCTTCAATTAAGCAAGAACGAACTTATAGGAAGGAAAAAAATTTCTGCTGTATTCTTAAATGTAAAAAAAAAAAAAAAAAAAAAAAAAAAGCTAACACTCTATTAGACAAACTGATATAATCATTCTTCTAATACGCTTAAAAAGAAAATGAAAAATTTACAGCTATTACTAACATTTCACATCTACAAATGCACGATGTAGCAAGAAGAAAAAAAAAATAAAAATGGCGAAATCGTAAAATTATTTTCTGTTTCCGAGCTCTAAAAGCGCTATCGAAACCCGATTACATGCCGATGAGTTTCTACGTTCGCAGGCAAGGCAAGCAGCACCTTATACATATATATATTTCCCTCGCGAAGATTTCGAAATTAAAAAGCAATCAGTTTCTTCGTGTTAAATCTTCATTCATACTTCTTTTTTGCTTCTTCTTCCTTTTTCTCATAGCAACCCTTCAATTTTATGCACGATTCCCTAATAGTATGCATTTATTCGGAGGGAACAAAAATTAAAAATAACTCCCGTTTTCATATCTTAACGCACCTGTATATATATGCACGAGGGGGGGGGGGCTGCATGCAGCAGCAGAAGAAGAATTTGATAAATTACGCCTTCAGGATTTAAAACATAAAAATAAGCTGAAAATGTTGAAGAGGAGGAAATGGGGAGGGGGGGGGGGTAGAAAAAAAAACTAAAAGAAGAATTTGGAAATGTGTCAGGATATGATTTATGGGGTAACAATGGCTTCACTTAAGGATAAGAACTTATAATAGATTCGAAAAAAAAAAATAATAATAATAATACATAATAAACTCGGTATATAAGGCAATACTTCTGAATTCTAGCGTAAGCAGTTTTTTTTTTTTTTATATCTTTAATATTTCAGATGGCTGGAAAGAGATATTTAAATTCAATTATCGAAATTAAAAAGACGTGATTTAGTGTAATGTTCTTTCGTGCTACAGTTTCGAAGATAACGAAACGTTGAATTTATCTCATAATGCGTAAATAATAAACTAATCTATCCATTTATGAATTCTTAATTCAAAAGAGACTTGTAAAGAAAATGATATAGTATTAATAAGGTCACGGGCGTAGCTTCTTATGCGAGGGGGGGACATGGGCGCCGGGAGGGGGGTGCAAGAGGGTGCACTTGCACCCCCCTGGAAATTTGAAAAAAGTATAATTAACCTGAAAATATAAGTAATTTGTTTTACCCTTAAGAGAGTTAAAAAAAAGGAGCCTGAATGTGTGTGTGATGTTTTGAATTCTACGTGTAACTGTCGCATTAAATTAGCTGCTTAGACCTGTGTTAATGGCTTAATATTTTCTATCATTGTACATAAATTTTAAACTTTTGAGAACTCGTCCGCATTTTTATTTTGGGATAATGTTGGCGCACGCACATGAGCCCTCATAATGTACTGACCAACATCGTAGTAGTGTTGAAAGCCCCACGGTATCTGTCCGCAATTAGGAAAAAAATATTTTGAAAAAGTCTCGATAGTATTCGAGGTAGACGGGACGGGGCTTGTCTCGAACTATCGAAATCATTAAATTAATAAACAGATAAATGGAAATAAAGCAATTTTTATGATTTGAGTGCATATTTAAATGAAAAATGTTGTTACATATTATCACACTACTGATTAGAGCAGGTTAATAATTTCGGAAAATAATAGTCAATTCTTTTGAACTGACACGATGACTCGTTTCCACACAGCAGTATCGCGCCATTGCCAAAGCAGCATGTCAACGCTGCACAGTATTGTCTATGAGGACATCTACAGAAAAAATACCCCCACTTTCTTTGGGAGAGGGATTTCTGATAGGACTTCAGGGTGCACCAAGTATTTGAATTTTTGTCCTGCAATTAAAAAAAATCGCCTGTTTTATATGCGTTGGTCATTATTTGGGAGCTAAACTGATTTTTTCAATAATTGAGATGTATGAAAAACAAGAACAATCGAAACTCGAACTACCGAGACTCTACTGTGAATATGATTAAATGCAATTATTTTAGGACTTAACGCCTAAAATTTAACATTTCTTTTTAACATTATAGAGTTAATTTTTCAGAGATTTAAACTAAAAAACTATTAGATGAAAATTTGTATTTTGAGTTTTTTGACATTGTGATTTTTAAACTATTAAGTGAAGGCATCACTGCGTCACTTTCGAAACTTGGGGTCTGTTTCAATATGTGGATCTCCTTGATAAGTGCCCTTAAAGCAAATCTGCACATGGGGTATCTGTCATGGAAGGAGGGGTTGCGTTGGGAAGAGGACTTTTTAAGGGTTTCTAACGCGTATTCACGTAACATGTAGATAAAACCGGCTAAAACTCAAAAGCATTAGATTGACAGCCGCGCGGCACTATTGACCTTCACATTTCAGTCATCTACCATTTTCAGTACTGGACATGCGGGAACCCCTAAGCCAAAAATTGCTATATACATCAATGCTAGAGAAATACATTTCGCTTTAGTTTTTCAGGGAAAATTCGTATGTTTAAATATAAAAAAATGTTATCAAAATTGCATATAATTTAAATAATTAAGTATTAGTATACTTAAAATGAGGTATTATTAATTAGGCCAAATTAATAGTTTAAGATTTTTCATTTGCGAAAATATAACTATGACGATGTTTATTTCACATTATGATTCTACATTTTCAAGTCAAGATTCTTCTTCCTTCAAACGCCAAATAGTCTAATTTTTTATAAGTATGTATACAGGGTGTCCCTGAAGGTCGCTAAAATACATACAAAGAAGCATTTTTCTGCATTGCAACGTTTGGTCGGAAATGAAAAATGTAGAGAGTTTCAGCACGATAGGGCTCCAGCCTAGTTCGCAAATAATGTGCGTAATTACCTTATTGTCATCTTTGACCCCCCGATCGATTGGACAAGTTGAACTAGTTGCTCGGTCAGCACGTTCATTAGATTAATCAAGTATCGAAATTTGCTTTAGGGGACACCTCAAGATACTCGTTAGAAGACTCCCGTTGACACACATGAGGGCCTCATTGCAAAACTTTAGTAACCGCTGCAACCGTTCGTGGAATACCCGCGGCATCTTCGAAAGGGTATGCCAGTCACTTGATAGACGATACCAGCACATTTGAGCATTTACAGTAGAGCTTTTGCATTTGTTATATTTCCATCTACACTTTTTATTTTTAACCCCACGCTGCTAATCTGCTATACAAAAAATGCTTTATATGTATTTTATTCTTGTTTGGCCTATGAATTCAGGAACACCCTGTATATGTATATATGTATATAATACATAGAAAATTAAATAGAAAACAACCCCCAAGCCAGTCATAGTCAATACAACAAAAAAATTACAAAAAAATGTATAATGCAAAAAAATGTATAGCATGTGAAGCAACTATAATTTTGTTGTAACTTTAAGTAAAGTGTAACTATATATGTATATATATATATATATGTGTGTGTGTGTGTGGTATATCCTGGGTGCACCCCCCTGGAAATGATCCTGCCGGTGCCCTTGGGGGGGGGGGGAGGTTCACCTTAGGGCGTAGGGGCCCATTCTTATAATAAAATTTAATTGACAGTAAATTTTACTATAAATAGATTGTAAAAATTTTCAATAACACTGAAGACTTTTAAGCACTTTATAGTAAATTGTATTTGTTATGCACTGAATAAAAAAAAATACGAAATAATTAATATATATTTTTTAATTTTATGTAAAAAGTTTTCAAAATTTAAATAAAATTTATGTTTTTTAATGAGTACTGTTTTTAGCGATGAATTCTAAGAGTGGCTATAATTAGCTTTTGTTCATAGAAAGGAGGGGGGGTTCTAGATCCCCTAATTCTCTCCTCTTATATACAGTTAAACATTTAATTCTTTTTTTTTTTAACATGTAATGATTTCAAGCTTTTTTATTACTTTCCGAGCATGTACAATGTAAGGAAAGTATTGTAATCATGAAAAAATTCGACTTCGTTTATGTTATTACGGCCCTGAGTTAAGTTTGCTAATCCCTTTTTCAATGCATAATTTCACTTTTAAGTCATGGTTTATATTACAATTTTTATTTTATGTTAGCAAAGAAATTTAATTTCATCTGTTAAGCGCTTTTCTACGGAAAAAAAAAAACTAGCTTCTGTTAATTTCAGTATTGTCAAATTCTTTTTGTCAGTTTGAAAATAATTTTACTTAAACTGCCAAAGTATCTTTAACGTACTGAAGTCGTATGGCATAATCGAGTACCCTACTCACGAGTGCCCATATCGGGGGGGGGGGCAGGTAGGGGCTTTGAACCCCCTCCAGACTAGTCGTTAGTATATTGGACATTTTTATGACATACGCAACATTTTTATATTGCTTTATTATTAAGATGCTTAAAAAGGCCGAGATGAAACCCGCATCTTAAGTTCTTTTATATAATTCTTTTAATTTTTTTAAGTTTTCGAAAAATTTGAATACATTTTAAAACCTTGCAAGTATAGTACTTATTATTATTTTTTTTTTATACGGATCACTTTAAGGGTCTGGTTAGGTAACATATTAGTTCGCTATTCAACAAAAACAAATTTAGTCGTTTTTTTCTAATGCTTATTTACTTTCTTTTTAATTTGTGAAAATTGTGCAAAATTTTCTGGAGGCATAATATACATCAAAATGTAATCAACGTGTAATCTAGATACACAGTAGTTCTAACTCTGCTTCCTATACTTTTGTCAATATGCTAACTCCCTTGGAAATTCCAGCTTTTTGGAAATCTGCATTTCATACTAACCCGTCAACGACGGGTACTTCAGCTAGTATTTTAATAAGTGCTATGCCTTTTTTAATTTTTAAAATCCGAGCAAAGAAAAAAAGTTAATTTTCTAATTAAAAACTGACCAAAAATAATGGTTTAATTTTTTTCTTCTAATTTTCACAGTTCTATTAAAACAACTAGCCACATCTTTATAAAACAGAATTTTACAATTTCTCCATGCTTCCATCCAAGAAGGGGGGATTTAGCGTAATTAACGACGAAGCAAAGTTTTATAAAGATACTAAAATGCATTTTAATTATCCAGCACAGCAGAATAAATACAGAAATATAAATCCATGTTAATTATGCACGAGCTCTTTTAAATTTATGAACATTAATTAAAAGCTCGTTTTTATTTTCTTTTAAAACGCTGCGCGAATGATCCACTGCAGAAGCATGCGATTCTAGAAGGAAGAAAAAAAAAATATGTCAAATATTTAATTTTTCTTCAGTTTAGAGTGAAGCAGTATTATAAGGATTACTTCAATATTAATCCCTCTATCAGAAAACCGTCGAAATATAACGGTTGATTTGAAAATTTAAAAAAAAAAAATGTTCTTTTATTCGACGTGAATATGATTTCGTTCTTAATCTGAATTAATAGTGATTATAATTAATATTTTTCCGTGTTGTTTGTGATGCAGTATTAAACGGATTTTTGAGGTCTTAGGAATGCCCTTTTGGTTGCTATTGGGTGCATCTCCCCATAAAACATACTGAGACTAGAAACAGCAGGGCAAATATTCCAATTGGCTAGCAAGACACGACGTAATGAAACGTCACAGGCACCCAATATGATTTTAACGATAAAAATTACTTGTATAATAAATATACGATTGGGCAGGGGCGTAGCCAGGGGGGGATATCGGGATATATCACCCCCCCCCCCCGAAATTTTTGGATTAGTGATGAAATTCCGTCTTCTGTTCCGTCTTCCGTCTTCCGATGAAATTCCTTTCTTTATACACATATAAGTTCATATCCCTCCCCCCCGAAAGATTTTCCAGGCGCATATCCCCCTCTGAAAAAAATTTCTGGCTACGCGCCTGCGATTGGGTACTTGCGTATTATCCCGGCGGTCATTCCCGTCAAACTATTTTTTCGGCAAATGTGCGGGCAAACTGTTGCCAATCGTATTATCAAACCATCAATAATTTCACGTGTCCGGTATTTATTTTGGCGAAAAATCGCTCGTCTTGGCGGACAGCCGGGATCAGGCGCGTAGTCAGGAAAATTTTTCGGGGGGGATATGAATTTATATGTGTATAAATAGACGGAATTTCATCACTAATCCAAAAATTTCGGGGGAGGGATATATCCCGATATCCCCCTCCCCTGGCTACGCCCCTGGCCGGGATAATACGTAAGTCCCTACGATTGTAATTAACAAATGTATATACACAATGCTAAAAAAAATCTGGGGGTTTAGCTTCTTAAGCCTTGCTCATGTCAAAATTACTTGTTAAGCTTTCTCCATTTCTCGTGCCCGTCCTATTTCCGGGAAAGAGTGTTCAAATGTTATGAGCCCGTACAGGGGCGTAGCCAAGGGGGGGGGGGGGTTAGGGGGTCATAACCCCCCCATGAGAAATTTTTTGCCATACAAAATGTATATTCTTCACTACATTATCACACACACTCATACATATATATGAGTTGTAGTAGTCGTAACCCCCCCCCCATGAAAAATTTCTGGCTACGCCCCTGTGCTCGTAAGATAAGAGCATTTCAATTCTAATGAATGGATTTTTTTTATAACTGATTTTGCACAACAGATGGCAGTACCAGTTTTTTAACTTAATTAGAAGATAGTTTATTTTTAAATAGAATGTAGCAGTAATCCAATGCGAGTATTTGTGATATACGTTGTGCAGTCTTAGCTCACTTTTTTTTTACTTATGTTCGAAGAAAACTTGACAAATATTTATTTATTTTACGAAGTAATTTTACTAAAATTCCCTCCTTTAGAGTTTAAAACATATTTTTAAGGATTCCCTGATTACTACAAAACAACATTCAGTCGCAATAACCCTGAATGTTGGTTTTTCCTTGAAATTTAACCTTATTTTTCTTTCGCGCTAAAAATATGTCCAACATCTTAAAATGAACACATATATTTTACATGCACTTATTTTCATACAATTTTCTGGAATAAAAAAATAGGTATATTTTAGGACCGTGTTCTTGAAAAAAAATACGAGCGTTAAGGGGTTAATATCGCTAATTCACGCTACAATTCGTATAAAAACCTGTCTGTTTAAAAGCGCACAAATTAGCAGTGCTCGGCAGCCAATCAAATTTGTGCCGTTCCTGCTTCTAGACGCCTGTCTCGAATCCGAACTGGAAGAGATGCTCCTCTTCTTCCATTTGGAAAGGGGACGAGATTAAATTAAATAAAATCTTGATCCTATAGATTGGTGCTTTGTACTTAAGGCAAAGCTACAGGACGACGGTGCGTGGAGGCCTTAGATGGAGGACTCAAGGGGTACACTGACGCACATTCCCATTGCATCTGGAGAAAACCACCCAGGACTCTAGACAGATACCTACAAGCGCAAGGTAGGCCAGAACACTGTGATAAGCTTCTAATGTGCAGTGCTTTAGAGTGTACATAAAATTTGAGTGCGTTTCAGACTTTTTTCAATATATTGCGATTCGGATCATGATTGGTGGAACAAATGAACCGAGTAAGTGAGTGTGATCCAAAATAAATGACTCTTTTGAACGATCTATCTCTAATGAAATTGCTGTACAGGTCTAAATATGCAATGCACGAGTTTTAGTGCGATGATGTTATATAGCTTGCAACCTTCCTCTATCAACGGATTTTGTAACACACACACAAAAAAAAAAAGAAAAAAATTCAAATCTTACACGGTGTTCTTGAAATTAGCGCTTTGAGATATACATACAAGCAAATTCTTCAGTTTTATATACTAGCAGTCACGGCGTTGCCCGTGAACCCCTTAAATTATGCGATTTACAAAATTTAACATGTAAACTGCAACTCCAGATTAGTACTCTAGGCCGCAATTGTATAACAGAATGTGCAGATAATGGTTCCAGAGTTTCAGAGTATACGTACTTACAAACGCACCACTAAAGACAACTCACTGCCTGGCCGTCACCATATTTCCCCCAGAAATATCGTGTAATTTGCATTAAAATTGCTGGAGTTATTAAATATTTCATCCAATAAGGCAAATTATCTTGTAAAATCCACATTTTCGATTTAAATTTCTTAAAATTAGGAAATGTTAGGTCATTAAACGTATTAAATACCATAAAAAAATTTCATGATAAGGCCCATTAGGAAAAACGCGCCAATAAAGAAATATCGCCAAATTTGGTGCTAAAAAATAAGTCCCCAAAATTAGGTTTTCGAAGACCTACGACCCATAGAACCCGAGATTTCCAGAACATTACATATCAATGCAACAAAAAGCAAAATTTAACTATTTATCGCATAGAATACGAATTTAATACTTTTAAACCCAGAACAGCGGGTTGCTCCCAAAATTCGTAACACAGGCAAGAAAATTCCGTTTAGAACGGTTTAATATAACAAACGTAATTAAAATTTTAAAATTCTGATTCTCAGGGTGCACATTATCGGCATTCATGGCTTATATATTCAAATTTTCAGAGTTTCTGTGTGCAGTAGATTTGTCTGGAGACCGCACACAGACAATTTACAAACAATTCATTTTTATTATTATAGAGATAGTTAGATTTTGGCGTAAACCTGATGAAATTTTCGTGCCATTCATGCTTCTCAACGCAAACGATTTGTTTTATCTAGCATTCGGGCGAAACTCGCCAAGCATGCCACGTAAAAAACGTTTTTCACTTTTGCGGTTACCACACACTTCAAGCATAAATCTTTTCATGAGGCCAAGTTCGCCAAACATGACGATCTAAAATCGGTTTTTTAATTAATAATTTAAAAGTAATTAAATTTCAGAATTCTGACCTCAGGTATACATTACCGAAGGAATGGGCTCATATGTTCGAATTTTCAGAGTTCTGCGTCCAGTAGTTTTTTCTGGACATCGCACGCATGCAGATTTTCAGATTCTTGATATAGATTGGCGCAAAACTGACTAAATTTCCGTGCCATTTTATGTTTTCCAATGCATGCGATTTTGTTTCACAGTATCATGCTGGCGAAACTCGCCGAGCATGGCATCCTGAAAACGGTTTTTAATTAATACTTAAAAAGTAATTAAAATTTTAAAATTCTGATTCTCAGTGTGCACATTATCGGACTCGATGGGCTTATATATTCAAATTTTCAGAGTTCTGCGTGCAGTAGGTTTGTCTGGAGACCGCACACATGGAAACAGACAGATTTACAAACATTCATTTTTATTATTATAGATTAGTATAGATAAGAAAGCTTGGATATATTTCTCGCATATTACTGTAGAAAATGTGGCAACCTTAACTTGAGGCACTTGTCCCATCACGTGACTTGTGGCAAGACCTCACGCGCATTATGCTAGCTCATAAAACTCTCAGTTACCTAGGAAAATTCTGGGGCAGCTCGCTCATTTCCGTTTTCATCGTTCTATTTTTAAGAAAAAAATGGTACATAGCTGCTGTACATATCGATGCAATTTATGATTTGTGAAAGGTTCTAGAATAGCATTTCACGGGAGTGGATTTTTTTTCATATTTTTAAAATACTAGGGGCCAAAGCCCCTAGACTCGCTACGCTCGCATTTCATATGAGGCATTCGGCTCCTAAAAAGACTTCGTAAAAAAGACATAATTTCAACAAACGAAACCCAAACGTTGGACAAGATAGAATGTTCCCGAGCTACACATTGCTTGGTTCTTGCATGTTGCTTGGAACATAAAAATTTAAACCTCGCACTATTTGTAATTATGTAAAACCCATGGGACGCCTTGCGTATTAGCCAATTATGGAGAATTTTCATAATTTTGCGACTTGCGTATATGTATAGTTAATAATTAGCTCTAAGGAAACAGTAATTCATATGTTTTCTTTGATAAAAACTACGGAACAGGTAGGATAGCTTGTCACCCATGGCGACTTTTCATTATTTGGCGATTTATACATGCTTCAAACCTATAATGACTGTTCATTTAAGGCTACCGGGGAACCGTTAACTATATTTTCATTTACATAATCGTTTGCAGATTGGCGTACTTAGCACCACGAATTATACCATCTCGTCGCGCTAGCAAATATCCAAAGTGTACTACATTGTATCCAAGTGTATACCAAGTGTACTGCTATAATGGCATAGTTAACACCGCCGAATATTTCTACTGGTAGCCAATAATCCAGTTGGACCGAACCGGCTTTAAAATAATCTGCATTTTAATTATTTTTCATTTTCAAGATATTATTCTGTTTTGGAAAAACGATTAATCGCTCATTCTAAACTCCTGTTGTCTAAGCAAACCGACTATTTGAAAATTATTAACTTTGTATGACACATTTTGAGTAACTTATTTCATATAGTTTTTATTTTGGCGTAAAATGGGTGTATTTCTACTTCATGTTTGACAATTTCACGTGATACTACATACTTGGAAACGCTTTGTAGCAAAGGAATGAATGATTTTATGCCAAATCTGGCAACCATTCTGTTTATTTTTTTGAGTTTTTTATTGATATCTTCTAAAATAACGATTTCGACGATTAACTTAGCTTAGCAGTTTCCTCGGAATATTTCCGAATCTGTGGGCACCTATGTCGAAACTTAAATCCCCACGGTTTAGGAGGAGATAGGCCAACAAGCTTTGACAGCGCCAGCAGCGACAGCGGCCTTTACTTTTTTCTAGAATAGAGAGATACTTTTTACAGATAAGAACACTTCAATGCAGGGGTGTAGCCATAAATTTTTCATGGGGGGGGGGGTTACGACTACTACAACTCATATATATGTATACGTGTGTGTGATAATGTAATGAAGAATATACATTTTGTATGGCAAAAAATTCCTCATGGGGGGTTATGACCCCCCTAACCACCCCCTTGGCTACGCCCCTGCTTCAATGTATCCGTATCCACTATCCTTGGAGATATTTTTTTTTTACTCAAAGAGGGGTTTGTAATTCACTTGTTGCCAGTCAATTTCGCTTGTAGTCTACACGTACCTCTCGCCAAATGGGCGATAAATTACAAATCTAGTTCATGAATCATGTGACTGAGGCATTACCGTGCCCCGTGTCACATGATTCATCCTTTCCTCACCTATTCAACAGTGAATTGAACTGCAATAATGGTTTTGAATGGCAATGCGCTCTCTAGTATATGTCTACTCTCTGGTCTACGCCCAGACCATAGAGATAAGAATACAAGGAGACGGCATTAGCAATCGGATAGTGCCGCAAGATTGCTCAGACTGCGTTGCAATGGGACTGTGTTATTCTATGGTAACAGTTTCAATTTTAAAGAAGTCATGTCACCAAAGTTAGCGCAAAGAATAATTCCGTATTTGGCATAACTATAAAACTTTTAACTGCAGAATGCTGAGATTTTGTATTTAGAACTATTGTAACATGTAATTGTGTATCTTTACTTTTTAATCCGCACAATCGTCCTCTTTCACTGTTATTTAAAAAGAATCCAACTAAATGTTTCCACCCTTCTTGGACCATCATCAGTGGCGCACACAAGGGGGGGGGATCCAGGGGGTCTGGACCCCCCCCATCGGCTTGATTTTTTTTTCGATTGATTATACCCTATATCTATAGTAAATAAAAGGATGCCAAAAAAAAGGTAGCGATAGTTTCAGTTCTAATAAATAAAAAAAGAAAATTGTTTCTCAACTTTTCAAAAACGAACTGAAAGTGAACATAAAACACGATCTGTTCTCAAAACTGTACAAAGATTATTTTGCTCTTATTGTATTGTGTAGTGTATTCTTATGGGAACTGGATGGGACGAGTTTGGATGAAGTCCATCTAATAAAAACGAGTTCTTTCAATCACTGATTTTTGTCAATCTGGAACATCCCTAAAAGTTTGGACACCTCCAAACCGTAAAAGTTGGACTCCCCCCAAACTTAAAAGTTGGAACCCCCCCATCTGTAAAAGTTGGACACCCCCAACTGTAAAAGTTGGACACCCCCAACTGTAAAAGTTGGACACCCCCAACTGTAAAAGTTGGAAACCCCCCCCCAGCCAAAAATCCTGTGTGCGCGCCTGACCATCACAGTCACATCATTTCGTCCAATGGCTGAAGATAGAGATATGAACACAAGGAGATTGACATTGGCTGTGATCCAAACAGTCAGAAGCAACTTTACAGACTTAGGTAAAAGCCATGACTGGCCCTGTAAATTCGATGTCGCATTACACCGGTCAACACGATTTTTGGGTCTGACTTCTACATGTTAAATTTTAGTTTCTCCTACGCCAAAACTAAGGAAAATAATTATTTTTTTAATGAAAGTTTGCTTTTGTAGAAATTAAAGCCATTTTTCAATTTTTTGGTAAAAATCACCGATTTTTATATTTTTTTTCATAATTCCACTCTAAATATGATCAGAAAAGTTTTTGCTGGATATAATAGTCTCTTTTTTCGAGATTTGTGATAAATAATAACATATAAATGTAAAATAATAAGAAATGAATGTCTAAAAGTTAATATTTTTCGTATTCCTTTTAGGTTCGTATGAGCAAATAATAATACAAACAAGTAATAATACTACAAATAATACTACAAGCAATACTACAGAGTTACAAATAACAATACAGTTTACTTTCGGGTTCATCAAAGTGCTGCCCTCTTTCGTTTATGAAATAAATTAAAGTATACTTATCGACGTCAATCAGACAAAATCAAACTTTAAGCACTAAAAATGAAAATTTAAGTGTTTTTCAATGTCTAGAATCAGAATCTTAGCATGAGAACAGAAACCCAAAAACATTCTTTTGTTGTTGTTGACAGGTGTTATCCTTAATTCACTCTAAACCTTTAGCATTATGAAGTATTTCAAGGCACAATCGAGGCAATAGGTAACAACTGCGTCACGATTACATCAGAAACAAATCAGCCAGCCATGGTACATTTTCCGAAAATGCTGACTGATTAGCCCAGGTAAATATTGCATCCAAGACGGGATATTTCGACTAAAAATAACCATTAATTATGCATTAATATAACATCAGGCAGAAACCTTCTGGCGTTCCGTAGTGCCTATAAATATTTAACGAATTTAATAGCAATTATAGATAGGGATAATTAGATTTTTCATGTAATGCCGAGAATTAATTTAATTATGGATCGAAGATAGTAAATAGAAAAGTCACATTTCTTCATTTTCTGAAGTTTGCGAATTCCGGGATGTTTCCTGAATATTTAATCAAATTAATGACGACTTGTAATTAGAAGTAAATAGTTAATAAGATCTCCCTCGTTATTCTTCAGAGTCATAATTTGAGTTTCATATTTGAATTAATTTTCTGCTTTGAGTTTTATGTCTTCCCCGGAAATTTTCCAGCAGCAAGTTTTGTAAGAGTAAACACATTTCGCTTTATTTACAAGTTGGCGAGAGACTGTGAAGACGAAAATTATGAAACAGCACATTTCAAAAACTTCTTTAGCTAAAGGAGTATGTACATATGTTTTAAGCTATAAAATCAATAATAGGATAAGATATTGGTTGTTAACGTTCTTAGCAAGGACTTATGTAAGGGGGGGGGGGTAGGGGTTATGCACACCCTCCCCCTTAGCTAACGCATGATCGATAATTATGTCAAAATATTCGCCTTTTGAATCCATCGCTTAACCCTTTAACGCGCAGTGGTCCCGCTCTGGGATCACCAAACTCTGATATTTTGATTGTTGCCAGCCACGAATAATAGATTGGATTTATATCAAAATAGTTGCGGGTGACCTAGCTCCCCGAGAATTCTTTACTTTTTAGCACGTCATTTCCCGTCAGAAAATGGTCACGACTATTTTTAACCGCACTGGCATCTGCTGGAAAATGGAAGAATGCGAAAACTGCTGGATCGATTGCCCAATGCAGAAAAAAGGGCAGCCGTTGCCATCGCTCGACTTAACTACCAGCAAGATGGCGGACAATCGAAACGTTCATCGCGTGCCACAGATCTAGAGACCCTTTTTTGACGCAGCTGGCTGTGCGCGAGCACAGCCGGCTGTCGTCAAAAAGGGGTCTCTAGATCTGTGGCACGCGATGAACGTTTCGATTGTCCGCCATCTTGCTGGTAGTTAAGTCGAGCGATGGCAACGGCTGCCCTTTTTTCTGCATTGGGAAAGGGTTGCGCCTCAAAGGGTTAAAGTAGTACATGGTAAAAAATTTTAATTTTATATAAATTTTGAAAACCATATTAAAATTTTAAAATATTATTAAATTTTGTTACGCACTGAATTATAAAATTTACAGACACAATTTACAATAAAGAATTAAAAAAATTTTAGTGCTATTCAAAATGTTTACCAAATATGTATAGTAAAAATTACCGTCAATCAAATTTTACATTAAGAGTCCTCTACATATCCCCCCCCAACCTCTTTTCCCTTAGTTGAACCCCTCCCATGAGAAAGCTTAGAAATGTATTTGTTTCAACTTCTACTCAGTTCAGACTTTTGTAATAAACAGGAATGTCCAAAATTAAAGTACTCTATTTTAAAGTTGTCTACAGACGAAACTTCAGTTAAGAAAGTCATGAAATTTTGTGTAGGATATTTTTAAATAATGAGAATTTGTTTAAACTAATAAAAAGAGAACATCCTATCAAAATTTCACCGCCCGAATTCATTTACGGAAAGTTATACGTTCGTGACTGGCTCTTTATTTAGATTTAAACAACATTTTGCTATGCACCATTTATTTTCCTAGAATTAAGTGAGGTCCGTAATAGGCTCAATCAAAACGTAGAGATATGCATCATTTTTACAGAATAAATTATTTTGGAACTACAAGCACGTCATTACCTTTCACGCGCACTTTTTATGCAAGATGGAGGACCTCCACATATCAGTTCTCATATTTAAGATATCACCAAAATCTCGCCACGTTTGACTCTGACACATCGCGATATATGACGAATTTGAAAGTTTTTTGTAATCGACGTTTATGACATGATTTACCTTTGTTTTTTTTACTATTTACTCTTATTATGCAGTCTTATCGATTTATTCACCCGAGTGGTATACAAACAGCAGAAATTTTAACGACACTGCGTTAAGTACGCTTAGCAAAATAAGGCATCAGCGGAAATAAACTTTCTTAATGCTCTCTTCGGAAACGTGCACACATATAGGAAGCACAGATACGCGCCACGAACAAATATTTTCCAAAAGTAAGTACATATTAATGACAGTATATTAAGAGTGGGAGTATTTATGATCGCATAATGCATTTGGCCATTAAAACGAGCTTGAACTTAGGCAGGGTTCCCCTAATCCTCCAGAATGAATGGAGACAAGTGCGTAAAATATATTCCTGTTAATTTTAATGGCTTATAATGACTACTACACTGATAGTTGGTGTGTCATTTGCAAGTTTCGCATCGCAGCAGTAAATAGGGTTATGTGCAATAGATTCTAACAATCTCCAATATGGAGAGTGTATTTTTGCTGGAGATTACTATTCTTTTAAAGAATATGTTTGCATAGAATTATTCGTTATGCATGAACTGTTTATGTTTAGTCTTATTTGTGTTTATTAGAGAGGGAGAATTTTATAAAATTTTTACTTCCTTGTGCTAAGAAGTATAGTGGCGGAGAAAATTTTCGGTATGCAGACTATGATGAAAAAATCGATTTTGATTATCTCTAAATTTACTCAAAAAACTCAACGTATTTTCTCAACGTACGTGTTTGTATGTTCGTACCAATACAGTTCATTTTGACCAACCACAAATCCATTTTGATTAGTTTTTTTTTCCTTGACGTTTGTACATACGTACGTATTCATGTACGTTACACGCTTATTTCAAAAACTTTTAAATCTTAAAATGTCGAAATTTTATATTTAGGACTGTTGTAACTTCTAGTTGTGCACTTCCTTTCTTGATTCCAATCTACTGAATATTTTATTTGCAGGACAACCCGAAAAATTTCAATACAGTAATGTTCATAGACATCTTTAATGTATTCCATAGACATCTTTAATGTATTCTATAGTCGGTAACTGTTTGGGTCATGCCCAAAATCTCGCCAAATATCATCGAACATGGCGAGTTTTTCAGCAATATCGCCAAACTTGATGCCTAAAGTAATTACGTACTTCGCATAATTCTAAAACGTCTAACCGTAGAATTTGAGATCTTGTATTTAGAACTATTCTCTAATGGTGCATGTCTTTTTTTTTATTTCAATGGACCGGGTACTTTATTCACAGGGTTACCTAAAAGACTTTCAGTACATTAAGGTTTATGAATATCTTCAATTTATTAAAAGTCTGTGGCCAATCCCTATTTCGGCTATGTCCAAAATCGCGCAAATTTTCTCAAGCTTGGTGGCTTTTGATGAAATATCGCCAAATCCAACAATAAAATTTTCAAACTGATCTCGGGGATATCGCAAAAATTTGGCTAGAAATTACTAATATTCATTTTGTTGCAGTATTGTATAGGATGTCTCGATATTGACGCAAGATTAGAAATAAACAGAAAACAAAACTTGAAATATTGTTCAACAATGAAGAAAATGCTTTGTTCTTCCGTATAGTGGTGCTTTTTTGCTAACATTAAACTGTGTGCTGTCAATCTGACGTTACTGGTTTGACCGACTAAATTAATTAATTTTGTATTTACTTAAAGTCTTTCTTCAATTTTGAGACACCCTATTCAACTGAAATAAGTGGCATGAGTGCATTGAAAATATTTATGATTTAATAGACATACAAGGAAGTCATTATTAAATAAACGAGGAGGTAAAGGAGGTATCACTTACCTCCTTCAAAGGCGTAAGTCCGTTGGCTCCTCCGTCATCCTGCTAAATTAGCTGGAACGAAAACTGGAATACACGACATTATTAATTGTATATATTTTAGTTTCGTGCTCTTGAACGAGTACAATATATTTATTTTCCGTCTAGGTTATACAATATACATTTAAGAGGAATATCATGTTTACAAAGATTGAATTTTGGCTGGTCGGGATGTCGACCGCTTAGCAGCAGCGCATGGAAGAGAGTGAGTTGAAAGTACAGCATGCATGCGTTCTTGCCCCGACGGTTGCCAGGGGCCCCATAGCACGTGTTAAGTAAGGGGCCCTCGTTTGGGTAATTATCACATGCAGATCCATACATCTACATATGCGGACATCGACGCGTGCAGGAGAAACTGGGTCAGGGAAAGAGTTCAAAGTTTCATAGTTTTATATTTCCCAACACTCCTGCCTAAAACTTGAAACGTTCAATAATCGTTCAAAATGACAGTTCTATGTCCTATAAAGCTCCTTCGTGGAAGAGCTTTTGTCAGGATGTCTGCAGTCATTGAGTCAGTGGGGACGTATTGAAAAGTTATCACCTTGTCTTCTACCAAATGCTTGAGAAGATGGTATCTCAGGTCTATATGTTTTGTTTTGTGATGATGTCTGTCTGATTTGGCCAATTTAATGCACGATTGGTTGTCTTCAAACACGGTCACTGGATAGTCTTGCGGCATGTCCAGTTCCTTTAGTAGATTTATTAGCCACGCAATTTCTTGTGCAGCACTGGCAGCAGAGACGTATTCCGCCTCAGCTGATGACAATGTCACGCACAGCTGTTTCTTGGAAACCCAGTAAATAGGATTATTTCCTAGCATAAATAGATTTCCAGAGATGGATTTTCGATCTGTTGGATCGTTGGCCCAATCTGCATCTGCGTAAACTTTTAGGACAGGTTCCTCAAAATTTGTAAAAGTCAGTTTAAGGTCAATTGTTGTCTTGAGGTATCTGATGGTTCTTTTGACGGCTTCCCAATCTTTCGCTCTGGGATTTTGATTTCTTCGGCTTAAGATGTTCACAGCGGCACTTATATCTGGTCTAGATATGGTGGAAATATATAGTAGTGCACCTACAGCCTGTCTGTATTTAGTGTTGTTTGGCAAGAGATTTTCGTCATCTAGTGTTTTAATGTAGCCTGGCTCCATGGGTGTTTCTGTTGGTTTTGAGTTTTCTAAACTGAATTTAGTTATTAGTTCTTGGATTTTGTTAGTTTGATCAAGTGTCATTGTGTTTTTATTTGGTCGATTTATGTTTATGCCTAAGTAGTATTTGGCTTCGCCTAAATCAGTTACAGGGTATTCGCTCTTTAATTTATTTATGAGTTTGTCAATGTTTTGATCTTCTCCTGCGATTAGTAGATCATCTACATAAACAATAACATATGTCGTTTTGTTATTTACTGTTTGTTTATACATGCATTTGTCAACCGAGCTCTGTTGAAAGCCGAATTTGGTTAGAGATTGGTGGATTTTTAAGTTCCAAGCTCTAGCAGCTTGTTTCAGCCCATATATTGCCTTTTTAAGTTTACAAACTTTGTGTTCCTCTCCGGGGATTACATGCCCTTCGGGCTGATGCATATACACTTCTTCCTCTAATTCTCCGTGTAAAAATGCAGTTTTTATATCGATATGTCTAAGACTTAAATTTTTATATACAGCCATTGCCAAAAAACTCCTTATCGTTGTATGAGACGCAACAGGTGCAAAGGTCTCGTCATAGTCTACTCCGTATTTTTGGGAGAAACCTTTGGCAACAAGCCTTGCTTTGTATTTTTCTACTGAGCCTTGACTATTATATTTTAATTTAAAAGCCCATTTGCATCCAATAACTTTTGTTCCAGGGGGGGCTACAACTAAATCCCATGTGTTATTATCATGAAGTGAATTTATTTCGTCTAGTGTTGCGTTTACCCATTTTTCCTTCTCCACGGGGTTTTCCATTTTTTGAATTTCATCCCAACTTTTAGGTTCTACTATCCTGGTATTATTTATTACATATGCAAATCTATCAGGAGGAACGCCTTTATTACTCCTCTCTGATCTGCGAGGATAATTTTGTGTACCATTTGAGTTAGCAGGAATATTATTTGGATTTTGTACATTGTCGCCGGCGCTATCTAATTCAACACCGATCAATTGCTGTATAGGTTGAGGATTACCGCTGTTTGATTTTCCTTCCCGTTATGTGATTCATCATTTTTAATTATTTCCTGATTTCTGTCTTCTAGGAATTTGACTGTTCTACTTATAATTACATTTCTACCGTTGGTACAAATTCTATATCCCTTACTCCTATTATCATAACCTACGAATATCCCTTCTGTAGCGGTGTTGTCAAGTTTTCCTCTATGTAATTTTTGAATATATGCAAATGCGCGACAACCGAACGTTTTAATATTTGATAGATCTGGTTTACGACCAGTCCATTTCTCATAGGGAGTGGAATCACAGGATTGTGTAGGGAGCCTATTTTGCAAATACGTCGCAGTGTTAATGGCTTCCCCCAAAAGGAGTTAGGTAAATCACCCTCCTTAAGGAGACACCGACACATCTCCATCAAGGTGCGATTTTTGCGTTCCGCAACCCCGTTCTGAGGTGCAGAGTACGGAACTGTCAGTTGGTGATCTATTCCCTCTCTCTTCATATATTCATCAAATTCTTTCCCTATGTACTCCCCTCCGTTATCGGAACGGATTGCCTGCACTTTTCTTCCAAACTTATTTGCGGTCATTGCCACATACTCCTTAAATTTAGAGAAAACTTCATGTTTATTTTTTAATAGATATATTACAGTAAACCGGCTAAAGTCATCTATGAAGGTCAAAAAATAGTATTTCCCACCAATTGTTGGGGTTTGCATTGGTCCACAGAGGTCAGTGTGTACCAATTCTATCGCCTTTGTGGCTCTGAAACTCGCAATTTTTGGATATGGACTATCAGAAAGTTTCGACATAATACAGGTTTCACATACATTATCATGTTTACATTCATCTATTTCAATCCCTATAGCCAAATCTTTATTCACTAATTCTTTTATATGATTGACATTTCTATGACCCAATCTTTTATGCCATTTATATATACAATTTTTATTTTCACATACGTTAACTAAGTTTGCAGTGTGGTATGTGTCATTGTTTATATTACACTCATACAAATTATTATTTACATAACCTTCAATATAAGTTTTATCCCCATGTATAATTTCACACTTGTTTTTGTCAAATACCACCGTACAACCGTTCTCAGTTGCCCTTTTTACAGACAGTAAATTTGCTTCGATTTCGGGTACAAATAGAACATTACGCAGTGTAATTTTATTAATCTCTCCTCCCGATGTTTTTGCCTTGAATTCTATGTCTCCCGACCCGTAGGAGGTCAACGATTTTCCGTTAGCAATTACAACATCGCTTATATTGGTGTCATTTATTCTAGTGAATAAATTTTTATTATTTGAAATGTGTGATGAACTGCCAGAGTCTATTATCCACTTTTTACCTGGACTTCCAGCTAATAGTGCTAAATTTTTAAATTTAGATGCGGTGTCACTAGCTCTATCTGTATAATTTCGGTTCGACTCTTCCTCAAATCTGTGTCTATCGTTTGATTCAAAGCATAGTGATGAATTAGCTTGTTTGGATGTGAAATTTTGATTTTTGTATCTTGTGTTATTGTTCTGTAATTTCTTAAGGTGCCAGCATTCTAATTTTGTGTGATTTTTCATTTTACAGTGTGAACAATATTTAGTTTCTCGTCTATAATTGTTGTTGTGTTTTTTGTTTGTTTGAAATGCTTTAGTAAAATTTTCAGACGGTCGGCTATTCTCAATACGTCTGTTGTATTCATCTATTAGCTTGCTTCTAATAAACTCCGGATTTAATTCCTCTTCAGGTCTCGCTTCTAGTGCCGTTATCAGCGTGTCATAGCTCTCCGGCAGGGAACACAAAAACAACGCCGATATGTGAGAGTCACTGATCTTTTCCCCTATGGCCTTTAACCTCTCAACCAGTTCGAGTATTTTTGTCGTATGCTCTAGCATATTTCCTCTCTCGTCAAGTTTTGTGCTATATAATTTTCTCAATAGATACAGCTTGCTAGAGAGGTTACACCTTTCGTGTATGGTCCTCAGAGCTTCCCATGTAGCCTTTGCGGTTGTGAGATTTTTCACATGTACTATTTGGGAATCTTCAATGAATAAATTGATTAAGGCTCTAGCCTTGTTATCTTTCTTTCGCCATGTATCGGTTATTGGCGATGGCGGATCATCTGTTAAGAGATCATTAAGATCTTCTTTTATCAACAGCATCTCCAATTTGAATTTCCAGTTTGAATAATTATGTTGGTTTAATTTCTCAACCACTTGGCTTTCTTTAAATGAAGCCATATTAATTTTTTTTGTTTCACAATGTCCTCAGAAATTTTAATATTCTTTCAAGGCACAGAGACTATTCAGTCTCATAATCTATTAAATAAACGAGGAGGTAAAAGAGGTATCACTTACCTCCTTCAAAGGCGTAAGTCCGTTATCTCCTCCGTCATCCCGCTAAATTAGCTGGAACGAAAACTGGAATACACGACATTATTAATTGTATATATTTTAGTTTCGTGCTCTTGAATGAGTACAATATATTTATTTTCCGTCTAGGTTATACAATATACATTTTAAGAGGAATATCATATTTACAAAGATTGAATTTTGGCTGGTCGGGATGTCGACCGCTTAGCAGCAGCGCATGGAAGAGAGTGAGTTGAAAGTACAGCATGCATGCGTTCTTGCCCCGACGGTTGCCAGGGGCCCCATAGCACGTGTTAAGTAAGGGGCCCTCGTTTGGGTAATTATCACATGCAGATCCACACATCTACATATGCGGACATCGACGCGTGCAGGAGAAACTGGGTCAGGGAAAGAGTTCAAAGTTTCATAGTTTTATATTTCCCAACAGTCATGTGGTGTCCACGCCAGATTTTTTATCAGTTCTCAAAACCGAACTCCGCTTGGCGATATCTTCTATATTTGGCGAGAATTTGCCAACAATAAAGCCAAACAATTCAATGGGAATAACGGTATTGCTTAGAAAGGCTTGCCGATACCGGCATATGTTGAAATTCGCCAAGTTGGCCGCTTCTGGGTATTTATCGCCAAGTTTGGCGTAAAAAAAAAGTCCCAAAGACTGAACTCAACTTCACGGTATCTGCTAAGTTTGACGAGAATTTGACAAACCTTTCTAATTTAGAATGGGAATCATTTTTAGTTGAGGTGAAGTAATTTTTGATGTTCTTTTTTTTTCCCCCATCACACTTGTATTACCTAGAGTCACATTTATAGGTTAACTAGCTGAAGTACCCGTTCTTCGCACGGGAATGAATGGACTTTTTGATATTACGATTTGTGGGGATTACTATTTATTGTAATAAAGAGATATAGCAAAATAGATATCGCTTTATATTGTGTTCAATAACCATGCATACCGAATTTCAAGGCAATCGTTTGTACGGTGCAGAAGGCCATGCGGCGTAGCGCAATCTAGTGGAGAGTTTTAGCAAAACGGATACGGCGGAAATATTCTTCGCATTCAGATATCGATGAATACGAAATTTCAGGACGATCGGCTGGACAACCCTGACGACGCGACATATAGTGGCAAATTATATAGGAAAATGGATAGCGCCAAACTCTTCCCGGTGTTCAAATATCTATGTATACCTATTTTCATAGCGATCAGTTGCACAGTCAAGAAGTGATACACTGCAGCGCGATCTAGTGGTTAATTAAAGTAATGATTTGCTACAGTGCCGTCAAGTGGCGAGTTATAGCAAAATGGATAACGCCAAAATATTCTCATTGTTCAAATAGCTATGTATACTGATTTTCATAGCGACCGTTTGAATGGTCAAGAATTTGGCTTGCTGCAGCGTCATCTAGTGGCGAGTTAAAATAATAATGCATTGCAGTGCCATCTAGTGGTGAGTAACATCAAAAGGAACACAGTTAGAATATATTCTTCGTGCTGAAATGTGTAAGTATAAGAAATTTTATGCCGATCGGTCGAACGGTATAGAAGTTGATGCGTTGCAGCGCCATTTAGCGGCAAGTTACAGCAAAATGGATACTGAAAAATATTCTCCGTGTTCTAATATCCGCGTGTACCAAATTTCATCGAAATCGGTTGGACGATATTCGCATAGTAAACGGCTAAACGGAATAGAATTCGACGTTCTGCTGCGCCACCTAGTGGCAAGTTAGAGGAAAACGGATAGCATAAAAAGCTTCTCCATGATAAAAGACTTAGGTGAACCAAATTTCATGGTGCAACGGTGCTGGAGTTTTTCAACCTCATACACACATACCAACATTCATTTTTATCTATAACCAGTATCATTATATATCCCAGTCTCAAATAAAATCCAGTTTCAAATCTAAGCCTCGCCAAAGTGCCAACATACGCCATTTTGCAAGAGTTTTTTCAGGAAATCATTCGAAGCATTGACTTAGCAGCAATCAATATGGGAAATGGTTCGGCCGCCAAAAAGTAAAGCACACATTTATTTGAAAAGGGGAATCCCTTAATACAACCGAATTTTTTTAAATTATCAACTATAACGTGTTTTATTCATCGTTACTCCGATGTACTAAATGAGAAGATTTCAATTTTCTGAAATTTGGCGGAATTCCCCCAACTTAAATCAATGTACTCAATTGGCGAGAATTCTGAAGATAGATCGCTTGAAATCCCTTAATAACTGCATTATTTCTTCACGGATCATTAAAATTTAACGCTGTATTCTAATAAAACCTTTGCACTTGCTTTCAAAAATTTATTTCCTTAAGCTCTCAATAAATTGCGCCAAGCCGAAAACTGTGCTAACCGCTAGAACTCACTTTCTCAAAATCAGCATTTGAGCCATTTTATTTTTTCGCCAAACTAAAAAAAAATTACATATTAGCCTCGGAAATCTTCAATTCTTATTGTTTTGCGTATAAAACATTTCATTCCTGCTCCGATTTCCCACGCACACGATATTATAATAAAAAAATCTGATGAGTCCAACACATGACTTTCCTTGCACGTCCATTAGATCAAAAATATTTTCGACGCACTTCCTCTAAATTTATTTGTTTGAAAGAGATAAAATATCAATAATAGTAAGGTTTAGCGATTTCTAGCCAAATATTTCGATATCGACAAGCTGAGTTCAATTTGAAAGATTTCCTTCTGACACTTTATTTGGCGATTATTTCACCAAAAGCCGACAAACTTGAGATAGTCTGGCGAGATTTTGGGGATAGCCAAAGTAGTCATTGACCACAGACCTTCAATGAATTGAATGCATCTATACACCTCAATGTATTCAAAGTCATTTGGCTCACCATGTAAATAAATTCTCAGTCGATTGCTGTCAAAAAAGATATTGAAAACAGTTAGATATTACAATAGTTCTAAATACAAAGTTAAAAAATCTACGGGTTAAAGTTTTAGAGTTATACAAAAATACGCGAACATAATTTTTGGCGCCAAATTTGGCGATATTTCGGCGAAACTCGTCAATGTCGACGACATTTGGCGAGATTTTAAGCATAAACCAAACAATGACAGATTATCGCCAAATTTGGCGATATTTCGCCAAAACTCGCCAAGAACGATGACAAATGGCGATACTTTGGGCATGGACGAAATGACTGACTATCGCCAAATTTTGCGATATTTCGGCAAAACTCGCCAAGTTCGAGGACAGACGGCGAGATTTTGGGCATGTACCAAACAATGACTGTCTACAGTTTTATTATAATGAAGATGTCCATAGACATTAAGGTACTGAAATTCTTTTCGGTGGTCCTGTAAATAAACTCTCCAGTAGATTGGAACCAAAAATCGAGATGCACAACTAGATGTTACAACATTCTTATATATGAAATTTCATAATAGTTTTTGAGATTTGAGAGTTAAATATGCACACACGTACACCGAAAGTCGCCAAGCTTGGCGACTTTTGGCATAGTTCTTGAGGGAGGCACGTGACCGTGGTCGGACCATTACCTAACTTATGTGGTAGGACGGTATTGTGCTTGAAATGGATGAATGCCCCTAAAATTGCTATTGACCGATAATGTATTGGAAATCTTTTGAGTGTTCTGTAGCAGAACTATAAATAAAGGACACTTTTTTTAATAGAGAAATTCATTTTCTAACTCTTTACAGCATATATCACTTCTGAGTCGTTTGAAATAGCCCAATACCTCTAAAAAACGCTTTGATGAATTTCGGCCCATAGAGCGTAATGTATTTCGAATCTTTTGGGCGGTTCTGTAGATAAACTATTCAGTCGAATGGAACCGAAAGGGGAGGTGCACAACTAGATGTTACAACAATCCTAAATATTAAGTTTCAACATTCAACGCCTAACAGTTTTTGAGATATGCGAGTTTAATGAATTTCGGCCCATTGAGTGTAATGTATTTCGAATGTTTTGGGCAGTCCTGTAGATAAACTATCCAGTCGAAATGGAACCAAAAGGGGAGGTGCACAACTAGATGTTACAACTATCCAAAATATGAAGTTTCGACATTCTACGCCTAATAGCTTTTGAGTTAGGCGAGTTTTAATGAAATTTCGGCCCATAGAGCGAATGTATTTCGAATCTTTTGGGCGGTCCTGTACATAAACTATCCATTGCGATTGCCACCAAAAGGGGAGGTGCACAACTAGATCATAGAACAATCCTAAATATCAAATCTCAACATTCTACGAGCCATAGTTTTTGAGATATGCGAGTTACATACATACGTACGTACGTACAGACGGCATGGAAAAACTGGCCACAGTAGACTCGCCACTGGTCAAAATAAGTTGCAGACGCGTTAATAGGATCGTGCATGCTAGCCTACGATGAGATGCATCGAAAAAAAAATTTTAATTAAATTTAGAGGTAGTCAAAATCGGTTTTTATGTCAAAATTTGGCCCCCAAAATTTTTCGGGATCACATTACTTCCTTATACTACGTACAAGGAAGTAAAATTAATAATCTTACAAATATAAACTAACAAAAAAAATCATTATTATTCTTTTATTTTTACTTTGAGAATTTAAAACATCTTATTCGGCAAAATCACGTGGCAACCACGATCCTTATTTCACACTTTTTCAATACAGGGATTACAATTACGGAAAGGTTTTTGCATGGAGAACATAAAAAATCTCTTAAATTCCGGGAACGGGTGGACTTTCAAAGTTTTAAAGTAGACTATGATTTATTCTATATTATTTTACATATCTGTGCAAAATTTCAGGCTGATAGGTCCATTTTTGTGGATTTGTATACAACTCAAATCCACAAACAAACAAACAAACAAACAGAATTTCATTTTTATTTATAAGACAAGCTGAAGTACCCGTTCTTCGCTTGGGAATGAATGGACTTTTTGATATTAATATTTGTTGTGATTACTATTTATTGTAATAAAGAGATATAGCAAAATGGATATCGCGTTATATTGTGTCCAATAATCAATGCATACTGAATTTCAAGGCAATCGTTTTTACGGTGCAGAAGGCGATGCGGCGTAGCACAATCTAGTGGCGAGTTTTAGCAAAACGGATACGGCAAAAATATTCTTCGCATTCAGATATCGATGTATACGAATTTTCATGACGATCGGCTGAATAGTCTTGAAGTTCATGTGTTGACGCGACATCTAGTGTCAAGTTATAGGAAAATGGATCGTGCCAAAACTCTTCCCCGTGTTCAAATATCTATGTATACCTATTTTCATAGCGATCATTCGCACAGTCAAGAAGTGATACACTGCAGGGCCATCTAGTGGTTAATTAAAGTAATGATTTGCTACAGCGCCGTCATGTGGCGAGTTATAGCAAAATGGATAACGCCAAAATATTCTCATTGTTCAAAATAGCTATGTATACTGATTTTCATAGCCACCGTTTGAAATGGTCAAAAATTTGGCCTGCTGTAGCGTCATCTAGTGGCGAGTTAAAATAATAATGCATTGCAGTGCCATCTAGTGGTGAGTAACATCAAAAGTAACGCAGTTAGAATTTATTCTATCGTTCTCAAATGTGTAAGTATAAAAAATTTTATGCCGATCGGTCGAGAACGGTATGGAAGTTGATGCGTTGCAGCGCTATTTAGCGGTAAGTTACAGCAAATGGATAGTGAAAAATATTCTCCGTGTTCTAATATTCGCGTGTACCAAATTTCATCGAAATTGGTTGGACGATATTCGCATAGCAAACGGCTAAACGGAATAGAATTCGACGTTCTGCTGCGCCACCTAGCGAAAAGTTAGAGGAAAACGGATAGCATAAAAACCTTCTCCATGATAAAATACCTTAGGTGAAACAAATTTCATGGTGATCGGTGAAACCGGTGCTGGATTTTTTTAACCTCCTACACACCATACCAACATTCATTTTTATCTATAACCAGTCTTATTATACGTATATACAGTCTCAAGTAAAATTCAGTTTCAAATCTAAGCCTCGCCAAAGTGCCAGCATACGCCATTTTGCAAGAGTTTTTTCAGGGAATCATTCGAAGCATTGACTTAGCAGCAATCAAAAATGGGAAATGGTTCGACCGCCAGGCATTTATTTGAAAGTTGAATCCCTTAATACAGCCGCATTTTTAAAATTATCAACTATAACATGTTTTATTCATCGTTACCTCGATATACTAAATGCGAAGATTTCAATTTTCTGAAATTTGGCGGATTTCCCCTAAGTTAAATCAATGTACTCAATTGGCGAGAATTCTGAAACTACATCGCTTGAAATGCCCTAATAACTGCATTATTTCTGCACGGATAGTTAAAATTTAATGCTGTATTCTAAGAAAACCTACACACTTGTTTTTCAAAAATGCTATTCCCTTAAGCTCCTCAGTAAGTTGCGCCAAAAAGCCTAAAACTGTGCAAACCGCTAGAACTCACTCTCTAAAAATCGGCCTATCAGCCATTTTTTTTTCGCCCAACTAAAAAAAATTACATATTAGTCTCGGATATCTTCGATCCTCATTGTTTTGCGTATAAAACATTTCATTCCTGCTCTCATTTCTTATGCGCACACGATATTATAATTAAAAAAATAACCTAAAAAAAATCATTATTATTCTTTTATTTTTACTTTAAGAATTTAAAACATTTTATTCGGCAAAATCGCCACACATGGCAACCAAGATGCTTATTTCACACACTTTTTTCACTACAGGGGTTAATATTACGTAAAGCTTTCTGCGTGGAGAACATAAAAAATTTCTTAAATTCCGGGAACGGAAATTAAGAGAACCATTCAGGAGGAAAACGTTTTTAAGTGGAGTTTCAAAGTTTTAAAGTGGACTATCATTTATTCTATATTATTTTACATATCTGTGTAAAATTTCAGGCTGACAGGTCCATTTTTGTGGAATTGTATACTACCCAAATCAACAAATTGACAACAGAATTTCATTTTTATTTATAAGATAACCTACGCTTGTTTTTAAAAATACCCTCTCATTAAATTGCGCCAAGCGCTAGAATCATAGAAAATCTGACACACTTTCAGATTTTTAAATACGCACTAAAGTGCTATGTATAAAAAGAGTTATAATCCATGGGTCTGCCCTATTTTCGTTCCTTCTTTCATTAAGTTGGAAAGTGTATCATTATTCATGAGTTTGATTAAACAAAATTAAAATTGATATTTCTAACACCCTTTTTTCTGGATGTAATACATTAGATGCAGAAAAGCTGCTCAGAAAAATGCACAATTCCAACTGAATGAAAATTTCAAAAACTTATACGCAGGTGTATTCATAACTAGAGCTGAAGCAAACCGCATGTATTCGGTACTAAGATACGGATAATCACTCAGACTCGAAGTAACGAATTGTTACTTTTCGGTTGATATCGTTACTACTCGATCCGAAGATGTTTCGGATCGAGCAGCTTCGAACTTCGAATACAGACTGCCAGGCGAGGCGAACTAGAGGGGAAACGGGTTCCAGTAATCGAGTACTAATATCTTCTGTTATTTGTTACTGGGGTTACTGGATATCGGATCGCGGTTTCAAGGGGGAAAATGACTTTCGAGTTTGCATTTCGGATCGACCAGGTTCGAACTTCGAATACAAGACTGCGGGAGGGAGAAAATGAATTTCGGTATTTGAGTAATAGTATGTTCCTTTCCGTTACTAGATACCGGAAGTATTATGGATTCTCGCTGTTGGGAGGGAAAAATCAGTTTCGGTATTTGAGTAGTAGTATGTTCTGGTTGCAATTCGTTTGTGCCGCGCCGAATGGTATCGTTTTGATGAGGTTTGGAAGAATCCGTATGTTTCGTTACAGTTATGGAGATGGAATAGTATCTGCTGCTCTATTGATATGGGTCGTACAATGGGGGGATACGATCCGGTGTATAGTATGTTATTATGCGCAGTTGAACTCTTTTTTTGCGGGGGGGGGGGAAGGGGGTGTTCTTATAATTGTAGAGGAGCAATACATATAAGAGAAGCATGTTAGTAAGGGGTGCTAATTTCGGGCTTTCTAACATTTTAGTACTAAATTCTGATTGCACCACTATTCTTTCTTTCAGGGTGGTTCCGAAGCAGGATTGCGAACTTAACTTTTTCTTTTTTTTTTAAGCTAGAATCGAAATGAGTAATAAATAACAAATTATTTAAATACACCTTTAAAAAAAATATTTTTATAAAGTAAACGAATTCACACATTTTTATTATTTAAAATATTATTTGGAACTAAAAAAAATATTTAGCATGGAAACCTAAACACATTTTTTAAGTAATTGTTTAAAAAATATATAAAAAATTGTGAGCGACCCGGGATTTCTATGCCCACTCCTGCGTAAGCCACTGGTATTAAAATATTTCAATAAAGTTCAGTATGTTTCTAAAATGTCGGTGTTTAGGGGGCCATCTGCCCTATTTTATGGTACATTTTATTCCATGAACTCATGCAATACGCATAATCCGGTGCAACCATTCTTTCTGTATGAAAGGAGTGATAATTTTTGTTTAAAGAATGCTCTCATATATGCACCCACAGAAGGGGCTAACCCCTTTCATCCCAAAAGTGCAGAAATAGAACTGGAAATATCTTAAAAATACATAATTCTCACTGAATTAAACAATTTTAAATTAAAATATGGTAATTTTTAATTTACTTCGAAAAATGATCCAGCAAAAGAAGTTTTTGATATGAAATAAGAACTCACAAATAATAAAGATATGATGCTTGTAGAAAAGCAAAGTAGTTGATATCATACTGAGATCCCCTGCCCTGTGAATTTTATATATGTGGCCCAATCCCTGGATCTCAGTATTCGAGAACACGCAACCCAGAAAAAACACGAGTCACAAGCTTTCCTTTACACTTTTTATGATAAGAATGAACAGGTTAAACCAGCGTTCAGAATTAAAAAAAGGGGGGGGGTTGAGAAAAGAAAAGAATGGCATATGTCTTTGGAAGATTTCTATGTGCACTCAGTAATTCGGATAATTTAGCATTGTATAAAACCATAAATGTGTATAAAAACAATCTGTAAATCAGAGAAAATAAGCTCTAAATACAACTTTGTACAACTTCGCTAAAAAAAATTCTTTTTGGTTAGGTTTTGCTATGGGTTTATGTATGGGCGGCATATACCCATAACAGCACTGTCCCGGATGTGTTGTTATGGGGCACATATAACACTCTATTACCGATTCTATTAGTAGTAACGAAAGTAACGAGTAACGAATACTTAGTAACGAATAGCGAACATCTAAGTAACAAATACATACGGATACTGATTTTGTCGTTACTTTTACAGCACTATTCATAACCCAAATAGCAGACGATTAAATTACGATAAATAGCGCCAAGCGTTAGAATCCTCCTCAAAATCGCGAGAATGCTGAAGATAGATCGCTTGAAATCCCTTAATAACTGCATTATTTTCGCACGGATCATTAAAATTTAAGGCTGTATTCTAATAAAACCTTTGCACTTGTTTTCAAAAATCAGTTTCCTTAAGCTCTGAGTAAATTGCGCCTAGCCGGAAACTGTGCAAACCGCTAGAACTCACTTTCTCGGCATTTGAGCCATTTTATTTTTTCGCCTAACTAAGAAATTTTAACATATTAGCCTCGGAAACCTTCAATTCTTATTGTTTTGAGTATAAAACATTTCATTCCTGCTCCGATTTCCCATGCACACGATATTATAATTAAAAAAAATATAACCTTACGAATATAAACTAACAAAAAAAAAATTATTATTCTTTTATTTTTACTTTGAGAATTTAAAACATCTTATTCGGCAAAATCGCCACACATGGCAACCACGATCCTTATTTCACACTTTTTTCACTACAGGGGTTACAATTACGGAAAGCTTTTTGCGTGAAGAACATAAAAAATCTCTTAAATTCCGGGAACGGGTGGACTTTCAAAGTTTTAAAGTAGACTATGATTTATTCTATATTATTTTACATATCTGTGCAAAATTTCAGGCTGATAGGTCCATTTTTGTGGATTTGTATACAACTCAAATCCACAAACAAACAAACAAACAAACAAACAGAATTTCATTTTTATTTATAAGATTACATGGTTCAAAAAGGTGCATTTATTGGCTATTAAAATGCGCAGGTCTCAAAAGTACCTGGAAATTCTTGAAAGCTGTGACGACTATGAGACGGGAGAAGGAGGGGGAGATATATTAATTGCCTTTTTATTAAATTTAGATTACGAGACAAATCCTTTGTTTGAAAGCGAAAACTAACACCCCTATGGAATTTTGAAGGGAGCTAATAGTAAATTTGAATTTTCAAAGAATATTTAGTTTTATATGCTGTATATATGTATAGTAAAACTCGCTTAAAATTTTCCACTTAAGAACTTTTCCCGTTTAAGAAGTCCATATTTTCGGTTCGCAATTTTTTCCCAGATTCTTAAAATGTTAAAATATGCCGTGTAGAATGTTTCTTTCCCGGCTTAAAAGTTTTCTTTCACTTCTAAATTTACAGCGGCCTTTCCATTATTATATACCCCCCCCCCTCACCCTCCTATGCTGTTTGTAAAGGCCAATGTTTAGAAGTAAATGAAGTATTGCCATGTGAAGTGCTTATACTGGATGAAATTTGAGATTACAGACTATGGAAAAAATGAGTGAAACAGAGTAAGAGGTTGTGGAAATTCCTAGATTTTTGGATGTTGTAAAAAGGACTATAAATCTTTCGTCATTTCATTGAAAATAAACTTGAAGGAGTTTTTAAAAATTAAAGACAACTGGATTGTTATAGATTCAAAGTAAAAACAAAAAAATTGGCCTACTTTTCTCAGTAAAATCGATCCATTGATGCTTAAAGAGAAATTTCATAGATTTAATAATGAAATTCTAAGGTAATTTCATTATGTTACTTTATTGACTAATTTTTTTAAGCGTGTAAAACAATTTACATGTAAAATTTCCAAGAAATACAAAATTTTATATTAGTATTTATATAGTATTTTGATAGCGTCAAAAAAATCTCATTTGTATATTTAAGAAATTATTTTATTTGTGTTCCAAAAAAATTAGTTTCCCGTTTAAAAAGTTTTCCCGTCTAAAAAGTTTTTGCTTTCCGTTCCCCTGGAAAGCTTTTGAAGAGAGTTCTACTGTATATATTTACTTTTTAATACATGAAAGCACATGGACAAGATATGTTACATGAGTACCTGCAGTTACATTAAAGGGGTCAGGTACCTTTGAGCGTTGAAAATCTCGACGAAAATTGACCATAACTTCATTTGCAATAGCTCTGCAAGTATTAATTTTGTAATCTTGCAATTTTTACCAGTTATTTAGAAAGCTTTTATTAGCGTTTTAAAGCTCTTGTAATAGTTCTATTCATTAAATTAAATTTTTTATAACTAAACATATTAGAGTTCTATTTTTCACGTTATTTAGTCTTGCGCGCAGCTTTTCGTGGGAAATATGCATCGTATTAACTTAAAAACTGTTATAGACGTAGAAAAAAAGCTTATTAAAATGACGAAAAATAATTTTGTTGGAATGCATGGAACATTATTTTTTTTGTATTTATCTGAATAATTATGCAATTGATTGTTATAAAAATTGCAATTATTCTTTATTTTTAAGGAAAGAAGAGTCTCAGAAAAATTATTTTTCGTCATTTTAATAATAAACTACTTTTATATATCCATAAAATTTTTTATGATATTGCGATGCATATTTTCCATGAAAAGCTGCGCGCAATGCTACATAAAAGGGAAAATGGAACTCTAATATTTTTAGTTATAAAAAATTTAATTTAATGTGTAGAACTAATCCAAGAGCTTAGGCTAATAAAAGCTTTCTAAATAACTGGTAAAAATTACAAGTTTACAAACTTATTACTTGCTAAGCTATTGCAAATGAAGTCATGGTCAATTTTCGTCGAGGTTTTAGTCGCTCAAAGGTACCTGACCCCTTAATCCAAAATAATAACCCCCTTGTACTCCACAGAACGTTTACATAGATCATACAAGCTGTCGAAAGAACGCTTGGAGCTCCTGATTGCACACTTCTCTCAGCCTGTCGGTCATTGGTTGACAATGCGCCTGCCCACTACGCACTACGTAAAATAGACCATCACCAAAACCGATCTCTTTGTTCGAGCATCATCCCTATTCTCCTGATTCGGAACGAGCAGACTTTTTCCGATCTTCTTTTACTGAATCCGCTTTTAAAAAGGGGAAGGATTCTATTAACACTTTGAGGCGCAACCCTTTCCCAATGCTGAAAAAAGGGCAGCCGTTGCCATCGCTCGACTTAACGACCAGCAAGAGGGCGGACGATCGAAACGTTCATCGCGTGCCACAGATCTAGAGACCCTTTTATGACGACAGCTGGCTGTGCGCACAGCCAGTTGTCGTCAAAAAAGGGTCTGTAGAACTGTGGCACGCGATGAACGTTTCGATCGTCCGCCGTCTTGCTGGTCGTTAAGTCGAGCGATGGCAACGGCTGCCCTTTTTTCAGCATGGGGCCATCTATCCGGCTGTTCTCGCATTCTTCCATTTTCCGGCAGATGTCGGTGCTGTTCAAAATAATCGTGACCCTTTTTTGACGGGAAATGACGTGCTTAAAAAGTAAAGGATTCTCGCGGAGCTCTGTCACCCGCAACTATTATTATAGAAATCCAATCGATTCTTCGTGACTGGCAACAGTCAAAACGTCAGAGTTGGGTGTTCTCAGCGCGCAGGGGCGTAGCCAGAAATTTTTCATGGGGGGGAGGGGGGAGTTACGACTACTACAACTCATATATATGTATACGTGTGTGTGATAATGTAGTGAAGAATATACATTTTGTATGGCAAAAAATTTCTCATGGGGGGGGGGGGGTATGACCCCCCCTAACCTCCCCCCCTGGCTACGCCCCTGCCAGCGCGGGAACACTGCGCGTTAAAGGGTTAAACCCTCAGCGACTGAGATGGAAGGGATTAGTAAGCACTCTCTTTAAACGATCCATCACAAACACAAAATGAAAATAAATAAGTAAATAATTCAAAGAAAACAACGCATCATTCCGAGCTGTGACGAGTTAATAAAATGCTGAAGTGGCGTTATTGTCTGGACGATTACACGAGTTAAGACCCGAGTCGATTATGCTATACATCTTCGCGCGTCAGAAACAGTTGCATCTTCCGATGAGTGTGATAGGAACTTGATGGATAACCCTCATCCCATGTAGAACAGTTAATCACGAAGAACGTTTTTGAGTAAAGAAATAGCGGTTTTCCCCCCCTCTGTGTATAGATTCTAACGAACAATGAAGAAAAACCATGCACGGTCAATCAGCTACAGAATGTTTTCCATCGTAGGCTGGAAAAGCTAGCCCCGCATACGAGGCACATTTGTCCAACTTAAAATGATCTGATTTGACCATTAGCTGTGAAAAACTATATTTACTTTCATGGGCAGGTGGGAAGAATAACATTTGCTAGTTTGCAGAGAAAGGTATAGAAAATACAATGACCTAAAAATAGGTAGAAAATAAAATATTAAAAAATAAAAAATGTTGTCGAAAACGTTCCCCCGTTCTCCCTTATAGGAGAGCAAATGTAATTTAACACGTACTACAGTGTTCACTCGCGTAAAAGTCGCACCGCCGTTTTGAAGCAGAAAAAAATCGTCAAAATATTTTCCACACATAAAAGCCGCATTTGCGTATTCAGCAGTTGACCGTCTAGAAAATAGAAAATTATCAGCTGTACACTAGCACTCATAAGGGTGGGTATGCTCTATATAGGCCGAGTGCCAAACGAGGCAACTCATGATCCTACTACCTACAGGTCCTGCGGTGGACTAAGTCACTAAACTCTCGTTCCCGTAAGAACACGGAAAGTGAAACAGCACTCTGCTTGGCCAGCGCTTGGGAGGGTGAACTCCTCTCCCGTCAGGGCTGCTGGTACGCTAATGGGAGCAGGTGCACCATAAAATCTGTCGTGGCTCCAATGTCCTCCACGTTTAACGCTACCTCAGGGGGGGGGGGGGGTGCCTATTTCAGATGGTTGGTCCCTCATCTGGAATTAGTTCAAAATGAGGGGACCCCGAGCTGAGTCGGACTACCTCCCACTGGGGTTCATTAAAACGGAAGCCGCACCTTCCGCCCATCGCCTTCCTATATGGGGGGATCTGGCACCGCCCAGCGGTTGGCAGGGGGACATTAGCAACAACAACTACCTACAGCTCCATTCCTATTGTTGAGTTATCCTACTTTGCCTAAGGCACAAGGGGACTTGCTCACTGAGCATTCGTTCGGCAATCGGATTTTTCATCGAGATCAAAGACATTTCCGTGCTCAGTGTATTTACGCATTTTTGACAGCAACTTGGGGCGGTTCCAGGCAGACTGAAAAACTTTTCATTTAATTTTGTATTCCTTGACAGTGCTTGCAATTTAGGCGGTAATGGACGGGGAAAAACATCAGTATTTGTTCACCAACCGTTATAAAATTTTGCAAGTTGTTACAGTGTTACCCGATCATGAAAAATACTCAGCGCTTAGCTAATTAGTTAAAATGTGCTAATTAATAATATTAGCTAAAAACGCTCCATTCCGCCAAGGATTATTTGTGAATTTCATGTCCATAGAAACATTACCATAAAAAGAACAAATGCCTCTTTTATATGTAACAGACGAAACGACTATTTAATAAACAGCATATAATCCGGAAACATTTGGTAAGTTGATAATTTTTTTGTATAATATATTTTGTATAATATTTTTTAATAAAAGTAATGTCTTAACATTACAGTGTACAGCATGTAGTAGATTTTCCCTTATCAGGCGCGCACACAGGATTTTTGGCTGGGGGGGGTCCAATTTTTACAGTTTGGGGGGGTCCAACTTTTATGGTTAAAGGGGGGGCGGGGTCCCAACATTTACTGTTTGGGGGGGGGGGGGTTCAACTTTTAGGGATGTTCCAGATTCACAAAAATCAGTGATGAAAGAGCTCGTTTTCATTAGATGGAATTCATCCAAACTCGTCCCATCCAGTTCCCTAAGAATACACTACACAGTACAAGCAAAGTAATAGTTGTTCAGTTTTAAGAACAAGATGGTGTTTTGTGTTCACTTTCAGTTCGTTTTTTAAAAGTTGAGGAAAACGAGAAAAAAATTTCTTTTTTTATTTATTAGAACTGGAACTATTGTCTTTTTTTGGAATTATTTTATTTACTATAGATATAGGATAATAATCAATAATAAAAAAAAAAAAATCAAAGCCGATAGGGGGGGGGGGGGTCCGGACCCCCTGGACCCCCCCCCTTGTGTGCGCCACTGTCCCTTATAATAGTCGCACCTAGACTTCCACAATGGAAAATTGGCCCAAAAGGGCGATTATTAGCGAGTAAACACGTCATTCGATTGATTAAACTGACAAACAACAAAATAAGAAGGTTTAATGTACAAGTATTGTGTATAGAGTTCATGCAATTTTACATCAATGGTTACTAAAAATCATAATAAGTACTGCCAAAATTCTTGCATTTTAAATATTATCGTCCACTTTTTAATGACTTATGAAAATGTAAAATTAGGAATAGTGCATTGCAAACGGGCACTTACATTTTCCATTACATTGCTGCTGATAATGAAGTGCGTAATTAAATTTCATTTTCCAAAAGTTCTCCACTGGTGAAAGATAATTTAATTCTTATTTTTCTAACAGTTTAAAACATTTAAAAAATAACATGAATAGCTTCTATTAAGTATGTGCATAAATCTTTTATACATTTTTTATAAACATAGTTTTACTATAATTCTTGCTTTCTAAAACAATAGTTATTATTCTCTTTTAAATGATCTTGGTTTCTGGATAATTAAAAACTATTAGTTTCTAAAAAGTCAAAATGGCATTTTTTCCCCTTCTTTTGTGAGTTGGTTATTTTTTTAGGCGACTATTTAATTACTATTTAAAAATATTTTATTAATAAACTAAAGCGCCCATTTTTTTATTTCTTTTTTTGCGGAGAAGAAAAGCTCGAAAAATATCTTATTAATTTTGAATATTTTCAGACGCTCACAAAAAAGATTCTCCCTTTATTTTTATAACTTAATAATACATATTTATTATGAATGTGAAAGAACGTAAAATGGTAAAAAGGACTTCATTTGCATTCTTTTAAATGCAATTTCGACAAATTAAAAGGAAGAAAAAAAGTCTCTCTTTTGACTTTTTTATTTTTTTAAACTTCATTACCATACAATTAAGACTATTTTTAATCAATTATTCATACGCAGACATGGCTGTGTTCTTTAATGAAATAAATTAGTTTTAAGTATCTTTCATTTCGGTGGCGTACTTTAATTGATTAGAATCTGTAAAAAAAAAAAAAAAAATACGGGATTAAACCTTGATTTCAAATAACTTTGTTGCTGTCGAATAATATCTTTGTGTAGAAAAAGAACTTTAATATAGTTTTATAATCTTTTTTGTGTAAATATATTTTTCTGTTTCAAATTTAGTTAATGATTAATACATATATATTTTTTCAGAGTATTCATTTTTTAAGTTGATTTCAGCTTAGAAAATGAGTAAAAATGTTATTATAATGAATTCATTTAGCCTGTTTGAAAATAAGACTAAAAAAAAAAATGAAGAAAATCTGAAACCCTTTTAGATTTTAAATACGCACCAAAGTGCTATATATTAAAAGCGTATCATAATTTTTGCATCCTAATCCATGAGTGTGCCATGTTTGTCTTTCTTGGGTTGATTTCTACTTTAACGCCCCAACTCTCGCTAAGGTGGCGATCATTAAACATATACAGCAACCATGACAATTTTTTGTATTTATGTGGCAATTGTAATTTAGAATTAAAATAGCGATTTGGAACAACCTGTAATACAGCATTCCGTTACATTTTTATTTATTTTGGGTTGCCAATTAATGTAGTTTTAATAATTAAGTGTCTTCAAATTCCTTAACTAGTGCGTTTATCACTAATTTGCTCAATTTAGTTTTCATTTAGGTGTTTAGGGAGCGTTGAAACTTGTGCTAACTCCTAGAGACCCATGACTTCAAAGCTCGTCAAAGTTCGGGGAATTTTTAGGTTGGCGAAAGTAGGGGCGTTAAAATAGAATCAACTCTTTCTTGAACCATAAAGCACATCTTTTTAATCCAAATCCATCTTAAAATCGCCTACTGATACTGTTTTAAAATCTTCACCAGACATATTCGAACTATAGGCATATTCCAACTATATCTCGTAGACATTTTAAATACTGTTTAAAATGAGCATCCTAATCCATGAGTGTATCCTGTTTTCCTTCTTTGTTCTATAAAACACTTCTTCGGAATAGAAATCTATATTAAAATCGCCTACCAAAACTGTTTAACCATTTTCGCCAGGCATAGTCAAACTACACTTCACCTTTATAAATACCATTTGGAAAGTGTATCCTAATCTATGATGTGTGACGTATTTGTCTTCACTGTTCTATAAAACACTTCTTCGGAATTAAAATCTATATTTAAATCGCCTACTAAAACTATTTTACACTATTCGCCAGGCGTTTTCTAACTATACTCAAAATATATTTATAATAAATTGTCGCGTTTTGGCACCCAGTTTAGCGATCCTTTATCAAAAATTGCAAACCTTGTGCGACTTTCAACATTTTATTAACGCCTCCCCCCCACTCCACGTTATCTTGGCAAACATATTTGAAAAGTGACTCGACTCGCTAATTGTACCAAAATCGTGTCTACACAAAAAGCAAGGTTGAAATTAATAGCACTCTGGTGCTAAAAATTCTATTTACAATTAAAAAAAATAACTTTATACTGCACTGTGGGGGAAAATGCCACTTACATTTAGAACATAACTTATGGAACTAGAATTTATGAGTCTATATACTCCCCCATAAATTCTAGATCACAGAACGAGACACTTCTGTGAACCCACTTATCCATTTTTTAGGTATCTCCTCTATAATCTAATGCTTGTACCCAGACGAAAATATCTGTAAATCACTGCGTACGCTAGCGGATAGACTCACAAACGGTCATTCTAGTGCAAGAGTGCATCGAACGTTAATTTCTCACCACACAAACTAGTATTTCTGCTGTGATTAGTCAGAATACTACGGGCTAGAAAATATACGGGCTAGATATCGTCTTTGACATATCGTCTATACCAGTTGTGTGCATCACCTGCACGTATAATTCTACGATCTATTCTTCTAGTTTTGGGACCCAGAAAACGGCCATAAGTTCGTTCTAGATGAGAGCGTTATTTCTTTTTTCACTCTGTACGTTAAAATGTCAATGTTTCCATATACGATGCCCGATTTAACCCTTTGAGAGCCTCATACATATACTTCCTATCATTGCAATTCGTGTATGCCTTCTTAACGCTTTCCAACCAAGTTAAAAAGTGGGTACGATTTCAGTTTGTGACTGTGCTCCGATTCCTGTAACCGTTTAACGCGCAGTGTTCCCGCTTTGGGAACACCCAACTCGGACGTTTTGACAGTTGCCAGTCACGAAGAATCGATTGGATTTCTATAAAAAGAGTTGCGGGTGACATAGCTCCACGGGAAACCTTTACTTTTTAGCGCGTCATTTCCCGTCAAAAAAGGGTCACGATTATTTTTTAACAGCACTGACATCTGCTGAAAAATGGAAGAACGCGAGAGCAGCTGGATAGATTGCCTAATACTGAAAAAAGGGCAGCCGTTGCCATCGCTCGGGTTAACGACCAGCAATATGGCGGACGATCGAAACGTTCATTGCGTGCCACAGATGGAGAGACCCTTTTTTGACGCAGCTGGCTGTGCCGGCACAGCCAGCTGCGTTAGAAAAGGGTCTCTCCATCTGTGGCACGCAATGAACGTTTCGATCGTCCGTCATCTTGCTGGTAGTTAACCCGAGCGATGGCAACGGCTGCCCTTTTTTCAGCATTGGATAAAGGGATGCGCCTCAAAGGGTTAAATGTGAATGATTACTACAGAATTCATATATTTTATTTCCCATGCATTCTATTGAATATGGTGTGTGTAGAATTTATAGTTCTTCTACAAGAGCACTGAAAAGAGTTCTAATACATCACGGTCTTTAGTAGTTTATAGAGACATTCATCCATTTCCGTATAAAGGGTGATTCGAAATTAGTTTTACGAACCTTTAGGAGGGGTAGGATACACCAAGACGGTTCAGAATCACATAGCCATGCGGGGGGTCGGAAACGTCGTGTTCATGTACCTGCTGATAATCACTTACGAAAGGAAGTGTTGAAGTGCGCGTCTAGTTTCTTAATCAAGTTTCATAAACAATGGGCTTTCCTCCGAGAATTTCATCCATGTAATGAAAGAAAAAAATTCTGAATTAACCATTTTTATCCAGTGAAATCGGTGAAAGAGGGATTCGTTTTTGAAAAAGCATGATTGGAAAGTTTACTTATTACTTGAACATTTCTTCTAAAGTGATTATTAACAGGTTCATGAAGTCGACGTTTCCGACGCCATATTGCTGCGTGATTCTGAACAGTCTTGGTGCGTCCTACCCCTTCTAAAATTCTTTAGCAATGTGACGGGGTGCTCCGTCCCGCATAAATACCGTGGTGCATAAATACAGCGCCATCTATAGGGTGAAAATGGCGATTTTTTGCATATTTGAATTGCGCATGTTCTGAAACGTGTAGATACCAAATTTCACTGGAATATTCCCGGTAGTTTTCTCTCCACCATTCCTTGAACACTTGCAGTTTAATTGTGGCCACCCTATATTTTAGCTACACCATTAATCAATTTCAAAACCTATTGGACCATCCCCTACCCCCCCCAGAATGTATAAATGCAAAAGTATATTTCGATACCTTAATATAAGCTTAAGAAAGAACCATTGTTTTATACAGTTTATAATGAAAAAAAGAAAATTCATTTTCATCCAACATTACATTAAGCTTTTAAAAATCTATTAAAAGTAATTTCCGAGGAAGAATTTCTTTAGAAAAATTAAAAGCAATTATCTAAAAAGCTGAATTTTTTTTAAAAATTATTTTCCCTTCAAAAATGTTTGAAGAAAACCTATTAAGGGTTGTTTTCCATGGTAGAGATTAGAGGAAATCTCTCTTATTTTTTTCCTGCATCCAGGGTCTGAGCGCTGCGTAGAAAAATGCATCAAAGTTTATAAATTACTTTTAAATATTGAATGTCAGTTTAAATATTTTATGATACATTATGCTTTAAAAAATAATTCTAGGGGAGAGAAAATTTAAAAAAAAAAAAGTACTTTAGAACGCTGTTTAGATCGCGGATTTTCTACCTCCTAATATTTGCATGTTCTGATTTGTGTTTGTTGTAAATGGAGTTGGATACAGTTACGCTGAAGATAGTCTAAAAAAATCTGGAGTGACTCCACTCGACTTTCCGAACACTTACGATTAAGATCATTACCAGGCATTTAAATAAATTTTAATCAATAAATATTTCAAACATTACCAAACGGAAGCTCAATCGAATGCGCCGTTTAAACGCTGGCACACTTTCAAGAATGTCTCCCCATATGCCATAATGTAAAAGAAATCTTTGTCGTAGCCCTGTATAAAAACTATACGTCCTATACACATCAAAATCAATAAGGGTCTTACAATGGTGGTTTATAACATGTATACCCAATTTGAGCTCAATCGAACGTACCGTTTAAACGCTAGCACACTTTCAAGAATTTCCTCCCATAGGCCATAATGTAAAAGAAATCTTTGTCGTAGCCCTGTAGAAACACTATAAGTCCTATACACACCCAAATCAATACCGGTCTTGCGACGGTGGTTTATAACATATATACACTTTTTGAGCTCAATCGGAAGTACCGTTTAAACGCTAGCGCATTTTCAAGAATTTCTCCCCATAGGCCATAATGTAAAAGAAATCTTTGTCATAGCCCTGTAGAAAAACTATGAGTCCTATACACACCCAAATCAATACCGGTCTTGCGACGGTGGTTTATAACATATATACCCAATTTGAGCTCAATCGCATGCCCCGTTCAGCAGCTATCGTGTTCACTCACATACACACACACACATAGATCTCGTAAAAATAGCATAAATGGATTCAGGAGCCTTCAAAACGTGTAAAAACACCCAAATCTCGAATTCGAATTTTTTCATGATTACAATACTTTCCTTACATGGTACATGTTCGGAAAGTAAAAACGTAATTTTCATTCTTCCAAAATACGAGTAAATTAACTTTTGGAGGGGCAATATTTTTACTTCTTTGTGTCAAGAATTTATTAAATGCTAATGTTGACTAATGCAGTGACTAGCATTTAATAAATGCTATAAGAATTTATTAAATGCTAGTCACAGAGACCATCTCTGAATCCGACACATTTTTGCGTGACGTCTGCACGTAACGTGTTGATATACAATTCATTTTGACCAACCTGAATCCTTTATGGATAGTTTTCGAGTGGCGTCTATATCTCATCATGCACGCATGTTTTTATGCATGTATATACAGGAAAGGAGAGTTGGGGAGAAGTACGGTGCTGCTCATATCATTCCGTGCGCACATTTTGAGTGTGTACGCGTACGATTTCTTTTTTCTTTTTCTTTTTTTTTTCAGTTAACGCTTCCGGATTTTCCCTTTGTTACATTCGGTTAGTTAATCCATTTTTTTCATTTTCTTATTACTTTCCGAACATGTACCCTGTAAGGAAAGTATTGTAATCATGAAAAAATTCGAATTCGAGATTTTGGTGTATTGACACGTTTTGAGGTCTTCTGAATTCATTTATGCTATTTTTACGAGATGTATGTATGTATGTATGTGTGTATGTGTGTGTGTGTGTGTGTGTGTGTGTTTGTGTGTATGTGAGTGAACACGATAGCTCCTGAACGGGGCATGCGATGGAGCTCCAATTGGGTATCTATGTTATAAACCACCGTCGCAAGACCGGTACTGATTTGGGTGTGTATAGGACTTATAGTTTTTCTACAGGGCTACGACAAAGATTTCTTTTACATTATGGCCTATGGGGAGAAATTCTTGAAAGTGCGCTAGCGTTTAAACGGTACGTTCGATTGAGCTCAAATTTGGTATATATGTTATAAACCACCGTCGCAAGACCTGTATTGATTTTGGTGTGTATAGGACTTATTGTTTTTCTACAGGGCTACGACAAAGATTTCTTTTACATTACGGCCTATGGGACGAAATTCTTGAAAGTGCGCTAGCGTTTAAACGGTGCATTCGATTGAGCTTCAATTTGGTATCTATGTTTGAATGATTCATCGATTAAAATTTATTTAAATGCTTGGTCATGATCTTAATCGTAAGTGTTCGGAAAGTCGAGTGGAGTCACTCCAGATTTTTGTTTTCTTTATTGTTATCATTTTTCACAACAATATTTTTTTTACAAACTAGTGTCAATAATTAAGATGGGAGTCCAATAGGTGTTTCGGAGCTAAAGTAATGACATTTTTCGATAGTATGTTTTGAAAAAGAAATTGAAATAAAATGAATGAAGACAACATCTTTGCTAAAACTTATCTAGGTGACGAAGTGCAAGACAAAATATTACTCGTTTTCTTTCAGTTGCGTGCATTGTTTTCCTTTAACTGTTGGAAGTGCAGATATATTTTAACTTGCAAGGTGCGTCGTATCTGCCTATTTAATTTTCGAAATTTGTTTTGTGAACCTCCATTTAAATAACCCACGAGCCGCCACCGATTGAAATATGGACTAGTTTGTAAAAAATCATTGCTCTCCTATTTATTTTTTCTGTTTTTTTTTTTTTTTTTTTTTTTTTTTTTTTATCTTTTGGAAAAAAAAGTCGCAAAAGGGCGTAATACTTGAAATACTTCAGAGAAGTCTCTCCAGACTGTAATGAAAACCGTTACAATCACTGTAAATCAAATTTTTAGACCTGTGAACTTCTTGAAAATGGGCAAATAACGTAGAGGTGTTTTGATGGCCCCATTTTCATACCGATTTAAAATTATAGAAATGAAAGATTGTTACAGTCTTATAATGAGGAAAAGCATGTTTTTTTAATATTGCTACAAGGTTTAAAATTGAAACATACTTTTTGATGCCTGTGTGTTTGAAATAATGCAAATTCTAGGTGCAGTGGCGCACACAAGGGGGGGGCGGTCCAGTGGGTCTGGACCCCCCACCCATCGGCTTTAATTTTTTTTTCGACTGATTATTACAATATATCTATAGTAAATAAAATGATTCCAAAAAAAGGTAGCAATAGTTTCAGTTCTAATAAATAAAAAAATAATTTTTTTTCTCGTTTTCCTCAACTTTTCAAAAACGAACTGAAAGCGAACATAAAACACCATCTTGTTCTCTAAACTGTACAAAGATTATTTTGCTTCCTATTGTACTCTGTAGTGTATTCTTAGGGAACTGGATGGGACGAGTTTGGAATGAAAACGAGCTCTTTCATCACTGATTTTTGTCAATCTGGAACATCCCTAAAAGTTGGACCCCCCCAAACTGTAAAAGTTGGACCCCCCAGCCAAAAATCCTGTGTGCGCGCCTGTGTAGGTGCACTGCAGTGAAAATTAGAATTAGGTGAACGAATTGTACGTTTCAGTCACTTGGAGAATTATAAAAGCCCCCCCCCCCCGGCTGATGTAGTGGTTAACAATCCATTCTATTACATACCACACCTTGAGTATGGGCTCGAATTTCTTGGTTTGGATGTTGACTTACCCGTCTCTATGGCAACGCTACACTAGGGAGATCTCGAATGGGTGGGGGAGGTGCCTTGGCAAGGGAACTTTCTAAGGGGGTTCTAACGCGTATTCACTTTACATCTGGAGAAAGCCTACCAAAACTCCAGACCGTTAGATCGACAGCCGTGCGATGGGACCCAAAGACCCGGGACCTCCAGACTTCGGCCGTGTACCATTTTAAGTGACATAACCCACTGTGCCATGGTGAGGCCTTCATAGTGAGTCATTTTGGCTGCCTGCTTAGTTATATCAAAAGTAAAAACGGTCCGTACTTCTGGTCTGTGTAGTCGCGAAACCCTGAATAATTTATGACAATTTTTCAATATTTCAAGTTTCTAGCAAATCCTGTACCTGTAAAAAATAACAGACCCGGATATAGTATGTACTGCTGAATTATGCAATATTTGGAGGGTAAATTCATTACTAATAAAACCTATTTATGAAATGTAACGATTATTAGCTAGTGATTTACGTGATAATTAGCTGGTGCATGAAGATGACATTGGGATTGCAATGTGACTTCAGGTGAAAAAAAATTCAACATTCGGTATTTATTATATTACAAGTATAATTCATCAGTTCACGAAATTTCCAACACATTTAATTTTCCTTCCAGTTAGAATATATTTTCGAAAAATTATTACCTATGGATGTCATTATAACTCAATAATTAGTTATATGAACATGCAGGGGGAAAAATATCAAACTTCATTTTATTATAAATCTAATATTAACTATTTCCTCAAAATAATTTCTTTCTTCGAATAAATTAAAACAGCGAAACAAACTCATAAAAAATGCATAACTTGCAGAGTTAAATAATTAATTTTTCCTTCGAAGCAATTTTTTTTTCGAAGAAAAAATTTTTTGAAAAAATAATAACTTATCTTAAAAACAATTTTCTTTACATAAATAAAAACTTGATTCAAGAACAAGTAATTTGTAGTAAAAATAAATTTTAATCCAACTCATTTTTTTTTCATTTTAATATTTTATACTTTTTAATTAATTACATTTGGAAGACTCTCGAATTTTGGAAGAAAGAAAAAAAAAGCTTTTGCTCTGTGAAATAACGAATAACTTTTTAATCAATTACAAAATTATTTTATAAAATTTCCAGCGTAAAAGAAGTTATTTTCTTTTTTTTTTCTTGATGAAAATATTATGAGAGCGAGTTATTTTATTTAATTATCTATTCATTAGTGTATTAAAAATGAAAAATGGGTTCTCGTTGAGGGAAAATAATAAACTTTAAACGTAAATTTCAAATGTAACGTATAATTTTATTGTCTCATTACGTTTTTTTTTGTTCATTCTTTGATTTTGTGTAATTGCATGTTTTCAAAATATTTGTTCAGTTGCATAATGTGGATTTTTAAAATTAATTTTCTTTACTTTTTCGGTACGGAAATCGGCAAAAGAGAAGCAAAGAAATATTAAAGTCATATTTTACGAAAATTATACAGTGTGAATATGCGTTAATAATCCAAAAGGCTCGAAAATCGAAAATAACACTTTATTTTACGAACCGAAGCACTGATATATCCCCCTCCGTAAAAAAACAGCATTTTTAACACATGCAATAGCAAATCAGTAACTATCACAGCGATAAAACTATTCACATCGCAATGTCAACCATACAGATCTGCTCTCTGCATATCACGCTGCACTTACAGCGCGAGAGACTGATATTTATAGATTTCCAAACCGGTCGTGACGTCACTTAGGTCTTGACGTCATACTTCTCGATCTTTCTCGCAACTTCTTTCCTGGTTGAGATGCAGCCAAAATTCCACTTCTTTCGAGAACTATTTTTTTTTCGGGGGGGGGGGGTCTCCAAAGTTGTCACAAGATGATACTTTACTCCGATTACCTTGCCAAGGTCAAGGAGTCACAAACTCATTACTCCTTTCACTTGCAGGAATGTCTGTACAATTCTCTATCCAGTAACACACATTTATGCGACATTATCCAGTAACACACTTTGTGACATTATGCACCGTTACTGGAAGTGATTCTTCATATGGTGCTTATATTGGCTTCAATTTTTCTATGAAGTAATGTTAACATGGGATGCAATGCTTAACCTGCTCAATGTAACCTAGTCACGGATAAACGTTTTTAATTTACATGGTTGCCGAAAATATTACAGTCCAGTATCGGAGTTATCAGTTGTGCTACTTAGATTTCCAACCAACGGTCCAGAAATCTTTTAAGTGTCGAATCGAACACATGTCATCTACTGGAATTCGAATGTTTACCAAAAGTACGGTAAAGATTCTTATACTTACTTTCTAGCTAAACATTAACTTAAAGATGTTATCGGAATGCAAACCCTATCTAAAAGGTTCCAAAGGCTCAAAATTTTCAGAGCAGCTTTCATCTGCGATGTCTTATTAATCTAAAACACGGCTAAAATGTACAGGTAGTTGTGTGTACATCTTATGTTTTTGCACCTACACCTTTTCTAAATCTGATCTATTCATTTTATCGAATCAAATGGAATTTTATTTGGGAGGTCGTATTCAAGAGAATTCTGTTATGATTTTTGGTGATGTAAAGTTCTAAGCTATTAACACTCTGTTGGCTGGAGACATTGAGTTCTGATTTGGGGTTACTTGAACTGGTTTTTATTCGACTCAACTGCACGAGAAAATTTTCAGTTCTTATGCTAGCAGATTATGTACTAGAACATTTCCCCGACTTGAGTTTTTCAACGATATAAGTAATTTTTCCAACTAGAAAAAGAAAATATTAAAGTGTGTGACTGATTTGAGGTACCATCTAGTTCGAAAATTAAGAAAAGCCACGTTGTTTGTTTATAGCATACCTGTAAATTAAATTATTTATTCACACTGAGGTTACTTTCTGCGAATTCATAATAGAAACGTGAACACTAAAGATGTGTTTAACTTGTTTACAGCATACTGTATGCTTTTAAATGAAGGGTCGATTTATTTTATTTTCCCGTAACTGTGCATAAATTTTGCAAACATCGTTTCAAGTACCCATGAGAGTGGTCGCCGCTTATTCTGGTCGCATTGGGAAGGGTTGTGATTGACCGGAATAACCAAAATTCGAAATAAACGGCGGGACCATAGTGAGAAAATTTAGGAAAAAAAAAACAATTAAATCAAAATATGTGAATTTATTCAATTGTTTAAGGTATGCACATGTTTATTTAAGAATAAAGTCAAAAAAATACATATGTACATTTATTTATTTTAAAAACTGCAATTTGGTTATTTTGTTCCGTTCATACCGATTTTCATCGTAATAAGCGGCTCCCCTGATAAAACACCGACCGAAATAAGCGGCTACCACTGTCTTGCGGAAATCACAAAGTGGATGTACGTTAAAATAGTCCAACAAACCTGAAAAGCGACTATAGCACTTTAGTCGCCGAATCGAAGCAGAATACCTCGCAAAAAAACAATACAGAATTTAATAACATTCAACAGCAAATCATTTTGCTACCACAACAATAATACTATTCAAATCACTATGTCAATCCTATTGCGCTGCTCTCTGTACCCACAGTCTACTTCAACATACCCACAGCGAGAGGCACTCTGATATTTACAGATTTTCAAGAATGTCGTGACGTCATTATTCTCGATCTTTCTCGTAACTTCTTTCCTAATTCAGACGCAGCCGAAATTCCACTGCTTCCGGTAACTTTCTTTTGGTCGCGAAAGTCACCACATTCGTCGGCAAATCGCCAAAACGGTCGCCAATGTCAAGGGGTCACATAACTCATTTTACTTGCTGGAATGCCTGTACTGTACAGATCTTTTTCCAGAGACTGTTATATCCCAGAAATCGCCCACCAAAAGATCGCCTACAGTTTCACCCCCCCCCCTCCTTTCACTAAGGAGAAAAGCATCGGATGAGGGGGGAAAGCAATAAACTTTAGGTTTGCCATAGCCACACGTGGGAAGATACGCCAGAGACACATATTAATACGAAAAAACACTGCAATTTTGTGGCAATATCCTTTATGCTGATATTCTACCCGATTTGAGTTTATAAATAATCAATGCAGGGGTAATGACATCTTTTATCGCAACGCATTTGGGTTAGCAAGAAATTTATGCTAAGTTCACCAACACGTAAAATGGAAGTTTAATTTGCAAAATGCGTTTAAAATTTGGAAGTATTTAAAATTTATGCTATGTAATTAGATCATGTAATTATTCAAAAGATCAAGTCATTAGATCTCACGATTGTAAAAAGTAACTAAAAACAATCATATTTAAGACTTTCTCGTATTAACATTTTGAATTTAATACCTTTTTTAATACTACAGAAATTAGATAAGAATGAAATCTCATCCATATTTGACATTAAATAAACTATAAGTTTTTCTTTATTACATCGTTACTTACTAATAGAATCTTGTCTCAAAAAAAGTGCAAGCCAAAATCATTTTATTTCTCAACCCAATTTTAAATATATTATTTCCTTTCTTTCCCATTAGTGTACAATTAAACATATCATAATTAATTTGCTAACAAACTGGTGAAAGAGTATTCTCTAATGAGAAAAATTAAAATCTTATACTCCGACAGTATAATTTAATTGATTAGGGGATCTAATAAAAGAGCTACCCTAAAAAGTATTTCAATATCATCGTTCGTTAGCGGATAATTTTTCAACAAGCAAAAACTAATGAGTATTCTACGTATTTTTTTTTCTTTTACTTTTCGCTATAATTTGATCATTAGCTAAATATATAATCAGAAAACGAAGTTTTTATTTTAATTACAATCTTCTTTTATTGTAGGATGATGAACATTAATAAGATTACGTATTTTAAATTACGATTGTCAATTATAATTAACTACTACCAACTCGAATAGAACCTTTTTTAATCATATACTTTTGATTTAACAAATTTCTCGTTAAAACAAACCTTCATTAAAGCCTTTGTAATAGTGAAGACTTATGACGAACGTTTCAAAATCTATGTTGTATCTTTCATATAATTTATCCGTACAATGTCTACGTGCATTTTCAATGGTAAAACCAAGAAAAGGAGGTATTTAAAGGGTCTTTCTTTTTAACTTCAAAGAAATTGCAAATTGATGACCTACGAAAGAATACCTAAATTCAACCATGAGCCAAAATTAATAGATGTCTAATTCTTGAAAGGTATAAAGAGTGAAAATTTAACCCTTTGAGTACATGAGACGCATACCTACTTCTCATGTACTCATTATTTATTTATTTGTTTATTTATTTATTTAGTTTAAAAGCTCTTACAATATCATAGAAATTATCTTCAATTTTATATCTTGAGAGGTACATTCAAAACTGGTTTTTTATATTTTCCAAGAAAAATTGAGGACATTTTCTGCCGATTTATTTGTCGACCAGTCCGTCTTTCCGTCCTCTGTGTAAATGTATGTTATTGCTATACGGTATGCCATACAAGGGTATGCCATCCATGTATTTAAATGAAAATGAAATTAGTTAAACTATAAATTTTTAAAATAATTTTCAGTTACAAAAGTGAGACACTTTAAAACTTTAACAAATGAGCTAAGACGATTGCATGAGAACATATAGGGACGTCGTTAGGTGTGTTTAAAACCAATTAATTAATGCAACGATACAGAAAAATATCAGGTTGTAACGAAAGTTTTCCGTCATATCTACCTGAAATACTAACTTCTAACTCCTTAGATAACTGTTTTTGAACTTTCGGTACCCAACCTGCACAGTGTCACATGATACAACAATAGTACTTAAAGCAGTACTCATAATTCGTTGATATTATGTAGCTGACTTTTTGCAACACAACTGAAAGTAAAGGATGGTTCTAATCCACTAGAGTGATAGTTCCATTTGAGACACCTTGTTCTTAATGATAACTCTATTTTTTACAGATTTCACAACACAGTGTTATAAAGTAAACCTCTTTCTTTCAAATGCCAAAAATCGATCGACAAAATATGAGAAAATACGCCAACGAGAACTGTGTGCTGACGAAGTTTGCGGTGGCGGGAAACTTTCGTTACAACCTAATAAATTTTGAAAGATATGATCTATTTTTTCACCTAAATATAGAGAAAATTTGCGTTAACTTTTAATTAAATTGTTTCATTGTGTTGTCTAAATAATAGTCGTGTACCATAATATATTATTATCTATAAATAATAAGCGGGATATTCCATTATCCGGGATCACTTTGACTAAATATTACTGTTTGGTACATTGAAAATTTATTCCAATAAGTGGGATATTCCATTAACAGGGATAAATTTGACTAAAATACTACAGTTTGGTACATTGAAAATGTATTCCAGTAAGCGCGATATTCCATTATCCGGAATCACATTTACTAAATATTACAGTTTGGTACATTGAAAATTTATTCCAATAAGCGTGATATTCGATTAACGGGATCACATTGACTAATTACAGCTTGGTACATTGAAAATTTATTCCAGTAAGCGGATATTCCATTAACCGGGATCAATTACAGTTTGGTACATTGAAAATTTATTCTAATAAGCGGGATATTCCATTATCCGGGATCACATTAACTAATTATTACAGTTTGGTACACTGGGAATTTATTCTATTAAGCGGAATATTCCTTTAACCGATATTCCATTAAGCGGGTCCGACTTGTCAGTTTCAACGTTATACGGGCATTTAGAATTTACCTGCACTCATGAGCTCTGAATAATACACTTCGATGCCTTTAGCATACGTATCCCTAGTAAAATACGCAAAGGAACGAAAAACGCATATCTGCCAGCTAATCAATCATGATTTGTTCCACAGCTATTTAAAAATAAATAAATAAATAAAATCATAATAATATTTAGATGTAATCATTCGCAAGCGAGAATGAGCTTGTTAATCATTCGCGGCATGGTTTTAAATGTTTTGACATGCACTTTTCATCGCTGATGATATCTCGTTGAAAAGAGGGGGAAAAAAATGAATATTTATTATTGTGTTTTCCTCAAAGTACTTGACTGATTCTCTTTTGAATAGTATAGCAAGGTATATAAATCATTCTGAACGCATCGATTATAAAATGCTTTCCATCGAAAGTCTTCTCTTTTTCTTTCCGTTTCAAATTTGGAAATGTATGGCTGTCAAACTTGGCCAGATTTGGGGAATAAGCTCAAAATAGCTGTATTTCACAGTTAATGTAATTTTGTGAGGCTTCGTAAAAAAAAAAAACTTTGAATATCCATTTTTAAAATGAACAGTCAGCTGTTAAACGTTTATGTATTTACTGCATTGTGCTTGAAACGCAAAAATATGTCACTAAACTGTCATAGACCGTAATATTTTGCAATTCTTTTGAGTCCTTCTGTAGAAGAACAATAATTGCTACCTGCACTATTTTCTATCGGCGACATTATTCGGCGACCAGTTTTGGCGGTCGATGGCCGCTTCGCGGCAAAATATGCAACCTAGAGCACACTGGCCACTACGCGACTGGCTTGTGCAACCTACGGCAAACGGTCCTCTTCGCAACCGAAATTTGCAACCTGCAGGTCGTCCGCCGGCTAGTAATTATAGATTTGCGACAAAAACGACACCAAATTAACCTAAATAAAAGCTATGAAATCCAACAACGTTGAAATCAAAATCCATCCGGTTAAACGAATTCAAAACTAAACAAAAGCTTATGACAAAAACATGTCACCATAAACAATCTAAAACACTGAAATAAACACTTCAAAATTATACAAACGCTTATGGATTTATGAAAAAAATAAAATAAATGTCCCAAAACAATCGAAATAAAATTTACGATCCAACAAAGTTGAAATCAAAAGGCATCCGTTTAAACGAATTCAAAAGTAAGCAAACGCTAGTGTATTTTAGAGATATTCGGCTATTTGAAATGAAACGAAATTGATACATGTTATTAAGGATTACAAGATAAAGCTCTCCATCGAAAATAGTGCCTGCATCCTTTATAGTTCTACAAGAGCACTCAAAATAATTCCAATATATTACGTTTAACGGCAGTTAAGAAACAGTATTGTGCTTTAAATGGATGCCTATCTTACTATGTAATACCTCCCTCAAAAGTTTCGCCAAAAGTCGCCAGTATTAGCAACTTTTGAGATAAATCACCAAATATGGTGAGAAAACAAATCTTTCGAAAAATGAACCTAGCTAGGAGATATTTTCATTATTGGGCGGAAAATCAAATATTACCCAATGTGGTACCGAAAAAAGGGCAGCCGTTGCCATCGCTCGACTTAACGACCAGCAAGAGGGCGGACGATCGAAACGTTCATCGCGTGCCACAGATGTAGAGTACGGTGATTTCATTCGGAATCTTTCGAAAATTTATCACTCGCGCTATAATCAATCGATTTAGTGCGCTGTGTTGTGTTAACCCTTTGAGGCGCAACCCTTACCCAATTCTGTCGTCAAAAAAGGGTCTCTAGATTTGTGGCACACGATGAACGTTTCGATCGTCCGCCCTCTTGCTGGTCGTTAAGTCTAGCGATGAAAACGGCTGCCCTTTTTTCAGCATTGGGCAATCTATCCAGCTGTCCTCGCATTTTTCCATTTTTCAGCAGATGTCAGTGCTGTTAAAAATAATCTTTTTACGGGAAATGACGTGCTAAAAAGTAAAGGATTCACGTGGAGCTCTGTCACCCGCCACTATTTTTATAGAAATCCAATCTATTTTTCGTGACTGGCAACAGTCAAAGCGTCACAGTTTGGTGTTCCCAGAGCGGGAACACTGCGCTTTAAAGGGTTAATGCAAAGCTACATAAAGGCTATCTGCTTAGGGGATGTGTGTGTACGCACGCGCGCTTAGCGTGTTGGAAAGTGCTTTATAATCGACGTGTTTGGGCCTGATTTATCCGTCTTGTTCCTTTTTTATGCATCAAAAGGAAAAATGAGTATTTCCCCGGAACACATGTTCGAAAAAGAGCTACTGGATTGGGAAAAGTGTTTCAACTGCATACACAAAGGGACAATTGCAATCTATCTATATAAATAAAATTAGACTTTTGTCTGTATATTTCTTGGAATTCAAAAATTTTGCGATTTCTATCCGTTTCAAGCACCCGGGAATCCGATGCGACCCTCAAAAAAAAGTTTGTCTGTCTGTCATTCGGTCCGTGACGCTTTTTTTGTTTAAGCATCACGTAAAAACGACTGAAGCGAATGATATGAAATTGGGTGTCACGATAGGTGGTCACTCAACTTAGAACATAGGCGTCGAATTTTTAAAAAATCTTCATTAGATTTTCAGATTTTGCGAAAATCGTTTCAAACTGCGTAAATTTGTGTTCAAGCATCACGCAAAAACGACTGAAGCGAATGATATGAAATTGGGTGTCACGATAGGTGGTCACTGAACTTAGAACATAGGCGTCGAATTTTTAAAAAATCTTCATTAGATTTTCAGATTTTGCGAAAATCGTTTCAAACTGCGTAAATTTGTGTTCAAGCATCACGCAAAAACGACTGAAGCGAATGATATCAAATTGGGTGTCATGATAGGTGGTCACTCAACTTAAAACATAGGCGTCGAATTAAAAAAAAATCTTGATTAGATTTTGAAATTTTGGGAAAATCATTTCAAACTGCGTAAATTTGTGTTCGCACATCACATAATAACTGCAAAGGTGAAAAAATGATATTTGGTGAAATGATAGGTGGTCACTCACCTTAAACTATAAGCATCTAATTAAAAAAAATCCATCAGATTTCGAGATTTTGTGAAAATCGTTTAAAACTGAGTGAATCTTTGTTCCCGTATTACGTAATAACGACTAAAACAAACGATATGAAATTGGGTCACACGATAGATGGTTGCTCAACATAAACTATAGGAGTTCAATTTTTTAAACATTTTTATTAGATTGAGATTTTGTAAAAATTCTCTCAAAATACGTTTATATTTCTTCAAACATCACGTAATAACGACTCATACGAATGATACGAAATTGAGTGATACGATAGGTAGTTGCTAATCTTAATTTATAGGCGTTGAATTTTTAAAATATTTTGCTTAAATTGAGATTTTTCGAAAATCGTTTTAAAATGAAAATTTGTTCCAGCATCACGAAATAAAGACTGCAGGGAATGAAACGAATTTGGGTGACAGGATAGGTTGTCACTCCACTTAAATTCTAGGCTTCCAATTTTTCAAAAATGTTGATTAAATTTTTAGATTTTGCGAAAATTATTTCAATATGCGTCAATATTCGTTCGCGCATCCCATAATGACGACCAAAGCGAATGAAATGATATTACTCAGTGACTCTCTAACCTGTCATATATTAACAATCCATAAAAATTATAACTTCGCTTTCTTTACTTTGGCAACATACTACATCCATTCTGTGTACTCCTACAATGCTGACGAAAGTTCTTGCTTTTTGGAAATTTTCATTCACTAACCCGTCGAGGACGGGTACTTCAGCTGGTAAACAATAACCACATATTCAAACGAATGTAATTCAAGGTAAAATGAATGAAGCCACAAGTTATCGTACTCAGCACTCCTCAGGTGGGGTAGGGGGGAACTTAACCCACTCATGAAAGTGATGGATGCATTCACGGATAATTAAGCACATCCCTCGGAAAACACATGCCGCAAATCGATCATGATTTCGTTCCACAGCGATAAAAAAATTTAATATTTTAGACGTGCCATCATTCGCTTTTGGGAACGATCCTGTTAATCTTTTCGTGGCACGGTTTTGAAAATGTTTTGACGCGCCCATTAAATCGCCGATGATACATGCGGAAAAGAAAGAAAAAAAATCTGGAGTGACTCCACTCGACTTTCCGATCACTTACGATTAAGATCATGACCAAGCAATTTTAATCGATGAATCATTCAAACATATATGCCAAATTGAAACTTAATCGAATGCGGCGTTTAAACGCTAGCGCACTTTCAAGAATTTTCCCCCACAGACCATAATGTAAAAAAAAAAAAATCTTTGTCATAGCCCTGTAGAAAAACTATAAGTCCTATACACACCAAAACCAATACCGGTCTTGCGATGGTGGTGTAATACCATATACACTCAATTTGAGCTCAATCGAATGTACCATATAAACGCTAGCACACTTTCAAGAATTTTCCCCCATAGGCCATCATGTAAAAGAAATCTTTGTCGTAGCCTTTACAAAAAATAAGTCCTATACACACCAAAATCAATACCGGTCTTGCGACGGTGGTTTATGACATATATACTCAATTTCAGCTCAATCAAACGCCCCATTGAGGAGCTATCGTGTTCACTCACATACATACATCTCGTCAAAACAACATAAATGAATTCAGAAGACCTCAAAACGTGTCGATACACCCAAATCTCGAAGTCGAATTTTTTCATGATTACAATGGTTTCCTTACAGGGTACATGTTCGGAAAGTAAAAACAGAAGAAAAGAGAATGCTTGTTACAGCGCTACTTTATATAGTGATTGATTTTACTGGATGAAGCAAGAAGTGAGGAGATACTATATTGTTTCTTCCAATTTTGCATCATAATTCGATAGTATAAATAATCTGTTCAAACAAAAATACGATAACAGCACACGACAGTCATTTTGACGTCGCAGTAGTGTCACATACCAGTGGCGATGTGACAGGCAAAGTGAAGTGACTTCTCTGTTTGGTCACTGCGATGCTCTTGTTTGTGAACAGTCGCCAAATGACGTCGCTATCAGGTCGCAATGTAACAGCTGATTCTTGCGACCCAAAAGTGCCACAAAGATCTGTTGCAGTGTAACAGAGACTGCACTGTTAAGTCACAAAGTGACAGTCACATTAGTGAGTAAGTAACCACTTCGTTGTTTCACAAGAATCGCAACAGCAACCGTCGTCACTCTTGTGACAGCATGGCACACACTGTGACGTCACGGCTGACGACACAAAAATCGCAAGTTAAGACCACTCGGTATACAATTCTTGGGCTTAAAGTTTACCAGTTGTACCCAGAGGTATATTCCTTTAGCTTGGGTGCTGGTGTATCTATAGTTTAAATTCTTCTGAAGAATTGCCGAAACTAAGTACGGCAAGGCATGATGTAGGCGAAATCTTTGTTTTCGGAAAAAAAAGCAACTTACACCGGCCTTACGTAGGGGCTCTATCGTAGGGTAATCATGTCGCGATGTCCCAATGACCAAGTGGGACCTGTATGTGACCCCCTTGCGACTTCACTCTATGGTCACAGAAGATCACTGTGCTATTAGACCAGCATGGGTCTTTGAATGTTCGGCCAGGACCTCTTGAACTCAAAAATTATCCTACTCATTCCTATATAGCTATAAAGAACCGCCGAGAAATATGGCTCTTCTGTGGATCAGCCCCTCAGAAAGGTTAAATTATCTTCCCCTCCAACCTAAGCCCCATAACCATTGTCCACTGAATATCAGTTTTTATCCTCCAACAAGATATGACATCATTACATATTATTGTCTACACCACTCATCACTTTCCCTCCTTTAAAAAATAAATAAATAAAATCTACAAGCGAACCATTATTTTAATAGAAAAACGTTCATCTCTCTATGCAATTTACAACCCCCCCCCCCTCCCATAAAGCACTATAGTCACTAAACACAGAAAATGATTCGCGAGAAAAATAAAATAAAATAAAATAAATAAAAAAAAGGTGTTTGTTTGGGGTGAATTCTGTTCTCTGTTGTGTTTTCCTTTTATGGCCCGAGGTCAATTCGTGACTGACCGTACCGGGAAGAAACCGGTCAGCAGGATGCAGAAAAAGGGTGGAGTGCGTTTGTAATTTTTTTTTTCCTTCCATCGCTTTCCGATTGCGATTTGGGAGATAAAAACGGAATACTTTATTATTATTATTATTATTATTACTATTATCTTGCTCGAAAATTTATGGGAGGGAAAAATTGTGGTTAAAGAAAAAAATCTGGCTTCATCTGTGTTTTTAATCATCTTACCTGAATGGATAAATAAGTACCCGGGCAGATTCATCTGGAGATGCCAGATTAAAGAAAAACTGATGGGGGGGGGTGTAGTAGCCCCCCCCCCTTTTTTGGAGATAAGATATTGTTGAAATATGGGAATTTCATTTTAAATAGAGGTGAAAAAAAATATATCTACATGTTCTCTCTCTGTTCTGATTCTTCCAGTCTTGTAAAAGGGAGAAAAATTTAATCAAAAATTGGTCATCCTTTATACCTCAAAAACTGAAATTTTCAAACAAATTTTTACTGCGATGTGCAGAAACAGATTATGAAAGAACTGAAAATTTTTATTTTCCAGTTTTTGCAGTTCATGTAAAATTTACTGACCAATGTGTGTTCTTTGTAGAGTACAATAAAGCGATTATTTTTACTTTTGTATAACTTGAAAATATATGTGTAGCATACTAACGTATTACCGAAGTGTTGACAAATAATAACAGTGAACAGTTTTTTCGTGGTCGCACATCCAATTGTGCCAGATAACTTCTTCCGCTTTGTGGTGCCAGATGCAGGGGCAAATTTTTGTCGAGTTAAGGGCCCTGGGCAAGAAGTTCATTAGGGGGCCACATTCTTTCGCAAACTTTTTTTCAAAATTTACAAATTTTTAAACTCAAAGAACTATTTGGAGGCCCGGGCACTTACCCCTAAATGCCCTCTCGGAAATCAGGCCCTGGCCAGATGGGTTATTCGATCGACCGTCATGCTGTTGGTAGTTAAAGGATCGGTGGCAACGGCTTCCCATTTTCAGCGCTGGGCAGTCTATCCAGTTCGTCTTCTATACTGATATGAAACTCTTTGTGCTTCGAAGGGTTAATGATAACTTTGGATGGAGGAAGCTAAAAACTGAACTGAACTGAACTGAACTCGTCGATATGACAGTTTAGGTTGGAACCGATTGCAAAAATCTGATCATAAGTATTAACCCTTTAACGCGCAGTGTTCCCGCTCTGGAAACACCCAACTCTGACATTTTGACTGTTGCCAGTCACGAAGCATAGATTTGATTTCTATAAAAATAGTTGCGGGTGACCTAGCTCCACGAGAATCACGCCATTTACCGTCGAAAGATTATTTTTAACAGCACTGACATCTGCCGAAAAAAGGGAAGAACACGAGAACAGCTGGATAGATTGCCCCATGCTGAAAAAAAGGGCAGCCGTTGCCATCGCTCCACTTAACGACCAGCAAGAGGACGGACGATCGAAACGTTCATCGCGTCCCACAGATCGAGAGACTCTTTTTGGACGCAGCTGACTGTGCCGCACAGCCTGCTGCTGCTGCGTTCTTCTTCGATCGTCCGCCATCTTGCTGGTCGTTCAGTCGAGCGATGGCAACGACTGCCCTTTTTTCAGCATTGGGGAAGGGTTGCGCCTCAAAGGGTTAAGTAATATAAAAACGATAAAATTTCTGAATATTTCTACATAAACTAATTGGCTTGAAAACTACAATCCCTATTCCTGTTTCCTTCCTTCTCACAATCGCTACATTTTACCTGTCAAGTGAATCTATTTTTAGGATAGTACGGAGCCATTTTAGACTATTAGAAATAGATGAAAACCATCCCTTAACTTTGTTGCTCTCCCACAAGTATAAAAAGACATCAAGAATCTTTTGGGACAGCTTTTGTTTTCTTTGAAAAGTCAGTTGGAGGCTTATATCAACGGCAGGCGCGGATCCAAGGGGAGGGCCGGTATGGGCGATCGCCCCCTCCTGGGAGAAGTCCAAAACTCTGTTATAATCTGTTAAAACATATTATGAAGGTATAATGAAAATTAAGTAGCCTTTTCCTAAGGGGTGTATGGCGGGTACTACTCCCTGTCCTTTTTAATCAGAGCTCATATATAGATTTTGTTAATAATATAATTAATTATATTAATTATAAAATGATTTTGCGCATTCTACCCCCCCCCCCCGTTTCAGGTACAAAATCGCCCCTTCCTTGAGTCATTTCTGGATCCGCCCCTGATTAACGGTCTTAGACCTGTGTGCATTAGATATGAGTTCGGGCTCATTTTTTGAAGCCCGAGCCCGAGAACTTTTAATCCGAGCCCGCCCGAGCCTGAAATTTCAACTAAAGATTAAAAAAAAATGCAATTACTTCATGGATAGAATTCAACAATTTTTGCCGTTTGTGCAAATTAACGACCAATAGAGTTGCAAACTCTCAATGCAGTTTCTAATTCTTTATATCCATGCTTAACAAATAATGTCCGATCTGATGACTAACCAAGCAATATAAGCCGCCTTTCTGAAATACCCGAAGAGCTTCACGCACCTTCTAGGCGCCCGTGCCGCTAATTTTATTTTTTTTTATAAGTACTTTTATTTTCCTCATGAATCACTTTTTAAAATCTGTTTCAATGAGCATGTTCAATAAATGAGAAGTTTTGCACGATCCCGAGCCCGAACGCAATTGGGAATTACAGAGCCCGAGCCCGGTTCGGGCAATTTTCACGTTAAAAACGACTGTAACGATAGATTAAAAACAATACTATTTAATATTCTTTTTAAAAGAAATGAGTACAGATGATACTAATATATAGCTGTCCAAATCATAGAACTTGAAACGTGTTATGCAGAATTTCTGTCCTGACATGCTTTAACATGGTGAAATAGAGTTTAAACTACATTATGAAAAGCTTTTTTTTTTTAGGTTTTAAGAACAATATAAGACTTTTCATAATTAAATACAGCTGTTCAGACATTGATGCCATCTCTGTTACCATACATTATTTTCAACTTTTTAAAGAATAAAATTAAAATTTGAGAATAGCAAAATCTGCTTTCCATTAAAGCATTTTCGAAAAAGAAATATAAACTGACTTCTTGAATTTTTGGCATTTGACTGAAAAAAGCAAAAGCCTATATTCGTGATAAATATTTTTATTGCATGCCCTGTATGTTACCTTAATTAGTTGTATAAAATATATTTATTAATTTGTTAATTCAATTGATTAATTTAGATCATTACTTCTTTAGTCTAAATGTCTCTTTTCATGTTCTCGAGGAATTAAACTCTTAAATTTTTGTTCTTTGAAATGTCACGTCTGTTACTACAATCAGTAAAAGACATGACAAATTTGGTTACAGACATGACAAACAAAAGCTTACAAAAACATGAAAAATAGTTTAACCCTTTGAGGCGCAACCCTTTCCCAATGCTGAAAAAAGGGCAGCCGTTGCCATCGGTCGACTTAACTACCAGCAAGAGGGCTGACGATCGGAACGTTCATCGCGTGCCACAGATCGAGAGACCCTTTTTTGACGCTGTGCCGCACAGCCAGATGTCGTCAAAAAAGGGTCTCTCGATCTGGGCACGCGATGAACGTTTCGATCGTCCGCCCTCTTGCTGGTAGTTAAGTCGAGCGATGGCAATGGCTGCCCTTTTTGCGGCATTGGGAAAGGGTTGCGCCTCAAATTGTTAACCGACACTTCATTCAGCGGTTTCCACTGTATTTGTCCAAAAAATTTATTATTTTTTTAAAAATTATTTTTTTTTTAAATGGCCGTCTTGGGAAGTATAGTAATAAAGTGGAGCTCCCATCTAGGGTTGCCGACCGTTAGAGCTTTAGAAGGTGTGTGCGGGACGCCAAATGTCCCGTTTGTTGAATAGAATAAGTAATTTAAATAATTTGGTAAATTACAAGAAACTCTAAACATAAAGTTTCTTTTATAAATAAATATGATTTTAGCAGACGTGATTGCGTACTTTAGGTTTCTTTTCCTAATAGATTATATTAGGAGATTTCAGTAAAAGTCGTTCAATGTAGTTCATGTTTTTTTTTCCCAAATAAATAATTATAACCTTAATAGAAAGTATTACTTAAGACTTGAAATTTCTTTTATAAAGGGATATTATTGATGCCTGCTTATAAGTTGCTTTAATTATTTCTTGCATGCCAAAATAAAAAGTTTTTTCTTTTGTCAGTAAAAAGAATGAAAAAGTTCATTTAATTTAATTGCTAAAGATAGTACTGTTTGTTCCGACTATAAAAACGGAGACAGAAGACTACATAACAATTAATATTAATTTTTCATTAGTTTGATTGTTTTAATTTTTGTTAACTAAGCTGCTTGTATAATTATGCCAAAGTAAAACATAATATTCAACAAAACTATTTAAAATGTAAAAATTAAAACTGGATTTGTTTCTCTCGTCTTTCTGCAATTAGTAAAGCTGGGTCCCGCATTTTTTAGTCATGTCCCGAATTTTATTCGGGAACTTCCCGAACTCGGGAAAGTCCCATAAATTAGTCAATAAAAGTTGGAACCCAGACAGAACATAAGCTTAAATCAAGCTTGACATTTCTTTGAATTTGACGTATTAATACAAGCTTGAAAGTAAAATTCATTTTAAGCGTGCAACAAGCTTGGAGATTACAAAAAAATGAGTCAGCAAATATTTTCCCGCCGAATTCAAGTTAAACTGTCAAACTTGAATACAACTTGATGACTGCTTGATTTGGAAAGCCACATCCATATAACAAATAATTTATCATCAGTCATAACTGTACTTGACCATAGAATTAAAAAAAAGATTCTATATTTCCAAATCTTGAAATTCTTCAAAATAAAATACAAATGTACAACAAAATTGATTTCAAAATAAATAGTTTGTCTCGATTTTGGCCAGTATTGCCCAACATGAGTGTTGCGATATCGAAAGTTTTAAAACGTGTGCTGCTTTTAAGTTGATATTATACTTATTTCCCTATTAGTAGAGTCTATAAATCACACATAACATTATTTTAAATTTGATTCATCCCATGGAAAAATAAAAGAAGCAGATCGGCATTACTGATCCATCTCGCCAGAAAACAGTCACTTCAAACTTTAGTTATGACATCTCCAGTTATGTTGGTATGGTGGTTAGGATGCTGGCTTCTCACGCCTTAGGTCTCGAGTTCGATCCCAGTCGCGGACACTAGACAGAAACAGATTAAAATAACTTGAGGTTTCAGCGTAGAGGGGAAAATGCGTGGAAAAATAAAATATATGGGTCGAGTTCACCGACCGGCACCCCATGTATTAAGAATTTTTTTTCTTTTTTTTAATTTTTTAAAATTTGAATTAAGCTTGCTATGTCAAGTTTGATTCAAGCTTGCGATGTCAAGCTTAATGCAAGTTGGGCAAGTGTAAACTTTAACACTTGAATCAAGCTTGCATTAAGCTTACACGCTTGAAATTTTCAAGCTTAATTCAAGTTTATTGACTTGAAAAATCAAGCTTACTGCAAGTTTGATGCAAATTTGCTGTGCTGCCCACCTGATACATAGAGGGAGGGGTGCCCCCATTTGATGAATTTGCCACGGTCCTGAACGATACAGTTACGCGACTGAACAGAGTGCGTAATTTTAGAAATTCCTCCCCGTAAACGCACTGCAACGTACCACGCAGTCAAAACGCATCCATCAGCTATCCATCACCCTACCTGTAGCCGAAGAGTGATGGGCCCTCCACCTACGCCATAACATATCCCATCATGCCCCGGAGTCCTATCATCTGATAAGGGCGTCATGATCCTATCGCGCCAACTTATCAGGAAGTCAAAAAAAGGTGAATCAACACGAGCAGAGATGCTGATGCTGGCAACCATAAATCAGATGGTCGCGTGATCACGCCAAATGATGGGCCAAAAGAAAATAAACCATCGCGAAGAAATAAATCCGTGTGAACTTTAAACATTTTTTTTTTTTTTAACCCCACCTCTCTATCTTAGCTGATTCTTTTTTCTTTCTTTTTCGGTAGATGTTGCGGATTTTATTTTGCAGACTAAAAGAAAAGAACACAGAATATGCATCGGTGTTTAGAATTAAGATTACAAACATAAAACATCTGCAGTGACTCCACTCGACTTTCCGAACACTTACGATTAAGATCACGACCAAGCATTTAGATACATTTTAATCGATCAATCATTCAAACATATATACCAAACTGAAGCTCAATCGAATGTACCGTTTAAATGCTAGCGCACTTTCAATAATTTCTCCCCATACGCCATAATGTAAAAGAAATTTTTGTCGTAGCCCTGTAGAAAATCCAAGTCCTATACACACCAACATCAATACCGGTCTTGCGACGGTCGTTTGTAACATATATACTCAATTTGAGCTCAATCGAATGCCCCGTTTAGGGGCTATCGCGTTAACACACATACACACATACATCTCGTAAAAATACCATCAATGAATTCAGAAGACCTCAAAACGTGTCCATACACCCCAATCTCGAAGTCGAATTTTTTCATGATCACAATACTTTCCTTACATGGTACATGTTCGGAAAGTAAAAATGAGATTTTTGACAAAATGTATGAGATTTCGGTATAGTTGATATCTCATTCTGTAACGCAGAAAATGGTAACAAAAGTATTTGCACAGGAGGTTTATGTAGCCTAATAGTCAAATGAGATCAACGTTGGTCAAAATAAGATACGTCATGAATCTTGATTGTTCCATCCAATGAGAGGTCTGGCGATTTCGTACAGCAGTACAAGTGTCCCATCGACCTCTCGTGCTGTTATTGAGGCTATGGATCAACGATTGAGGAATCCTTTTCCATTCTTCCAAAAAGTGCCGATTTTAACGACTGAAGGATCTTTGGAAGGGGGTATCGACATTCTATGGCTCTCCCTAGAGCATTCCACAAGTGTTGTTTGGGATTGAGGGTCGATAAATCTGTGCACTCTGGCGTTAACGTCTGTAAAAACGAATCAATTATAGCTGTCGCTGTACCAGCAGGGAAGATAGGGAGCATTATATCTTCCTCTAATCAATTTAATATTCTTTTAAACAGATATTTTAAAAATATTTATCTAGGTGTTATTATTAAAGTTAATGAAAATTATCATTTAAATAAAATTGTTACATTAAAAATTATTCTTTATTGCTTTAATAAGAAGAAAAAATATTTATATGAATTTAAATTTATAAATTATAATTTATATTCATATAACGTTACAAATTAAAATGTAAATAAAATAATAGAAATTGTAAAATAAAAATAACTATTTTTTTAAATCATGTATCCCCCTTTTCTATTTATTTTCAAAAAGTTTAAAAACAAGGAAATTTTAAATATATCTTTTACGTGTTTAATCTGATTCACCGGGTGCGTCAAAAGTTCGTGCAAACTTTAAAAAATATTTAAAGAACAAATGACTATAAAAATGTCCGGTTTGCACGAATGGCATCAGAAAGAGGGTGAATTTTTATTTAGGAACAAAATATATATATATAGTTCAAAAATGACCGATAGGTGGCGCTGATGTTGAAACAAATTAATGCAAATGAGAAATGCATTCAAATAAAATGAGCAGAAACACAATACCAACACAATTCAATATTTTCGAAGATTTATTTTGCAGTGCGAAATTTTCTCAATGCGTCTGTTGCTGATTAGTCATTCTTATAAAAGAGCTGCATAATCAACACTTTATCCTGTCAGCATGATGTTGTCATTGTAAATCATCTTGGTGTATGATTAGCAGCGCCACCTATTGGTCTTTTTTGAACTATTTTTTTTTAATTAAAAAAAATCCACACTCTTTCTGATGCCATTCGTGCAAAGCGCACATTTTTATCATCATTTGTTATTTTTTAATGATTTTTTGACCTAGTAAATCTATTCAATTTGTTAGTTCTTAAACATTTTAAAATTTCTAAATTATTTTTTAAAATTTTTAACTGTGTGTGTGAATTGTTTTGAAATATTTCTTCAAAATGTTATATTAATCGAGTGCATTTCTTATGTCAAATAAACGAAAATAATTTAATAACAGCAATTTCGGCGAATTGCTATTTATTTATACACAAATACAATAATTTATTTCCAATAAAACTATTCTTTTCTTGTTTGTTTGTTTTTTGCATAAGCAACACTGTAATTAGATTTTTCCTGTAGTGTCCATTTCTTTCATAAATGAAATAATAAATAAATAAATAAATGAATGAATGAAAACCATTGCTTACTAATACAAACACATATTTTAAGGAATAAAATTATCGAATAAAATTTTAGCTAAAGTCTGCGTGTATCTATATCATTTAAAACGAAAGACACAGTTGTTGCATGTTCCTTAAATCCAAGTCGAAATATTTTTCTGAGAACACTTATCTATCTCAATTGGCTTTTAAACAATAAGGAATATCCACTCTCTAAGATAGGCAGGCAGTGCCATCTACATTCGCTAATGAGTATCAAATTCCTAAAATAAAAAGAAGCACAGCCTTTCTTTGCCTCATTACGTAAGATCTCATTTATCAACATTTAATACTTTAATTCCTCTTGTTCTGTATTTTATTGCTCATAATTCTGTTCCAGAAAAAAAATACAAAAACAAATACAAATAGAGACCACAAATAACGGTTAAAGCTACAGAATAATCTATAAAAAGAAAACGAAGAGGGAGATTTACAAAGTAATAATACTATAAGTTAGAAAATAGACTAAAAATAAGGTAAAAGAAAACGATGAAGAAAATGTTACATCGTAGAGAAGCAATTCTGTCCAATCCATCAAGAACCTGACACGATTCCAATAGCGGTTACCGCTCTAGATGGTTGTTGCCAGATGAGAAATCGATTCACTTTATAGGATGTAATAAATACGTTTCTTTCGGGCTTGCAATGAGGGGACGTCCACAAATTAGCGCTATTAACAAATAGGTCTGCTCTGATGTAAACAGTCGGGGAGTGGTGGAGATGAAGTAGAGACATTTTGTGAACGGAAAAAGCAAAAGATCGGGAAATATTTTTTCCTGTTAACCCTTTAACGTGCAGTGTTCTCCCTCTGGGAACACCAAACTCTGATGTTTTGACTGTTGCCAGTCACGAAGAATAGATTGGATTTCTATAAAAATAGTGGCGGGTGACCTAGCTCCACGAGAATCCTTTACTTTTTAGCACGTCATTTCCCGTCTAAAAATGGTCATGATTATTTTTAACAGCACTGACATCTGCTGAAGAATGGAAAAATGCGAGAACAGCTGGATAGATCGCCCAATGCTGAAAAAAGGGCAGCCGTTGCCATCGCTCGACTTAACGACCAGAAAGAGGGCGGACGATCGAAACGTTCATCGCCTGCCACAGATCTAGAGACCCTTTTTTGACGACAGCTGGCTGTGCCGCCATAGCCACCTGCGTCAGAAAAGGTCTCTAGATATGTGGCACGCGATGAACGTTTCGATCGTCCGCCCTCTTGCTGGTAGTTAAATCGAGCGATGGCAACGGGTGTCCTTTTTTCAGCATTGGGAAAGGGTTGAGCCTCATAGGGTTAAAAGCAGGTTTTCATTGAGTGAAAATATAACTGCTGCAACAATTCACGGTTGAAGACAGGCCTTATTGTCAAAATTTAACCCTCTGAATGACTGCGACGTAAACTTCCATAGTTTATCTGCAGGTTTCACTGCAACACACCACAAACCGCCTTTTTTTCTTTTTTAAGAAAAATAATTTTATCATTTGTTATTTTTAAACATTTTAAGTATGGAGAAATGTCTTTATCTTAAAGTATGGTAAATTGAGATGACTTTACCCTAATCAGTTTATTGTCGTTTGAGTTTATGGTACCTCTTACAGAATTTTTCCTAAAAATGGAGTCATTTTGTTTTTATTCGTTTTCTTGAACCCAGGTTCAACCTGCTAGCCCCATCGTCACAGAGGTGCAATCTGTGAAGAGTCCTATTCCCATACGGCATTTAAACACTCAGCTGGGAAGGCATACTGGTCACTGAAGAGAAACTTTACAGTTGCGTCTTTGCAACGATGGAAAGGAAAGGTTGAGCCTTGCAATAAGGAACGGGTATATAAATTCGGGGACACCTTTGTGTATGTCAATGATGGAAATTATAGTATAGTGAAGGCAACTTTAACCTATTTGGGGTTATTTTTTTTCTTAAAATGTCCAGGAAGATTTTTTTAAAATGTCAGGTGCTTACCGAGTAGACACTAACGGAGTCTCCTAATTATAAATCGATTTCAGATGAAAGACCTGCACCTGAACGGACACCCACCAGAGGCATCATTTAAACATGAGGGTATCGGACCCACGACAGATTTTACTTACATCAGCACCCTTTAGCGTACACGGTCCCAAGATTGCCCAGCTAAGAGTGCTTCCTAAACACGTCAAGTAGCACTGGTCAATGCCTTTAGTTGTTATCATGGGAGTCCACGTTCAACCGACTAGGTCATTTACAGGCTCCGTTCAGAAAGTTAAGACGACAATGGAACGTTTAAAGTGTAGAATTACCTTAGAGATTTGTTAGTCCCGTGGTGGCCTATTCGCTAAGCTCCGTTCCCGTATGTACACGGAAAGTGAAGCACCACCGGCTTGAGCAGTACTTGGGAGGGAGGAAACCTCTCTGGGCTGGACAGCTGCTGGACCGTGTACGCTAATGGGAGCTGGCGCAACCTAAAATCTGTTCAAACGATACCTTTGGGTCCCAAATTCAGGTGCTAGGTATCTCACCTGGAATTCGTTCAAAATTAGGAGAACCCAAGCAAAAGTGGACTCCCTCCCACGAGATGCATTAAAACGGAAGCCGTCTCCTTTTGCCCAACTCCGTCCTATATGGAGGATCCAGGCCCGGACTGGCCAGGTCGGCTGGTCAGTGATCGCCGAGGGCCCACGGCCCAAGGGGGCCGCAGTGAGGCTTCAAAAGTAGATATACTACTTTATAATAAGAGTCGTTTGATTATTTATTTTCCAGCAATCTTACTCAGTGACGCCGCGGAGGATCCCAGAAACCCCGCGACGCAAGGGGGCCCCCGAAAAGTCAGCCCCCCCCCCAAAAAAAAAAAAATCTCTAAAATAGTTAAATGTGATTTTTAGGCGCGTAAGCCTAATTTTCAAATATCACATGTTGTAATATTCTATTCCCTCTAAATTCCTCAGTAAGAGGCAGAGCCTGATTTCCGGGAGGGAATTCGGGGTCCAGCGCCCGGCCCCCAAATGGTTCTTTAAAAATTTATAAATCTTGAAAAAGTTTTCCAAAGAGGGGGCCTCGAATGAAGCTTTTTGCCCAGGGCTCCCAAAACGACAAATCGGCTCCTGAAGAGTCCCCTTTTAAATCTCTAGCCGAGCCCCCCCCCCCAAGAGAGCCAGTCCGGGCCTGGGAGGATCTGGCATCGCTTCGCGGTGTCCAAAGGGCATAAGATACAACAGAAAGTTGAGCTTTAAACGTAACAATTTCTAAACAGTGAGAGACCTCAATTCAAACCATAGAGATATGAATACAAGGAGACGGCATTAGCTATCAGTATTGGACTCAATGAAGTAACTGTGTTGGTCTAAGTATGGCGGAACATTTTTGTTGGTTTCTTTTTTAAGTAACAGTTAAAAGATGCACGGTTTTAAGGATTAAAAAATAAAGATGCACAATTATATGTCACAATAGTTCTAAATGCAAAATCTCAGAATTCTACGGGTAAAAGTTTTTCAGTTATGCGTAATACGTAATTATTCTTGGCGCCCACTTTGGCAACATAACTTGGCAACATGAAATTGAAACTGTCACCATAGAATAACACAGTCCTACTGCAATGTGGTCTAAGCAATAGGGCGTCACGGTTACAGCTTCCCTCGGTTTCACTATCCGATGGCTAATGCCGTCTCTATTCATATCTCTTTGGGTCAAACACCGTTTTTAATTTTTGCTCTGTCCCCTAAATCTCATTTTCCAATTGCCACATCCGAATAAAGACTGAAGAAATAAATAATAAAAAATAGGGAGAAACCTGATAAATGATAAATAGTGATTTTTTTCCCCTCAATAAAAAGTAATCTCTCCCAGTCCCTAAGAAAGTATAAGAGGAAAAGGATCAATGCTCAAAATTTCTCCTCCTGTGAAAACCCCGAATTAAAGGCCACTTACTGTCAGTTTCATTGCTCTTTGTTTACATCGATAAGTCATGTGATATTGTCGACCAATCCATTTATTTACGGTAAAGATTCGATTGTGTGACGTAAGCAACAATGAGGGAATGTGTCATTTCTCCTTTTACTACAGTGTAAAAGTTAGCCTGCAGGGTATCGACGCACTTGAAAGACCCTATTTGAAAGTAATCACAAGAAAACTATGGAAATTTGGACTATCACTTAACCATTTTGTGCCAGATATTTTTGCGACTTTCTTCGATTTTTGCTAATACCAGCAATAATAGATAAATTTCTGATGTCAACTTCTTGAGCTTCCTTTTAAAATCATCAAGTATAAAAATTGAACTGTCAGCATCCTACCAGGTCATGTTAAAATGTTTTGTGGAGTTGAGGTTCAATACTCACGAATAAAGGTTAGGAAAAATAAATAACGTTTTCGACTGATAGCGAAAATGTGGTCCAAAAAGGGGCACTAGGCATAAATGGGTTAAATAAGACATAGGAATTTATTTTGGTTAACCCTTTATATGGCGTGTATATGTGCAGTAGGGTGTATCGAAAAATTATTTTTTCGAAATCTTTATCTCCTGAGGTCTCAAAAGTTGTATATTGATATGAATAAGACGTGTGTAAAATTTGAATGTTCTACGCCAACGTCTTGGGATTTGCGCATCGAGCTTGAAATTTAGAAATTTCTGAAAAATGACTTAAAAAATCGAGCAAAAAAATTATTTTTCGAAATATTAGGCTTCCGAGGTTTTAGAAGTTGTATATTGTTATGAATAAGACATATGCAAAATCTGAAGGGGCTGTGACAATTTCTAGGAGTTGCACATCGAGCTTGAAATCTATAAATATCTGAAAAATATGCGTGTTTTGACAAAAATATGTAGATAGCAAAAATTATATTTTTAATGAATTAGTTCCATTAAAAAATAGTCATTAACGTTCGCAGCTCTTCTCCAGTACAACCACAATCCGAACTATATTGCCCAGGACCCACCTCGTTGATTTGCATGCTATCCGAGTCCTGCCTGTGCCAGCCCAAGCATCCAATTACTGGAGCATGCGCTTTAATGAATAATGTAAAACCCGATTCAGATCAAACTGTGGCATTTTATGTCAAGCGTCATAATCTAGATCGTAAGAGACCATCATCTGATAGATGGATAAATAGCAAATTTCGGAGTGGCTGTCTGCTATGGTGTGAAGTTGGCAAATACAACATTGCAGAGATTTATAGTTAGATTAGAGAACTGCGTTTCTAGATTTCGAATGACGCCTTTGTTCTTTCCAGAATTCGAAGATGCACCACCACCGCCAATACATATGAGGGTCCCAAGATCAATGGAATTCGTGTCAAACTCTCCCAAATTTCCAGTGAATTTTTTTAAAAATCAGATCGTGACATATGTTCAAAGTCTGTTGAACCAGGTTCCATTATCAGCGAGATATGTTCTTTGTGGCAAACACTTGGGTGTAATTTGCCATCAACAAATTTTTCTATGTATCTTGTTTTGTTCTTCCTCCTATCAAAACACAATCCAAAGATAATTTTAAAGCTTTCTTCCATTTCTTTCACTGCCAGTCATCTCAGTCTTCCTCTAACTTTATATGGGTGGAGAATCAGTTGAGAAGGTTTCTCTCCATCTGCATTCCTCCCGCTTTCTATATTATGAAATAAAGTTGATACCAGAGTTGCTGCTGCCTAGTCCGTAATAACTTTGTGTCGCAGCCTTGTGCAAGCACTGAGGTTTTTAGCATCTCTCTCAAAGTGGCGGTAAATAGGCATTGAGCGTTTTCTTCAGTCTTTCGTACTTCTCTTTCGTTATTTCCACTTTCCAAATCAATGACTAAAGTTGGAGACTGGATATTGGAACTTTCACCTCTTTCTCCAACAATGTCGAAATTTCTCTTCCCAACCTTTCAACTTCTCCATAACTTTTCTTCTTTACAACGCCATAGATTGTCACATATCTATAGTTCCCTTCTGGTCTGCTAATGACTCCGGTTCTGTGTGAGGTATGTGAGGCTCTGAGCCTCACCTGCTCCGGGAAAAGTCAGTACATTTGCAAGTGCGATATTCAATAGCTCGGTAAGGGAGAGTTTTTCCCCCCACTTTCTTCATAAGCAATTCCTTATGCTCGTCTCTACCGTACAATTTATTTAGCTGCTGAACTTGCTCGTGACCTTTTCTAACTATCAATTGAATTCCTTGGATTGACACAGTAGGGTGATACTGGCCTTGATCCAAATTTCCTGTATTTTGATAGCCACAACTAAGGTTACTTCTCCTTCCCGGTTGGTAACTTGGTACAAGGCAAATCTTTCGATATTCTCAGCTCTTGTAAGAACACCAAATTTTGTTCCATGTCCTGTTGCTGACAGTTTCACTCTATTCAGAATCGTAGCAGTGCAAGGCAACCACCTTTCAGCTTTTTTGGGAGTAAACTGAGAAAACCATCTATCTGGAACGTTAAACTAAATGCCTGTTTCAACGAAATATCTCGTGCTTTGCTTAACCGAAAGCATGCGCATCGCCATCACTTGGCAGGAAAACCGGCGCTAGTTATCTAGAGCACAGCTCAAGAAGAAACGACCTCGTAACGTGTGCATTGTATCAAACTATTCGCAAAGCCATTTTAAGTGATTTACTGAGCTTCTCTGAACATTTTTAACATATAAAAGGACCAAATTATTTTTAACAAATAAAGTTCGCTTTCTACATATTTTTTTCAAAAACACATAATTTTCAGCTATTTATAGATTTGAAGGTCGATGTGCAATCCCTAGAAATTGTCGTAGCCCCTCCAGATTTTGCATACTTGTTATTCATAACAATATACAACTCCTAAAACCTTGGGACCCTAATAATTCGGAAAAGAATTTTTTTTGGTCGATTTTTTTAAAAAGCCATATTTTTCAAAAATTTCTAAATTTCAAGCTCAATGCGCAACACCAAGACGTTGTCGTATTTTACACACGTCTTATTCATATCAATATACAACTTTTGAGACCTCAGGAGATATAGATTTCAAAAAAAAAATTTTTTTCGATCCACCCTAATGTGCAGAAAATCGAAAGTACTTTGGATTTTTCTGGCCCATTACTTTTGTGGATTAATTCTTATATTTTCCCTCTACTGTAATATCCCACGTGAAAATTGGAGAAACCAGTGGCGGCTCGTGGGATACAGCAAGTACAGCCTGGCTGCACTTCAAATTATCAATACATACTTTAAAATAATTTATACTACTAACTTTCTTAAATTCAGATTAGAATTATGGAATTTCTATGATAAATTTAAAAAAAAATCTAAAACAAAAAACAACGTGTTGTAGTAACTGCCGGATCGCTCATTCAGAAAAAAGCCCTTTAATCTTCCCGCAATTCAACTGTGAGACTTGGTACAGCCCTCATAGCCGATCAAGAAATTGGCAGCACCGTTGCCATGGCAACGAGTTTGTAAGCAGTCTCTCCGGCAGAGGGAGTTAGTAGCTAAGTACAGCTGATGAAAGATTTTCAAACGACGGCTGCAGTGAATTCGACTGACTGATTGGCTCCAGAAGTGAGGGAGGGGTACGGAGAATATATGTTCGGAAAACTCTCGACTTTATATTGCTGAATTTATCAAGAAGGTAAGCCTGAATAGACGCTTATGAATGGACAATGACCCATCAAAGCAGTATTGTTTTTAAGTAAGCAAGAACTGGCATTGAGAGGACATGGCGAGCGAGAAAATTCTTTAAACATGGGAAATTTTATAGAGCTTTTAAAATGATGGATATCTGAATTAAAACAACGCCTTTTTATGAGGACATCACTGACCGATTCGCAAGTTCAAAAGAAAGGAAGATTGATTTGACTTATAAAAAATAAGTAAGTTTTCTTTCCTTCTGAAGTTATCGTTACAAAAGAAAATTCTAAGGAAACTTCGAATCAGACACGGATGAATGCAATTTTGAGGATAAGAGCGGCTGGTTGAAATTTATGTAAATTTTATGGAAGTAAAATAGGATCTCTTGCATTTTTTATGCAATTTCTTTTTCCTCGGTGAGGGCTTAATCCGCCAGTTTTCGAATTCAGTGACAAAGATTTTCCATTCCTGTGGGGAGGAAGGGGGGGGGGAGCTCATTTGCTTCCGGCTGCACTAACAGTTTTGACCACGGGCCGCCACTGGGAGAAACAAGTATTAAACAAACAGAAATTTTGCAGACGAATACATTAATTATTCACAAAATCAAATTTGGAAAACTACCTGGAGCTTGTACACGGAATTAAACGCAAAATATATAGTTTAAAGCGATGATTCGTATGCTCAATTTTAGAGTCATTATTAGAGCTTTCTTTAAAATTACGAATGAAAGAAAAGCAAAATATAATTTAGAATCTCTATGTATGGAAAAAATATATACATACATTCGACAGCTGGCTGTGCAGCACAGCCAGCTGCGTCAAAAAGGGGTCTAGCTCTGTGACACGCGATGAACGTTTGGATCGTCCGCCATCTTGCTGGTCGTTAAGTCGAGAGATGGCAACGGCTGCCTTTTTCTCAGCATTGGGCCATCTATCCAGCTGTTATCGCATTCTTCCATTTTTCAGCAGATGTCAGTGCTGTTAAAAAGAATCGTGATAATTTTTTGACGGGAAATGACGTGCTAAAAAGTAAAGGATTCTCGTGGAGCTCTGTCACCCGCAACTATTTTTATAGAAATCAAATCTATTGTTTGTGACTGGCAACAGTCAAAACATCAGAGTTGGGTGTTCCCAGAGCGGGAACACTGTGTGCGTTAAAGGGTTAAGGGGGCGTAAGCACCCACAGCCCCAACCCCGTGGGTGCGCCTATGTACACAGTACAATACAATACACAACTGTTTGATTGAAAAGTTACCCAAAAAAATGTATCTCGTACCAAAATTATCTGCCAATCGTGTTTTAATTTGTTTTTAACAATCTAACATTCACAAATATTATGTTTGAAAGCTCCTTTCTCCCAATAATTATTCCGTAGTATCATTTTTAATTGAAATTCAACAACAAAAAACAAATTAAAAATAAATTAAGTACTGCTTATAAATTATTTTTTTCACTTTTTCGCATTAATCGCAAATTAAAGCGGCACATTCTCCCCCCCCCCCACCCCGCCCCCACATGCCCAAACAAACACTACTTTAGTTCAACCAAATTTCTAACAATAAATATAAGGCGTGAAACTTTGTCTCATCTTTTTTCTCGGAATCCAGTCATTAAACTAAAAGCATTCCGAATTGACTATTTTAGTTTTCATAATTGAACTTGGCATTTTTCCGAAAAAATGTTTTATCCTTTGTTGCAACACCCCCCCCCCTCACCTTTACTTATGAAGTAGTGAACTAAAATGCACTTACGGAGTGTCTGCAAATAATTTCTTCAGAATTATTGTCGCAAAACGTTGCAAACAGGAGTGGATGTGTTGGCAGATTTAATTTCTCCTTTTATTTCATATAATGTAATAATGTGTATCGGTAATATGTGCTCCTCCTTCCGTTTCGATAGGAGAGGATTTAGAAATAATTTTCGAAACAAATGTTTCAAAATGTTTTATTGTAAATTTGCAATTACGTTCCTGTACCCGTTAATATGTATTTTATTTAAATCATAACGTCGTCGAAAGGTCTTAATTTATTTCACTGGAATAAAAATTTTCTTTTCTTTAAAAGCTCAAAAATTTCGGGTTAAAATTCTGTTATTGTGTTTGTGGGGTTCATGGACACTTCTTAGTGCTGTAAAAGTAACGAAAATATTAATACCCGTATGTATTCGTTACTCTAAACTCACTACCGGTTACTAAGTATTCGTTACTCGTTACTTTCGTTACTAGTTCGAACGCGAGAAACAAGTCTTATAGCACGTATCTAAAGGAGGGGGGGGGCTACAGCCCTCCTTTCCTAAATCTGCCCCTTTACTTAGCTTACAATGTGATACTTATTTACAACTGATACTTAGCAATTCGATACACACACACACACACCCTCCTGAAATAAAATCCTGGCTACGCCACTGTACATAGCATTACGTACTATTACGAATGTTTAAAATACTACATGCAAGTACATTTTTTTGGTTTAAAAACAAATAAAAATATCATACATTATTTTTTTACTTTAAAGCGTAAGAGAGCTTATTTTCTCTGATTAATAGATGTTTTTATACAAATGTATTGTTTTATACAATGTTAAATTATCCAAATAACTCAGATAGCGCCCATAGAAATCTTCCAAAAATATGCTGTACCCCCCATAATCTCCCTTCCCCTTTTTAAATTCTGAACGCTTGTTTAACCTGTTCATTCTCATCTTAAAAAGTATAACGGAAATCTTGTGCCTAGTGTTGCTTCTGAGTACTGATTCTTGAAAGATGGGGGATCAAGTCATCCCCCTCCCCATTAGACGTCAACATTTTAAAAACATATTGAACTTTTTTGAATTATTTTAATACCAGTGGCCTCCTTCTATTCGAAGTTCGAAGCTGCTCGATCCGAACGCAGTAACGATATCAACCGTAAAGTAGCAATTCGTTACTTCGAGTCCGAGTGATTATCCGCATCTCAGTAACGAATACATACGGTTTGCTACAGCTCTAACAGTTATATCCGATTGGAGCATACTAATTTACAAAAGTAAAATCAAATAATTCGTTTCACACGTAATGTAAAATTTCCATCACAACGGTCATTATAAAGTAAACAAAAATAAGTGAATTTTTCTCCCCCTTTGTAAAACTATATTTTTTTAGTTTCTACCGTCTTTCTCTATGCCGTTTTACACATGTGCGGAAAATTCTAAACTGATCCGCCGAATGGTGTGGATTTGTACACCGAACAAGGATAAAAAGCCTTCACAATTCCCTATCAAATAAACATCTTAAACAATTTATAATAAAGGTATGGAACTTCAAATAAAAAAAAAACAATCGAATTCGAATTTCAGAAAAATCGCATCGAGGTTTTTTAAGACCTTTCCTATTTTTTTTTAAACACTTTAAAAAAGAATCAGTAATTTTTTAGTCAAGGAAGAAACCCCTTTTTAAAAATATTTTAAATATATAAATTTAAGTATTTTAATTGATCTTCCTCCATAAACAGCGTTCTGCACCTGAAACAGGAAAGTAGATTGCCACTAAAATTGTCAAAGGTCTACGAGAGGTGCTGAAGGACTCTTAAGTTTAGTACAAACAACATCCATTAGGTGAAGTTTTCCATAGTAATCAGCGCAAAAACGACCCTGAAAATAAGTGTTGAAATTGTTTGTACAGTTCGAATTTGTTATTTCTATTTTTAATTTTTTAAATGCAAAACGCCATCTAGTGGACATTCTTTGAACTTTTTTTTTCAAAATTCCTTGAGTGCAACTCTGGTATAGTCTACATGCCAAATTTGGTTATAAAACCTTTCATCTTTTATTTAGCTGTACCTTCAAACAAGGTACTAAAGTTTGTAATTAAACACCTTGCACAAGTAAAACATTTTTAAATTGCACTATAATCTGCTCCACCGATAATGTTGTCAATCGTAATTTAAATCCATTTTCACAATCCGAACATCAGGGCCATTACATTCAAAAACTTCTTTTCCCGTTTCATTCATTAACCCTTTAACGCGCAGTGTTCCCACTCTGGGAACACCCAACTCGGACGTTTTGACTGTTGCCAGTCACGAAGAATAGATTGGATTTCTATAAAAATAGTGGCGAGTGACAGAGCTCCCTGAGAATCCTTTACTTTTTAAGCACGTCATTTCCCGTCGAAAAATGGTCACGATTCTTTTTAACAGCACCGACATCTGCTGAAAAATGGAAGAATGCGAGAACAGCCGGATAGATGGCCCCATGCTGAAAAAAGGGCAGCCGTTGCCATCGATCGACTTAACTACCAGCAAGATGGCGGACAATCGAAACGTTCATCGCGTGCCACAGATCGAGAGACCCTTTTTTGACGACAGCTGGCTGTCCGGCACAGCCAGCTGTCGGCAAAAAAAGATCTCGCACAGCCAGCTGTCGTCAAAAAAGGGTCTCTAGATCTGTGGCACGCGATGAACGTTTCGATTGTCCGCCCTCTTGCTGGTCGTTCAGTCGAGCGATGGCAACGGCTGTCCTTTTTTCAGCATTGGGAATGGGCTGCGCCTCAAAGGGTTTAATCCGTTTTCACAATCTGAACATCAGGGCTGTTACATTCAAAAACTTTTTTCCCCGTTTCATTAATTAAAGTACAATCAATTTTTAATTGAAATTCAGCAGAAAGACTATACACATACATTTCCTTCGCCGTTATTTCGCCATTAATCTATGTCTAGAGCATTCCAAACAAGCAAGCAGTGCAATAAAACTTGTGTCCCCCATCTTTTGTTTACTATACGGTATCCGGTAATTAAACTAAAAGCTTTTTGACTTACCTATTGTAATTTTCATAATTGAACTTGGCATTTCCCGAAAATGTTTTATCTTTTGTCGCCCCCCCCCCAATTCTCCTCCCACCTATGAAGTGTATTAAAATGCACTTAGTGTCTCCAAATTATATTTCTCCAAAAATTTGTCGCAAAGCTGAAAACAAACAAGGGGAAGAAGAGGGGGGGGGAATTCCAAATTCAATTTCTCTTGCATTTCATAGCGTAATAAGTAAGCAATGAATGCTTGAGGATTAGGAGAGAATTATGAAACAAATGTTTTAAAATTCGCAATTATAACTTGAAATAACGTCGCTGCCCGGTGATACATGTTTTATTTAATCGTGAAGTTGGAAGATCTTTACATTTTTATAAAAATAACGAAAATTATGTTTTCTTTTGCTTTTTTTCATTTTCTTAAAAGCTTTAAAACATTTTAACGAAGGTGTTTTTTGCGTTTCTGCATTTTAATTGACATACACCGTAAAAAAAAAAAATTACGTCTCTCTTGTGAATATTTTAAAAATTGTAAATATGATTACACAATATTTATCTTAAAAGTGGGTATATTTTAACATTTACTCGTTGACATAAAGCATTAAAACATTTCAATGACAGATATCTGTTTTTTGTATTTCTGCATTTTAATTGATATCCACCGTAAAAGAAATACGTGTTTAATAATAACTGATTTTTTTAAAGTGAAATACTGCTATTCAATATTTTTTATTTAAAAAAAATGGGTATATTTTGCATTTTAATTGACATCCACCGTTAAAAAAAATTACGTGTCTCTTGTGAATATTTTTAAAATTGTAAATATGATTACACAATATTTACTTAAAAAGTGAGTATATTTTAACATTTACTCATTGACATAAAGCATTAAAAGATTTCAGTGACATATCTGTTTTTTGTATTTCTGCATTGCATTTTAATTGATATACACCGTAAAAGAAATATATGTCTTTTAATTAACTGTCTATTTTTTAACATTGCAATACTATTATACAATATTTTTATTAATAAAAAAATGGGTATATTATAGCATTTACGAAAGTGACTAAATTTCTTGAGTTATTTTTTCAGTAACACAGGTTTAGTAATGTAGCATTTTATCTGAACCATATCCCGATTCACGGAGTAATTTTCAGAGTATCGAAACAAATATATATTTTTTAAGCCTCGGATGCTAATTACTGGGCTAATGGGCCCTCTGGTTTAATGTCAGTAGAAAGACTACTCACTACCAGATGAGTGTCTAGAAGTTAAAGCGCCATCTGACGTGACATCACATTGATGTCGATCTTACTTAAAATTTAAAACTCGAGGCCACTTTTGAAAATATTCTTTTTTCTTTTTCTTTCAAATGAACAGTTTACAATGCTTCTGTTGCCAAGACAACGTAAACCAGAAACATAAAGGCTTAAAAAGTAAACATTTACGCTGCAGCTATAGAATTCAAAATGCCATTTCACTCTAAAATTCATAGAAACTATCCTAATTTATAAATCAGGATACGAATATATATATAAATAAATATACATATATTTATAAATCAGGATACGAGTATATACATATAGGGGATGGATGATGGCAATACATAAAAGATATAAAAATATCTTAAAAATAGATAAAACTATAAAATATCTATATTGTTATACCCCCCAAAAAATTAAAAAAAGAATTGTTGATTTCTGGTACAATTTTAATTTTGTTAACATTTTTTTATCGCGATATAAGCCATACACTATGCAGTATTACAAAAAAATATGTACCTGAATAGAATATACATTAATAAACATATTTATAAAAGTTCTATGTTATCTCGAAATAAACTTATTTTGTTTTTTAATTAGACATTGCTATTTTTATTTAAATTTTTTAACTATAATAATTAGTATACATATTCTTTTTTTTAAATTCCTATTGTTCATTTTAGCTCTATTCTGTTGCTCACTTGGTTGGCTCCACTTAATTATTAGGATGAATTTTTCCCCCACTCTAGCATTATTTAAAATGTTTTTATTTATTGTATTTTTTTTTCCGGTTCTTTTGTTTAATGTTTCTCAGTTTAACTACATGGTTCATTTAGCTGTATCATTTTGTCTATTTCCATTCCTATGATGGCAATACCTTATTTTGAAATCTCGTATTGGTACCTTCCTTGGACTTTTCCCACAATATTCGGTCATTTCCATGCTTTTCTCGATATCAATGAAAGTGACCATGGGTTGAATATCATGGCTCTTTTTACCATGCAACCTACAGAAACCCAGGGAGCGGCGGACATTGCGTTAAATTTCATTTATGGTACCGTAAAAAAATAAGCAAGCGGTGCTGCAACGCTGTTTCACATAAACCAACTATCGCCACTTCACTTGCATCATAAATAGTAAGCTACTGTCATCTAGTATGTAAAATAAGAAATACCTTTTCTTTAAACAGATATCCTAAATGGATCCTTTTTAAAGGCTTTATTACACGGACAAAATTTAGAGCAATTTTGGTTGCAGCAACCAGTTGCTGCAATTCATTCCCGCAAGTCAGTGAGCCCAGATGAGAACGCAGGGTTGCCATAGTAAATAAACTCACAAACGCTTGAGATTCGCCAAACTAGTGGTAGCTTCGCCAAATTGGCGGTAGCTGGAGCATGTCATTATAAATAGCATGTCGTTGGTTGTTTATACCTCGTGTATATCTTCGGATCGAATTGTTATTTATTTTTCTTTTCTTCAATCCAATCCATTTCCATGTCGATATTCCATTTCACGGACATTTTGTTTTCGCACACGCTGATCCCTTTCACTACGAGCGGTATGGCTGGCGCTGACTCTTCCGCCATCTTGTGTTGTGACGTACAAATAGGAAGCACTACGATTGGCTGGAATTCCAGCAACCTGCAATATTTTCGCCTCTGAACGAAAAAGTTGGAGTTGACTGTTCCCTAGGTAACCGAGGGAAATTTCCAGAAAAGAGGTTTCTGCAACCAAAGCGCACAAAAATTCCTCCGTGTGATAAGGTCTTAACTTTCTGGGAAACACTAATTTTTGAACACTCCGACCCGAAAACATCACGGACACGCGATATAGAGAAGCAATTGTTACGTCAGCAAGACGCCAAGGGAGTAAGTAACTAGAGCCCTTGAAATATTGTGGGCCAGCTCACGAGCTGCATTTTGTTGACACGGATTCGCCTGGCCAACATCCTTGGCGCGCTGCTCGCTGCGTTGGCACGTTTAGGTTATCCAGTCATTCACACATAATTTAAATTGCTCAAAGATAAATTCGAAACGATAAGGCATTTCACTGACTTGATCCAGCATTTTTCTTTTCGCGGATATCCATAAAAAGTAACGTAGATAAAGTAATATTTTTAAAACTGTATTAGCTACACGTGAGCTCTAGGTCGTGGGATGGGGTGTAGAGATTACGATTGTGTTCGGGCTCGGGCGGGACTTTATTATATTTGTCTTTAATTTGCGCAAACTGCAAAATTTATGATAATCGATCAATGAAGTAATTGACTGAATTAATTGAATTTTATTTATCCATTAGCTGAAATTTCGAACTCGGGCTCCGTACTTAACCCTTTAACCGCGCAGTGTTCCCGCTCTGGGAACACCAAACGCTGACGTTTTGACTATTGCCAGTCACGAAGAATAGATTTGATTTCTATAAAAATAGTGGCGGGTGACCTAGCTCCACGAGAATGCTTTACTTTTTAGCACGTCATTTCAAGTCAAAAAATTGCCACGGTTATTTTTAACAGCACTGGCATCTGCTGAAAAGTGGCAGAATGCGAGAACAGCCGGATGGATTGCCCAATGCTGAAAAAAGGGATGCCGTTGCCATCGCTCAACTCAACGACCAGCAAGAGGGCGGACGATCGAAACGTTCATCGCGTGCCACAGATCGAGAGACTTTTTTTTGATTAGCCCTTTACTTTTTAAGCACGTCATTTCCCGTAAAAAATGGTCACGATTATTTTTAATAGCACCGACATCAGCTGGAAAATGGAAGAATCCGAGAACAGCTGGATAGATGGCTGAATGCTGAAAAAAAGGGCAGCCGTTGCCATCGCTCGACTCAACGACCCGCAAGAGGGCGAACGATCGAAACGTTCATCGCGTGCCACAGATCGAGAGACCCTTTTTTGACGCAGCTGTCCACAGATCGAGAGACCTTTTTTTGACGCAACTGTCACAGCCAGCTGCGTCAAAAAAGGGTCTCTCGATCTGTGGCGCACGCGATGAACGTTTCGATCGTCCGCCCATCTTGCTGGTCGTTAAGTCGAGCGATGTCAACGGCTGTCCTATTTTCATTGGGAAAGGGTTGCGCCTCAAAGGGGTTAAATAATATCTCTCGGGCGGTCTCGAATTAAAAGTCCTCTGGTTCGGGCTTTAAAAAATGAGCCCTAACTCATCTCTAGTGGGGTGCCCTTCGTTGGGGGGGGGGGTCTTTCTAAGCGGCCGTAACCCGTGTGTGTTTAAGCTAAGTTTAGGAGGAAACCACGGAAAACTACGAAGGAGTAACTGCTACAAGTTTGCTACCGGCATCCTTATTATAGAAATCATACCGTTGTGACATCTTATTTTACTAATATTCTGAGGGATAAAATACACCTGAAATGCCACGGGCCCCCTAACTCTATGTGATGCTTCGTTTTAACTCAATGCACATCTCATCAAACTTTATCTTTTTTTTTTGGAAAGACTCTTGTGCTTTCGTGAGATTGCTTTTTTATATAGTTTTAATAAGAACTCTTTTTTTGCCTCTCTCAACCCAATCAATCGACACACACAAAGTAAAAATGGGTTTTTTATTCACTTATTAAACATTGCATTAACTGTTTTAACTGCACTCGGATGAAAAACGCATCACGAATTTAATTTAAAATCTCGAGAAGAAAGAGCTTTTAAATTATCTCGGAGAAACGAAAAAAAAAAAAAAAAATTAAATTGACCCAAGATTTACTTTTGCCCATCAAGGCGAAAGTAACAACAACAACAACAACAGAAAAAGCAATTTCTTTTAAAAAGCTAAAGTGGGACATGAAAAATTTTCTCTCTCATCCCACCCACCCCCTCTTTTTTTTGGAAATACTCTTAAATATTCTCCCAGCTCGAAAATGCTCATATATTTACTACTACCTAAGAAAAAAAAGTTTTGAAAAATGAATTCTCCATGACAAAAATGAAATGCATTATCGAGGAAAAATTTATTAATGATATACACTAGCATCACTAAAACATGCAAATGTTTGTGCAGTATGAGTTAGCTAAGGGGAAGAAAAAAAAAATTTATCGGATCACTATTGTATTGAGCTTGTTTTTCAGATTACATTACAGGTAATGATTAATCACTAAACAAGAAAGGAAAAAAAAAAAAGATTTATTGCCTTTCTTTTTTATTTCTTTGAAAAATTGTTTCAATTATATCTGAGAAATGAAATTTGAAAGAAAAAGAAACCCTCATTATTGGAAACAGTTTCCAATATGACAGTCTGGTTAGGGATTTTTTGAAAATTTCATTAGTTTTGTGAAGGTTTATATAATGTATTAAGAAATCTTCATTCACTTATCATGTGAGCTTTGTCTGTTAATTTTCTTTTTAAATTAACTATGCTTTTTTCTAAAATATTCTACAGTCTAATTGAACTTTTCGGCAAACATCTTACAGGAGTTAAAAAATAAATAAATTACATTATTTATTACATAATTTATTTATTTATAATTTACTAATATACTAAAAAATAAAGAAAGAAAAAAACAGAAAATCTGAAACACACTAGCATATTTTAAATATGCACCTCAAGTACAATATATTAAAAGCGTATCATAATCCATGCGTCTTCCCTATGTTTCTTCCTTATTCCATTAAGTTCAAAGTGTATCATTCATGAGTGTGCCTAATTTTTCTCCCTTGTTCCATAAAACATACCTTCGGAATCTATCTTAACCCTTTCACTACCAATTTTTCTTTTAAAAAAATGAAATGGGTGGGACAAACATGTCCCGTTTGTATTTTTTCGTGGGACACATGCGTCCCAGTGGTACTAAACACTGAATTTTCATTTACATTAAGGAATACCAATGGGACATTGCCATATGAATACAAAGCATATATTTATAAAATGGATCGTTTGAAATTGTCTGCGGGACGTATATGTCCCGGTGGAAGCCAAAAGGTTAAAATCGCCTACTAAAACTGCTTTACGATCTACGCGCAGCATATTCCAACTGTTCTTCAAAATTTTAAATACAGCTTGGAAGGGACATCATAATCCATGAGTGGACCGTGTTTGTTTATCTTGTTCCATTTTGGAATTGAAATCTGTAACCTTGTGCAACTTTCAATATTTTGTTCTCTTCCACCTCAACGTTACCTCTGGCAAACACATTTGAAAAGATCTTCACCGTGACAGTTCATGTCTACTAAACCTGTCTACAAATCGTGTCTACAAATCATGTCGACAAAGTCGCGTAGGCGAAAATTTGGGACTGAACGAAATGACACCCTAGAGCTATTTAAAAAAAAAAACAGATTTCTCTCAATGAAATGTTTTAATGCTTTGAGGCACAACCCTTTCCCACTGCTGAAAATGGGCAGCCGTTGCCATCGCTCGACTCAACGACCCGCAAGAGGGCGGACGATTGAAACGTTCATCGCGTGCCACAGATCTAGAGATCCTTTTTTGACGACAGCTGGCTGTGTCGGCACAGCCAGCTGTCGTCAAAAAAAGGGTCTAAATCTGTGGCACGCGATGAACGTTTCGATCGTTCGCCCTCTTGCGGGTCGTTGAGTCGAGCGATGGCAACGGCTGCCCTTTTTTTCAGCATTCAGCCATCTATCCAGCTGTTCTCGGATTCTTCCATTTTCCAGCTGATGTCGGTGCTATTAAAAATAATCGTGACCATTTTTACGGGAAATGACGTGCTTAAAAAGTAACGGGCTCTCGTGGAGCTATGTCACCTGCAACTATTTTTATAGAAATCTAATCTATTCTTCGTGACTGTGAACAGTCAAAACGTCAGAGTTGGGTGTTCCCACAGCGGGAGCACTGCGCGTTAAAGGGTTAATTCAACGAGTAAATGTTAAAATATACTCATTTTTAAAGAAAAATATTGTGTTATTATATTTACGATTTAATATTTTTTCAATGTCCAAGCAATTAAAATCCACTTTTTTTTCGGTGGATGTCAAACTGCAAAAAACGAAAGAAAAAACACAGACGTCCGACATTAAAATGCTTTAAAGCTTTTTAAGAAAATGAAGAATAAAAGAAGAATTTTGAATTGTAAATATCTTCCATCTTCATGATTGAATAAAACATGTATCGCCGGGCAACGGCGCAATTTCAAGAAGTTATAATTGCGAATTTTAAAACATTTGCTTCATAATTCTCTCCTAACAGTCGAGCATTCATTGCTTACTTATTACGCTATGAAATGCGAGAGAAATTGAATTTGTAATTCCCCTCTTGTTTGTTTTCAGCTTTGCGACGAATTTTTGGAGAAATATAATTTGGAGGCACTAAGTGCATTTTAATACATTTCATAGGTGGGAGGAGAAGGTAGGGGCGACAAAAGATAAACATTTTTCGGGAAATGCCAAGTTCAATTATGAAAATTACAATAGCCAAGTCAAAATGCTTTTAGTTTAATTAACAGATTCAGCAGGATAAAAAGAAGGAGACACAAGTTTTATAGTGTTGTTCTGTGTCAGAAATTTGGCTGAACTTCTGTACTGCTTACTTGTTTCGGAGAGTCGTGGTTTAAACACAGATTAATGGAGAAATAATGGTCAAGGAATTGTGTGTGTATAGTTGTTCGCGTTAAAGAGTTAATTGAAATTCAGCAGAAGTGTTCCCGCTCTGGGAACACCCAACTCTGACGTTTTGACTTTTGCCAGTCTCGAAGAATAGATTGGATTTCTATAAAAAATAGTGGCGGGTGACAGAGCTCCACGAGAATCCTTTACTTTTTAGCACGTCATTTCCCGTAAAATTCTTTTTAACAGCACTAACATCTGCTGAAAAATGGAAGAATGCGAGAACAGCTCGATAGATGGCCGAATGCCTGAAATAAGGGCAGTCGTTGCCATCGCTCGACTTAACGACCAGCAAGAGGGCGGACGATCGAAACTTTCATCGCGTGCCACAGATCTAGAGACCCTTTTTTGACGGCAGCTGGCTGTGCCATAGATCTAGAGACCCTTTTTGACGCAGCTGGCTGTGCGGCAAGCCAGCGCTGTCGTCCAAACCCTCCGCCCTCTTGCTGGTAGTTAAGTCGAGCGATAGCAACGGCTGTCCTTTTTTCAGCATTGGGAAAGGGTTGCGCCTCAAAGGGTTAAAAATTGTTTTTCATGGAAATTAATGAAACGAGGAAAGAGTTTTTGAGTATAATAGTCCTGATGATTAGATTGTGAAAACGAATTAATGTGCGGGTGACGAACATTATCGGTGGAGAATTAACAATGTTTCATTTGTGTGTGGCAAGGTGTTTATAATTAAACTTCACCTAGAAACAGGAATCTACAGCGAGTTACGTTCAAGGAATTTTGAAGAGAAATGAGTTAAAAAAATGTCCATTATATGGCGCTTTGCGTAAAAAAAAAAAAAAATCTGATGTGTCCAACTCATGACTTCCTTGCACGTCTATTAGATCAAAAATATTTTCGATGCACTTCCTCTAAACTTATTTCTTTGAAAGAGATAAAATATCAATAATAGTAAGATTTAGCGATCTGTAGCCAAATATTTCGATATCGCCAAGCTGAGTTCAATTTGAAAGATTTCCTTCCAACACTTTATTTGGCGATATTTCACCAAAAGCCGACAAACTTGAGATAGTCTGCGAGATTTTGGGGATAGCCAAAGTAGTCATTGACCACAGACTTTCAATGAATTGAATACATTCATACACCTCAATGTATTTAAAGTCATTTGGCAAACCCTGTAAATAAATTCTCAGTCGATTGCTGTCAAAAAAGATATTGAAAACAGTTAGATATTACAATAGTTCTAAATACAAAAGTTCAAAATTCTACGGGTTAAAGTTTTACAGTTATACAAAATACGAAATAATTTTTGGCGCCAAATTTGGCGATATTTCGGCGAAACTCGTCAATTTCGACGACATTTGGCGAGATTTTAAGCATGAACCAAACAATGACAGATTATCGCCAAATATGGCCATATTTCGCCAAAACTCGCCAAGAACGATGACAAATGGCGATACTTTGGGCATGGACCAAATAACTGAATATCGCCAAATTTGGCGATATTTCGCCAAAACTCGGCAAGGTCGAGGACAGACGGCGCGATTTTGGGCATGTACCAAACAATGACTGTCTACAGTTGTATTATAATGAAGATGTCCATAGACATAAAGGTACTGAAACTCTTTTCGGTGGTCCTGTAAATAAACTCTCCAGTAGATTGGAACCAAAAATCGAGATGCACAACTAGATGTTACAACATTCTTATATATGAAATTTCATAATAGTTTTTGAGATTTGAGAGTTAAATATGCACACACGTACACCAAAAGTCGCCACGCTTGGCGACTTTTGGCATAGTTCTTGAGGGAGGCACGTGACCGTGGTCGGACCATTACCTAACTTATGTGGTAGGACGGTATTGTGCTTGAAATGGATGAATGCCCCTAAAATTGCTATTGACCGTAATGTATTGGAAATCTTTTGAGTGTTCCTGTAGCAGAACTATAAATGATAATGACACTTTTTTTAATGGAGAAATTCATTTTCTAACTCTTTACAGCATATATCACTTCTGAGTCATTTGAAATATCCCAATACCTCTAAAAAACGCTTTGATGAATTTCGGCCCATAGAGCGTAATGTATTTCGAATCTTTTAGGCGGTCCTGTACATAAACTATTCAGTCGAATGGAACCAAAAGGGGAGGTGCACAACTAGATGTTACAATTATCCAAAATATGAAGTTTCGACATTCTACGCCCAATAGCTTTTGAGTTAGGCGAGTTTAATGAATTTCGGCCCATAGAGCGTAATGTATTTCGAATCTTTTGGGCGGTCCTGTACATAAACTATCCATTCGATTGCCACCAAAAGGGGAGGTGCACAACTAGATCATAGAACAAACCTAAATATCAAATCTCAACATTCTACGACCCATAGTTTTTGAGATATGCGAGTTACATACATACGTACGTACAGACGGCATGGAAAAATTGGCCACAGTAGACTCGCCACTGGTCAAAATGAGTTGCAGACGCGTTAATAGGATCGTGCATGCTAGTCTACGATGAAATGCATCGAAAAAAAATTTTTAATTAAATTTAGAGGTAGTCAAAATCGGTTTTTATGTCGAAATTTGGCCCCCAAAATTTTTCGGGATCACATTACTTCCTTATACTACGTACAAGGAAGTAATAAGTATGGAAGTGACTAATTCGAAGTATACAAACAATTTCAACATTTTATTCCATAGTTTTTGATTATTTATTAATTAATGTGGGTCGTTTTTTGGGTTATGCAAAGACCCCTCGAGGCGGTATTTTTACGAAATGATCCCTATTTTCCAGAGGTTTAAAGCTATTGAATCCCATCTGACCAATAGAAAGGAAGTTACGGCCTAAAACGTTGGTTTTACGTTTACGCACGACGTTCACTCTCCATGGGGCTGTAATACCGTTTTTCCTTGCTACCAATGTCAGAAGAAAATTTTGAATTTTATACCTGTTCGTGACGTAGCGCCGAAACCATCGGTCCTAGACTTACCAAATTTAGTTTAGGGATTTTTTTAGGGAAAGGTCCTGATACACCTCGATGAGATTTATTTTTGACTCGAATTAGAATTTTGTTAATTTGAATTTTTTACTTTCCGAACATGTATCATGTAAGGAAAGTATTGTAATGAAAAAATTCGACTTAGAGATTTTGGTGTATTGACACGTTTTGAGGTCTTCTGAATTCATTTATGCTGTTTTTACGAGATGTATATATGTGTGTGTGTGTGTGTGTGTGTGTGTGTGTGTGTGTGTGTGTGTGTGAACACGATAGCTCCTAAACGGGGCATTCGATTGAGCTCAAATTGGGTAGATATGTTATGAACCTATGTCCCAAATCGGGTATTGATTTTGGTGTGTATAGTAGAGATGAGACGGGCTCAGCCCGAGCCCGAAAGCCCGAGCCCGAACCGGGCTCGGGCTCTGTAATTCACAATTGTGTTCGGGCTCGGGCGGGCTCGGGCTCGTGAAAAATTTCTCCTTTATTGAGCATACTGCTTGAAATAGATTTAAAAAATGATTCATGAGGAAAATAAAAGTACTTATAAAAAATAAGTAAATAAATAAACAAATAAAAATAGTGGCACGGGCGCCTAGAAGGTGCGTGAAGCTCTTTTGGTATTTTAGTACGGCGGTTTAAATTCCTTAGTCATGAGATCCGACATTTTTTGATAAAGGATGGATACAAAGAATTAGAAAGTGCATTGGGAGTTTGCAACTATATTTGTCTTTCATTTCACAAACGGCAAAATTTATTGTATTCTATCAATGAAGTAGCATTTTTTATCTTTAGCTGAAATTTCGGGCTCGGGCTCCGACTTAAACAATATTGCTCGGGCTCGGGCGGGCTCGGATGAAAAGTCCTCGGGCTCGGGCGGGCTCGGGCTTCAAAAAATGAGCCCGAACTCATCTCTAGTGTATAGGACATAGTTTTTCTACTGGGTTACGACAAACGTTTCTGTTACATTGTGGCCTATGGAGAGAAATTCTTGAAAGTGCGCAAGCGTTTAAACGGCGCATTCGATTGAGCTTCAATTGGGTAATATATGTTTGAATTATTCTTCGATTAAAATTTATATAGATGCTTGATAGTGATCTTAATCGTAAGTGTTCGGAAAGTCGAGTGGAGTCACCCCAGATTTTTTTCCATTATTATAAGCATGTTAAGATGTTTATTTGATATGTGACTATGAAAGACCACACCATTTATCGGATCGGAGGGGTGTATTCTGCACATGTGTAAAAAGACATAGAAGGCTACAGAAGACTACAAAACTGCATAGTTATAAGCGAAGTGAAGTTTACCCTTTTCTTTTTAAACTTTTGATTAGCTATTGTGATAGAAATTGCATGCTGTGGCGTAAAACAAATTATTTTTCTTTAAGATTGTGTTCCAATGTGATTAACTCGTTATGCGTGTTTGAAAAAAAAAGAAATTTCGTCAGTACAAAGAAAGGTTTACTCAGCTAGTTACAAATAAAGAAACTTCTAAGTAAATAAATAAAACGCATGAACATATTTTCCTCTAACTAAAGAAAATCAGATTGATTTATCTAATAAATAATGTGAATTAGTTTTACCTTTTTAGGTTTAGATAGCAATCCTATAAAAGTACTTTAATAGTGCATCATAGCTTAAAAAAACTCTCCTTAAAATGAAAGATACAAAACTTTGATGATTATATTGACGTTTAGGAAAATATGAATATATTTCACATTATTTTAATACAATTATTTTCTGCTTTATATTTTTAAAATAGGAACAGATTTGGTATTATTTTAATACAATTATTTTCTGCTTTATATTTTTAAAATACGAATAGATTTGGCATTATTTTATTACCATTATTTTCTGCTTTATATTTTTAAAATACGAATAGATTTGACATTTTATTACAATTATTTTCTGCTTTATATTTTTAAAATAGGAATAGATTTGACATTTTATTACAATTATTTTCAGCTTTATATTTTTAAAATACGAATAGATTTGACATTATTTTATTACAATTATTTTCTGATTTATATTTTTGAAATACGAATAGATTTGACATTATTTTATTACCATTATTTTCTGCTTTATATTTTTAAAATACGAATATATTTGACATTATTTTAATACAATTAATTTCTGCTTTATATATTTAAAATATGAACAGATTTGACATCATTTGAATACAATTTTCTGTTTTATATTCTTAAAATGAACATTGTTCAATAATTTATCGTAAAAGTATGGAAACCTATATAATTTTGCAAGTAATTTATACTTTTTTTTTATTTAAGAAAAACGGTGGTATTTCCTTCCTTTCTTTTCCTTTTAATAAAACCGTCCGGGTGGTGCAATGGCTAACGAAATAGTGTATCACAAACATTCTAAACACTCTGGCTATTGTAGTAGTTTTAAGCTTGATCGGGGAAACGCCAGCCCTAACAAGAAAGATGTAAATGAATGAATAAAATACACGTACGCAATAACATTCATCTTTTGCTTAAAAGTTTTCCACACATTTTTTAAAGGAATAAATTAAAAAAATATATATATTCCATTGAAATAAATTAAGACCTTCCGACTACGTTATGATTAAACAAAATCCGTATCAACAGGTACAGCAACGTAATTTCAAATTATGATAAAACATTTTGAAAAATTTATTTCAAAAATATCCCCTAATCCACTGCAGTCGAAAACAAAGGGAGCAGCAGCACATATTATTGCTCCTTATTATTACACTGCGAAATTCAAGGAGAAATTAAATCTGCCAACATCCCCCCCCCCCTCCCGCAACACTTTACCTCACTCCTGTTTGTAACGTTTTGCTACAATAATTTTGAAGAAATTATTTTCAGACACTCGCAGGTGCATTTTTAGTGCACTTCGTAAAACAGAGTTGAAAGGAGGGGGGAGGGGAGGGGGGAGCTTAGAAAACAAAGGATAAAATATTTTTCGAGAAATGCCAAGTTCAGTTATGGAAATTAAGAACATAGGCAGTTGGAAAGCTTTTAGTTTAATGGCTGGATTCCGAGAAAAAAGATGGGATGAGTTTAATAACCATCGTATTTCTTCGTTTGAAATTTGGTTGAAGTTTTGTAGCGAAGTTTGCAATGGGAAGGGGGGGGGGATGTACTTCTTTAAAAATTGTGGTTAATTTGGAAAAAGTGGGACAGAACAAAACAATAATAGATTTATATGTATCACTTAATCGAGTGTTCTGTTGAATTTCATTCCAAAACTAATTGTACGAGATTTGATGATTCGTGGAAAAAAAGCTTTTAAACATTATACTTCTTTTAAACATTATATTATTTTCCGAACATGTACCATGTAAGGAAAGTATTGTAATCATGAAAAAATTCGACTTCGAGATTTTGGAGTTTTTACACGTTTTGAGGGCTTCTGAATCCATTTATCCTATTTTTACGAGATGTATGTATGTATGTGTGTATGTGTGTGTGTGTGCGTATTTGTGTTTTTGTGTATGTGAGTGTACACGATAGCTCCTGAACGGAGCATTCGATTGAGCTCAAATTGGATATATATCTCATAAACCACCGTCGCAAGACCGGTATTGATTTGGGTGTGTATAGGACTTATAGTTTTTCTACAGGGCTACGACCAAGATTTCTTTTACATGATGGCCTATGGGGGGAATTTCTTGAAAGTGCGCTAGCGTTTAAAGGATACATTCGATTGAGCTCAAGTTGGGTATATATGTTATAAACCACCGTCGCAAGAACGGTATTGATTTGGGTGTGTATAGGACTTATAGTTTTTCTACAGGGCTACGAGAAAAATTTCTCTTACATTATGGCCTATGGGGGGAAATTCTTGAAAGTGCGCTAGCGTTTAAACGGTGCATTCGATTGAGCTCATATTGGGTATACATGTTATAAACCGCTATCTTAAGACCGATATTTATTTGGATGTGTATAGGACTTATAGTTTTTCTACAGGGCTACGACAAAAATTTCTTTTACATTCTGGCCTACGGGGGAAATTCTTTAAAGTGCGCTAGCGTTTAAATGGTACCTTCGATTGAGCTGAAATTGGGTATATATGTTATAAATCACCATCTTAAGACCGGTATTGATTTTGGTGTGTATAAGACTTAATAGTTTTTCTACAGGGATACGACAAAAATTTCTTTTATATTATGGCATAATGGCACATGGGGAGAAATTCTTGAAAGTGCGCAAGCGTTTAAACGGTGCATTCGATTGAGTTTCAATTTGGTATATATGTTTGAATGTTTCATCGATTAAAATTTATTTAAATGCTTGGTCATGATCTTAATCGTAAGTGTTCGGAAAGTCGAGTGGAGTCACTCCACATTTTTTCTACTGGTTAGATTATATAAACAAAGAACGATTAACAAAGAATTTTGGTGTGAAAGATTTTCGGATCATTTTTCAATCGAACAGTTGATTTAGCTTGATCAATGCAGTGCAGTAGCATAGCCACGGGAGAGGGTGGGGTTGGGGGAGGTCACATCTCCCTCCCCTTGAGGAATTTTTTGTCATACAAAATGTATATTTTTCACTCCCTTATCACAGACACGCATACATATATGTAAGTTGCAGTAGTCGCAATCGCCCCCCCCCACATGAAAAATTTCTGTGCCGCACAGCTAGCTGTCGTCAAAAAAGGGGTCTCTCGATCTGTGGTACGCGATGAACGTTTCGATCGTCCGCCCTCTTGCTGGTCGTTAAGTCGAGCGATGGCAACGGCTGCCCTTTTTTCAGCATTGGGAAAGGGTTGCGCCTCAAAGGGTTAATTTTATAAGGAGCTGTAACACACATAAAAAGTAGTTTTTTTTTTTTTTTTCGTATTATTTCATAAGTTTTTTTTTTCTTTTTTATAGTTTCTAAATTTTTACAATCAGATTTTATGTGTGTGTTTTTATTGTATAAAATTGTTTACCTCCTCGGGCCTCTGTGAAGAGAAGCATCACAGAAAATATCCTATTTACAGCCATTTATTGAATGCTGAAACTATGGAGAAATTAGATTGACTCACTTTTCATTCACCGTTTATGATTGCGAGGCCTTTCCGAAAGTCATTCCGGTGCTTTTAAGAATCTCTTTAATGTCATCTGCGTATAAAGTGACTCCGTAAAAGGTAATATTTATTTATAGAATAAGGCAATTAGTCCGGACTTCTGAAAGACAGCATTCACCTTAATTACTGCGATCCAAATGACGCAGGGACATTTATGAATATAATTTTTATCGCGGGAGGGTTTTTAAGGGTTGTTCGGATCGTAAAGGTTGCATTTTTCGGACTGAATTACTTTTACGCTCCCCTCGCTAATGGCGTTGTTGAGAAATTCATATATTTTATGTTGCCCTAAAATAGTGTAACAATTAAGTTTTATTAAGAACACGGAAACTAAAGCAGCATCCGGCTTGGCCAGTGTTTGGGAGGGTGAATTCCTCTCTCGTCTGGATTGCTGTGGGACCCTGTACGCTAGGGAGCTGGTGCACGTAAAATCCGTCGTGGCTCCAATGTCCTTCATGTTCAAACGATACCTCTGGGGGTGCCGATTTCAGGTGGTTGGTCTCTCATACAAAAGTGGCCAAGCTTGGCGTTTTTTTTTTGGCGCTAAAAATAAGTTCCTTTAATCGAACTCAACCTGGTGATGTTTCTTGTATCTTGCTAGAAATCGCCAAACCTTAATGCGACTGTTGTACAGTATCTGTTCCAAATGAAACCGCTTTCAATGAAGTTCATCAAAATTGTGTACGGTTTAATAGAAGTAAATGGAAGTCACTCTCTCTCATGTGATGTCTATATATACAGGGTGAATCTAAACTCTTGGACAAAACTTTAAGAGGTGATAGGGCAAATAATAAGAAATCAGAATCACATAGCAATATACAATCACATAGCAATATATATATATATGAGGACTAAAAACTTATGGAATATTGTTGCGAGTCTTAGGGATACTCCGCTCCTCTGGGTCTGAATTTTGTATGAAATTCGTGTTGTACGCGTCGAATAAATAAATTTTGAATTTTGTTGCATGTAAATCCCTTAACTAGAAAACGAGAGAGTGCCCTTTAATTTTCCCATACCTTAAGATTTGTGTTGGCGGTTTCTCTCCAAATATTGGCGATACCATTTAGCTGGGTTCAAATTTTGAAAATTTACTTTTTATGGCAAATTTTCAGAAAGTTGACGGAAAGTTGCAAAGCTTGGCGACATTTGGCAAGATTTTATTAATGAGTTTTTTAATGTTAGCTTGCCACTGAAACGTCAAACGTCGTCAAGGCTGGCTGGTTTGGGGCAATTTATCGCCAAACTTGGCGTCAAAAAATAAGTCTGTAAATCTGACCATTCTGGCGCTATCTTCTATATTTGACGAGAAATTGCCAAACCCTAGCGGTTAATGGGTTACTAATGGTGAGATAATGATACCCTTTCCAAACAGTATTTATAAATATGAAGTATAGTTAGAATATGCCTGGCGAAGATTGTAAAACAGATTTAGTAAGCCATTTTAATACATATTTCAACTCCAAAGGAATGTTTTATGGGACAAGGAAAACAAATATGGTACACTCATTGATATTACGATGCCCATTCCAACGTAATGGAACAAGGAAGACAAATAGAGCGGACACTTAGATTATGGTACACTTACCAGCATACTGGAATAAGGAAGTCAAAAAGGGTCGACACATGAATAATCATGCATCTTCCAAGCTAATGAAATAAGAATGAGGAATAGGGCGGACGCATGGATTATGATACGCTTTTAATGTATAGCGTTTCAGTGCATATTTTTTTTTTTTAATTGTTTCAGATTTTTCTTTTCTTTATTTTTCAGTTACAATTAATTTGCTTTCTTTATAATTAAGAGAATACTTTATGATAATTCATCATATTTGCTAACAACGATATCTTTAACAATTACAAGCCACAAGTCAGTTTATCTCTCTTGTAAGTTGTTCATAGCTCTGCGTTTATTTGATGTAACAGTGAACAATATTATGAATTTCTATGGCCATTAATTGGGTGCGGAATTTCATAAAAACTAGATTTACTTACTTTTTATTCTCTATTTACAAAGCCTAGTTTACCAAAACTTACTTCATGGATTTTGACACTTTCATAAACCTAATTAAATAATTTCTTTAAATTAAATAATTTTGAAAATTTTAAATTTGCAATTTTAAAAAAAAATGTGAAACACACCTTTCATACTTTTAAATATGCACCAAGTGCTAATATATTAAAAGCCTATCATAATCCATCGTCATTCCTGTTTTTCTCCGATTAACCCTTTCAGGCGCAACCCTTTCCCAATGCTGAAAAAAGGGCAGCCGTTGCCATCGCTGGACTGAACTACCAGCAAGATGGCGGACGATCGAAACGTTCATCGCGTGCCACAGATCGAGAGACCCTTTTTTTGACGACAGCTGGCTGTGCCGCACAGCCAGCTGTCGCCAAAAAAAAGTGTCTAGATCTGTGGCACGCGATGAATGTTTCGATCGTCCCCCATCTTGCTGGTAGTTAAGTCGAGCGATGGCAACGGCTGCCCTTTTTTCAGCATTGGGCAATCTATCCAGCTGTTCTCGCATTCTTCCCTTTTTCAGCAGATGTCAGTGCTCTTAAAAATAATCGTGACAACTTTTTTACGGGAAATGACGTGCTAAAAAGTAAACGATTCTCGTGGAGCTATGTCACCCGCAACTATTTTTAACACGCTTTTATTAGCTTCACCTGTATGTATGTTTGTATGCTTGTATGTTTGTAACCGACTCCTTTAGACTCGATTTTGACCCACTTTAAACGGACAGATTTAATTCAAACTTTGTACATTTATCAAGAACCGGTGACAATACAATAATCTTAATATATAATTAACCGCTATAATTATCGCTATTATATAATTAATCGCTATAACATATAATTAATCGATATAATTAATCCTGCCGATCAGGATCGCCAGGATTCAATAATTTCCTCATTTCTTATCCTGATTGAAAGTAGAACACTTCCAAACATTACAATCTTAAGAAAACCCTTTCTGTGGCCGTGATCGTATAGTGGTTAGTACATTGCGTTGTGGCCGAAATAACCCAGGTTCAAATCCTGGTCACGACAACATTTTTTTTTTTTTTACAAAATATCGTCATCCATTCCATTATGGAAGAGTTGAGTACAAGAACATGTTAAGTTCATTCTTTTTAACCCGCTTTTATTTGTTGATTAGAGACCTATTTTTCCTTTTTAGTGAGGAAGGTAGCATTTAACTGCAGGTTGATTTTGGTGCACAGCAGAGGCGTAGGGGGGGGGGCTCAGGGGGATTCTCCCCTCCCCGAAATGGGGCCCTTTACTTAGCTTACAATTGAACTTTAGCTTTAAATTGGATACTCAGCCCACCAATAAAATCCCGGCTACGCCACTGGTGCACAGTGAAAATAAATTATCTCTTTGTACTTTCCAACTGAGTGCTCCTTTGTGTCTTATGAGAGATATCGAAAATTAAAAATAAATTTTAAATACATACAGTTAAAAATAACTAAAATACACGCTTTTATAGCAAATCAAACTAAAAAGTGAAAAATAAATATATAGTTTCAAAAACCAAAAAACACGCTTTAGCGATAAATTGAACTAACTAAAAGGCGATAAATAATTCTTAATATAGAAATAAATTAATTAACAAAAACTAACATTATTGTGAAAAAAGCGTGGGGTGCTCCCTGTATCAGTTCTTGAGACTATTCTATCGGTACGATGAGTACAAAAATGATGCAAAAAATAGAGCACAAAGCACCCCACGCTTTTTTCACAATAATACTAGTTTTCGTTCATTCATTTATTTCTATATTAAGAATTATTTTTCGCCTTTTAGTTAGTTCAATTTATCACTAAAACGTGTTTTTTGGTTTTTTAAACTATATATTTATTGTAGAAATCAAATCTATTCTTCGTGACTGGTAACAGTTAAAACGTCAGAGTCTGGTGTTCCCAGAGCGGGGACACTGCGCGTTAAAGGGTTAACGTCATCTGCGCTTTGATATAAAGCTGTGCCGTAAAAATGCAATATTTATTTACAGTAGGTATTAAGCACCCTTTTATAGTACCTCACCGCAATTATGCTAGCAAATGCAAGGACATTTATTCACAATCTTTATCACGGGTTTTCAGGGTTATTTGGATCGTAAACAATGTGTTTTCGGCAAAATGACTTTGATGTCTGTCTCATGAAATGGTATTCTTAAAAAGAATTACTTTATGCATTACTAGAATACAAAGCCCGTTGTGGGGGGGGGGCAATTACAACGGGTGCTAGAAAAAACATTTGACGAAAATATGTCTACACTCAACACATTCTCCATCTTCGTCCACCTAAAATAAATAACTTCATATTCAATTTTTTTTTATTATACCCAAATCGAATTTCATGCTCTTCTGGAAATGCTCAGAAACTTTTCAAAAGATTTCGTTTCGCTCTAAAACACCCCCCTCTTATATCAATGATTCATGCAGACGAATTCATTTTATATGTGGAGAAAATAAATGGGTAATCTAGAAAAATTTTTAAACGAATTGGAGTCGCAATTTTCCCTTCAAAGCCCGATATCTGTGATTTCAGTATGACGTCATTCTCACTTGCGACAGCTATTTTTGTCAAGCAAATCAGTCAATTTTTTTACTCTCGGAAATAAAATGGAGCTGAAAATAATGAAAAATCCCTTTAAAATGAGGAAACGGGTGGATTTTTCAAAATATTAAAGTAGCGCAGACTGTTTTCTATGAAAATTTTCAAACGGATTGCACAAACGGTGTAGATTGTATTGCGCTTTTTGTGCTGAATTTTTAATCTTTTTGGAGCAATGGTGGCAAGATATTTATCTTAGAGTGGTTACCCGCAATTGTTACAGAGTCAGGTATCAGCGTAACTATATAGTAAGGATAATTTTTGTGCCCTCAATTGTGGACGCAGGGAACTGAAAGGGTTAACGTCATCTGCGCTTTGATATGAAGCTGTTCTGTAAAATGTAATAGTCCGCAGCCATGAATTAAGTCCTTTTTTTTTTTTAGTGCTTCACTACAATTATGCTAGCAAATACAAGAACATTTATACATAATCTTCATCATGGATTTTATCGGATTGTAAACAATGCGTTTTTGGCGAAATGACTTTGATGTCCACCTGTCTCTAATGAAATCGTATTCTAAAAAAGAACTACTTTACTGTCTGACTGGTTTTAGCATGGAATATTGGCAAGCTGCCAGTAAACGTGAATCCAAATGAACCGGTAGAGGAGGGGGGGGGGGAAGCGAGCGGAACGAATTCACGTGTTTCGTCTCGTTCGTTGAATTCTTAGTTCATTTATCTGATAATATCCTACTGAATTTTTGCGGTTGTATTTGTAAACATAATATTCCTAAAGAATAAAATGGCTGGAACATCTATGAATAAATCGTTTCGAAATAAATCGCCAAGCGCACATCTGACTGGCACCCGCAACTACTTATGGACGTGCCTATTTCCGTCTCTAAGCCGGATGTTCGCGTTTCTATCTAATCGGTAGTCAAACAGTGTGTATTCTATATGAAATCTTTGTATTTTTATTGGCACTAGAGTGTTCTTTCGTTCACGCCGGGCTTTTCTGTCGACATATTTTTGGGGACCGATTTGCGCCGGCACGTTTTCGTTGCATATTTTAATAGAGTTGAAAGACAGCGCAGGAGGAGTGGGTGAGAATGAAATATGGAAAGTCGTCAAATTTTGCTATTTTTGAGGACTTATTGCTAAGTTCGGCGCCAAAAAAAACAAGTCCCCCAAAACTGAACCTAGCTTGGTGATATATTCGATATTTGGCAACGCCAGTTTATTACAAAGGACACATATAGTTAGAATATACCTGGCGAAGATTGTAAAACAGTTTCAGTGGGAGATTTTAATAAAGATTAACAGCTCCGAAGAAGTGTTTTATGGAACAAGAAAGAAAAATAAGGCCCATTCATGAATAATGATGCATTTTTCAACTTGATGAAATAAGGAAGAAAAGTAAGGACGACGCTTTTAATGTATAGCACTTTAGAGAATATTTAAAATATGAAAGGGTTTCAGCTATTTTTTTATTGTTGTCGTTACTAAAGTCTTTTACTGTTAATTTTCATTATAATGAAATCCCTTATTTGTTACATATTTTAGAGATTAATTTTGATAATAATAGCAACAAAATACGGTGAGATCCAGTTGTAAGAAAACTGAAATTTATTGACGTTCCAGTGATCTATCTGAACATTTTTGAGTAACATTCCCGTAAAACAACTTACAGGGTCACCATTATTGAACTACAGGAAATAAAATAAATTATTTTGTACGAAATACCAAGTTCAAAAATTTAATGCAAATTTTATGAACAACTACAGGTAATCGGATTTAATTTATGGCATGTTCAACATGCCAGATCCCACCATGCCAAGGGGGGGGGAACAGGAGGGGCAATTGCCCCGTCCATTAAAAGTGCCCTCACCCCACCCGTGGCCGAGAGAATGGGGCTCTGAACTGGGAGACTGAAGGTGCCTGGTTCAAAACCCGGTGGTGCCCGCCGACCTAACCGATCGGAATTTTACGTAGTTTCCTCCGAAACTTACCGTAAATATGGGTTAGGACTTCTTATAACCTCCACAGAGCGTATCCCACCCCTCGGCCTAGATCCGACTTGCAAATAACTAGGTGCAATACCACAACACAATACATTAGGACTGGATGGAAATTTTATCATGTATATGAGTTTGCATACGTGGCATACGGTAAATTTAAAGTGTACTAATTCTACACGGTTTAAAACATTCTCAGGGGGCGAAAATACTTTTTTCGGGGGGTGTGGGCGGAAGGCACGTCTCAAACCTGCCCATGGGGGTCCGAATGGCACAGACGAACAGCACAATTATGCCCAAGTCACTGAAAAACCGACAGCTCAAGCAGTTGGGCCTCGAAAATCCACACGCTCAGGAAACGCTGTATTTCGACATTTTCCCTTGAAAAATGAGCTAGTACAACAAGTGGCAGTAGATCAGTCGATTAAACTCGGTTTCCATTAGAATATTTGAAAGTGATCCAGCACCGACTGGGCCAGTGCTTGGGAGGGTGAGCTCCTGCCTCAACTGAGTCCGCCGTGGGACCGCGTAGGGGACGACACTTTTCGCTTGTTTTGTAATAATTTCTTCCCTTTAAATTAAAAAATAAAAATTAAATACAGAACAATATTTTGACAACTTTTAACTTTCAGTGCAAATTTTTTTTTCAGAATTTATTCTTATTTTATTCTGTGAAAAAAGTTATTTTCCAAAGGTATTCAAGTTGTCCCAGCGCGTCCCATTGCGGGAGACAGTGGGACAACAAGTAAGGAACATAAAAAAAAATCAGATATGTTATGGCAACACATTAGTATTATAATTAAATTCACGTTAAGTGTTCAACACAGGCTATATAAAAGCAGTTTTCAAATAACAAGACTTAAAAATAGTTATCAGAAGGAAACACATTTTTTGGAGTTTCAAAATTCTTTGCTGAATAATGTTTGACGAATTAAAAATAACAAAGTAGCATCAAATTAAACTTTTTTACCGACTGATTTTTCCAACAGTGATAGTAGCAACAGAAATGGCTGCAACTTCCCTGCAAGATGAACTGCGACAGTGACAAGTGTCCAGAATGTTGCAATAGTGGTTAACTAACTTATGGAATTTTTTTTCTACTTTTTGAATAATAGAAAAATATCTATCGTCCCACTGTGCCCCCCCCTCTCCCCTACGCTAAATGGAGCTGCTGCACGTAAAACCTGCATGGTTCCAATCCCCCCCCCCATGTTCAAATGATACCTCCGTGGGGGGTGCCAATCTAAGTGCTAGGTCTCATCTGGAATGTGTTCAAAACTAGGAAACCAATCGCAGGCTCCCCCCCATAATGAATTGACCAACATCTATGGCCCTCGCATCGGTCAAGCTTACAGTAGGCTGACCCAGTCAGAAGAAAAAGAAACTGAGCATATTTTTTTTAAAAAATTAGTTAATTTTAAAAAACACCTCAGAGCATGAACTGTATTCAACCGTTAAGTTTTACCGTAATCTCGCCAACGGTTCAAATGTTATCGAGGTTATTTTTCCTTTTCATTAGTATAAATCATTAATTGTTACCCTGTATAATTACTATATGCACACCATTTTCAATAGGGTACGTAGTATAAATACGTACAAGTAAACATTTCAAAAATATTCTTTACAATCTGTGCAAAAAAAATGAATACCCACAGACAGATTTAAAGACAGCATTATACATTCTTCGAATAAACGCAATTTATCGTCCCTTATTGTAAGCTGAAACAGGCGGAATTAGATTTTACTCATGTCATTCTTCGTTTATGACGTCAAGTTTTACGAAAAGACATTTCAGTCTTCTAAAGTATCACCTAAATGCCATCTACGTGTTAATATAAAGTGACTCCATAAAGGGCAATATTTATTTGTAGTAGACATTTAGTCCCGCTTCTATGACGACATTCACCGTAATTATGCGACTTTATGAATAATTTTTACGGCGGGTTTTAAGGGTTACTTGGATCGTAAAGGTTTGCGTTTTGGAACGGAATTACTTTTATGTTCACCTCACTAATGTAATGGCATTGTTTTAAAAAATTCATATTTTATGCGACGCTAAAATCCTGTCCTTGTACAGTTCTGTTTTTAATGTAACGAGTACTGTGAAATAATCGGTTTAATTATATCGTCGACACTATACATTTCGAGGGTGGTTCAAAAATTAAGGTAACCAAGTTCTTTAACCAAAAAAGTACATACGAAATTCAAGAGATACACAAGGTAGGCAAGGCATTTGGTATGCCTTATTCTTCACTGAGCCTCCATGAGCATCAAGAAATGATTGAAATCTTTAAAATTTGCTTTTAACTATCTTTATTGAGTAAAAAAAAGAGTACATATTAAATGACGAATGAGCTCCATTACAGTCACAAATTGATTGATTATTATTATATATTATTCTATTTTTGGGAGGGTTGCCAATGAATGTAGTTTTAAAAATTAAGTGTCTTCAAATTCTTTAACTGCCGCGTTTATCTCTAATTTGTTCCCTTTCGTTTTTATCTAGTTCTTTTGGGAGCGTCGAAATTTGTGCATAACTCCTCAAGCCCATGACTGTAAAACTCGCCAAAGTGCGGCGATTTTTTAGGTTGGCGAAAGTGATTGCGCTCAATTGATTCAGAATCTGACATCATCAAATTGTTGCTTTCAGAAGAAAACTGCCAAATGAATATACAGCTATTTATATCATTTCGAAAAAACGAATCATCTTAAATAAACTCCTGTTATCCACGCGATCGTATTAGCAAATTTAAAAACTTTAGTACGTTTCGACTTAATTTTTTTTTCATGCTTTTTAATTTGACATGAAAATGCCTTAATACCTTATTGAAATGCCGTACTTATGCGTAAAGACAGCTTTTTATTCTGGTTACTGATTGGTCGAGGAGAGTATTATGGTCAAACTGCATCAGATCGACTTCAAGAATCTGTCCCGAGCTGCCTTTTAATATACGATATAGATTATTGTTTAAATCTGAAGTTATTAAAAAGAAAAGTTCTCGTGTTCTATAAATGTTTGGTGTAACTTTTATAATGGGTTGTGAAACTGAGGGTATATATATATGCGAGTTTAAAATATAGTGATTATTTTCTTTGGTTTTTTTCTTCAAAAATGCAAAGAAAAAATTTTTGAGTTAGATTTAATGTAATGATTTACTTTATTGAGCTAGAAAGTTATAAATTCTTTAGAATCAGGCTACGTTATAAAGATTATGATAAAGTTCATGATCGTAGCTTAACTTATGTGTTAATTGTAGTTGCTAATATTTGCTCTCTCATTACTGGATAATTAATAACAAAATTTTAAAAACACTAAAATATTTTTAAAAATAGGTTTAACTTTTGCGAATGCCGTCATATGTCGTATGCAAATAACTGGATATTATAGTGACAAAAGATAATTCTAATAAATTTGAAGATCTTGTCGGCAAAGTAAAAAATTTTTTGGCTGCTGAGGATGATTTAACAGATGACATTTTATATGCTTTTAGTATGTATATGCCAATCATATTTTTTTTCAATTACTTCAGCTTTAAATGTTTAAATCCATCTATAGATTTTGACCAAAAAAATTTTTAAATCCGCCTTTCTGCGGCGTCCTCAACTGCGTCATCGGTTTTGGAAATGCAGTCCTGCCAGGTGCTTCCTGAACGGCCCAAAAAGGCGGAAATCACTGGGTGCGAGATATGGGCTGCAGGGAGGGTGATCCAATAGACCAGGTGGAATGGTCAAACACATCCCAGCGAAATTTCTGAGAGGGAGCTATCTCAGAACGTTTTCCTCCCAGCGAAATTCCTGGGAGGTTTTCCACCATCCACCCTATAGTACCAATCTCGCTCCCAGCGGCTTGCACCTAAAGAAATTCCGGTCCGGTTATCATTTTCCCGCAGATGAAGACTGCAAACAGCTGTGACATACTGGCTCCTTTCTCAGGCGGCAGACTTCTACGACACTGGACTGCAAAAGCTTATCCCACGGTATGGCAACTGTTACAATTCCGGGGAGTCCTATATTGAGAAGTAGCTGAAATATTGCTGTATCTTTTGCAATAAATCTTTCCTGGTAATAACGTTTTGTTCTTTTTTACTGGAAATGACCATCATACATAATATTTAGTAATGGCTATTTATTGTTAATTTCTTTTGAGATGTCATTCCAAATACACAAATACGGCACTCCTTTTGGATTATCATACACTTTTCAATTTGATTGTAGTACGTATTTAAAGTACAAATGTGTTCCAGATAATCATTTTTATTTTGTTCTGCATTTTTCAACATTATATTCGATTCTTCATTTCTTAAGCTAATGAAACTGGAAACTTATATTTTTAAAGTAAATGTAGAATGTTGGATGTCTATGTTGCTTTAAAATTTAATTTAGTTTGAGTATATATTTTTAGTAGTCCCTTTGATTATTTTTTTTTTTTTTTTTTTACTTTCCGACAACCATTATGTTATAAACTGGATAATACCAACATTTGAATTAAATTTTTCTTTTTCTGTTAAATTTTTTACGTCCGTAGATTGTAAAAGAAAAAAAAAAACAGAAATGAATTAACAAGACAAAACGCAAGAGAAAATGCATTTGCTTTATGAAAAGCACTTTAAAATTTCATCAAAAGCATATTTACGGCTCTGTGTATCATCCAAGATTTACACAAACTTTCAATATTTGTAAGTAATTTATCGACAGTAATGCGCTTTAAAAAGAAACTTTCCTATATTTTTGTTAGAAGTAAAAGTAAGATGAAAAAGATTTCCTATAATCTTATCTTAGAAGACAAAATGAACTTAATAGGGTTTTTTTTTCCCTCTTTCTAGTTTAAAAAAGGATTTTTTTCCCTTTTTTCCTAATCAGCCCTTAGATGATTACATTTAATTTTTCAGAAACAGTGAATTATCTAATAGCAGCGCCAGTTTATATTAAAGGATATTCCGGTGTAACGTAAAATGAAACTGAATTTTTTAATGGAATGTTTTAAGAGCAGATACCTGATTTAATTTCGGATTTATTTTATTTTTTTTATTCCTTATCATTTTAAGAAAAGTAATAAATTTTAAAAGATTTTTAACAAGGTGATGCTTTTGACGTAGAAATCAGTCGATATATCTATAACCAGGGTTTGAAACAAACGGTAGTCCACTGGTCCGAGAAAACTAACATACAGGTTGTCCGAAAAGTCCTTGGCACATTTAAAAAATTCATAGAAAAGAAACAAATTGCCGCATGAATATGCAGTTTGCACAATAATACTTCTCAGGTTTTTTCTCGATTTTTTTTTTTTTTTTGTAAAAAAAAAAATTACTTCCAAATTGTGTTCATAGATGGCGCTGTACCGTCGCAGTAACAAAAACAACGTAATGTGAGGTGTATAATCATTTTATTAAGCAGAAATCAATAGCCCTTCGTTACCAGAGTTCAATATGTGCACCTTTTGTCGCTCAAACCACATCTAAACGGTACTCAAGTTCATCCCACATACTCAGGTCATCCTTGTGTCCATGTCCAATCTTCGTGGATTGTCCACTTCTTTCCCTATCTAAAACGCTTCCAGTCTCTAAAAAACGTTTCATGCCTGGCCAAAATGCTGTTCCGAACCCGGGGTTTTTTTCTTAAACAAGTTACGAAACTTTCTCTGAACTGGATTTAGATTAGAAATACCAACCTACGCAGTGCCTTTTCTCAGTTGCAGTCACCATACCTAGAATGAATATTCCCTCATCACTGTCAATGCTGTTTTAAACTCACGAAATATCACTATTGGCTCTCATTGCTAAAAACTGGAGATGCAGCGCCATCTGTCAAAACAGTTTGAAAGTAATTCGTTTTAAGATGGAAAAATAAATTCTAGATCCTGTGAAGCATTATTGTGCGAACCGCATTTTCATATAAATTGGTTGCTTTTCTGTGAATTTTTGAAATGCGTCAAGTACTTTTCGGACACTCTGTATATTACGTTTTATTTACATTTTTCTCTTGTAAACTTTTCTCATTTAGTTCCATAATATATGTCATCTAATTTTAAGCTCTAAGAAAGAATTTTAAGCTCTAAGATTAGCTCAAGAAAACAGTACTTAATATGTTTTCTTTGATAAAAACTACGGAACAGCTAGGATAGCTTGCCACCCATGGCGAGTTTTCATTATTTGGAGATTTACACATTCTCACAACCTATAATGACTGCTCATGTAAGGTTACCGGAAAACCGTTATCCATATTTTCATATACATAATCCTTTGCAGATTGGCGTACTTAGCACCACGAATTCCATCGTCTCGCCGCACTGGCAAATACACAAAGTTTACTATAACTGCTATAATGGCATAGTTAACGCCACACAATATTTCTACTGGTAGCCAATACTCCAGCTGGACCGAACCGGCTTTAAAATAATCTGCATTTTAATTCTTTTTCATTTTCAAGATATTGGGTTCTAACATTTTTGAACTCGCGGTTGATATTCACCCTGCTGGAAAGATACCATTTTGCCGGATCGTATCTAATGGCAAAATGGCGCTTTTAAAATCAGTTACAATTAGTTATTCTGTTTTGAAAAAACGAATAATCGCTCATTTTAAATTCCTGTTGTTTAAGCGAACTTACTATTTGAAAATTGTCAACTTTGTGTAACACACTTAAAGTTATTTATTGCATATACTTTTTAATTTGGCGTAACATGGGTGTCATGTTTGTCCATTTCACGCGATTTACATACTTGGAATTGCTTTGTTGCAAAGGAATGAATGATTTTGTGCCAAATCTGGCAACCATTCTGTTTATTTTTTCAGTTTTTTATTAATATCTTCTAAAATAATTCAATTTTCGAAATTTAAGTCAGCTTATCAGGTTCCTCGGAATTTTTCGAATCTGTGGACGCCTTATTCGAAACTCAAATGGAGGTGGTAGCCCAGCAAGCTTTTGACCGCGGCCGTTACTTTTTTTTAGAATAGAGAGAAACCATCAACGCTTATCGTTTCAGATGACGCGATGCATCGCAATTGATATTTTATGCGATTCCTTGCACTGAATACTCTCTTCACAGGGAGATGTGTTTGGTGTGATTATGGCAATGCTACTCTAGGGCGATCTGCCAAGGACGGGGAATGGATTGGATAGGAGGACTTTCTAAGGGGTTCTAACGTGTATTCACGTTACATCCGGAGAAAACCTACCAAAACTGCAGACCGTTAGATCGACAGCCACGCGATGGGACCCGAACCCGGGAACCTCACACTTCGGGCGTCTACTATTTTCAGTGACATAACCACTGTGCCATGGTGAGGCCAATGCACAGGGAGAGCATTCTAAATCCTTTCGCAAATCATAAACTGCAGAGCAGCTGCCTACCATTTTTTCTTAAATATAGGAAAACTGAAATTAACGCTCCGGCCACAAATGTTTCATTAAAAACTAAGGAGAGCTGGATGCGCAAGAATGATGCGTGCGAGATCTTGCCACAAGTCAGCTTCTGGGACAAGTGCCTCAGGTTAGGGTTACCAAAGCGCTCTCTATCTCTTGGGTCTGAACCGTTTTCGTTCCTTTTACATTCCTAACTCAGTTTTGAAACTCCATGTATATATAAATATCATTTGAAAAAACTTTGATCAAAAATATTTATTCATACCATTCTGCATTTTACCGTATAAATAGTAGTAGTGAAACCAAATTCGATTTTTTTTTACCCTCTTTGGGATGGATATTGCTTCCCACTTAGTGCCACTACGAAGTCATTATCATGTTTAATGCAAGTAAATTATAAAGTTCCATCGTCCTTAAACGAAATATGGAACATGCATAAAATTTGATTTCTCTTCCGAAAATTCCCCACTCCAATCCTGTAACTGGTACTAAATCACACTTATTGGTAATATTATACAAACATTAACTTCCGGGACTACTTTACGTCGCGCTCTATTAATTCGTAATCGGAGTTAAGAGCTCAAAATAAGCGCATTAATCACAATTAGGAGGAAAACGTGATTTTGATGTAGGTAATTATTAAAGAAAACTGCGCGATTTTACAGCATGCTCTATAAAACTGCGAAAGCAGATTGTCTGTGTTACATTTTGTAATTTAAGTTGCGAATACGCTTGGTTATTTCAGCAAGAAAGATAAAACGCGCAAAATGCATAGATTACAAAACGCTTTCCAACACAGCTATTTGTTTTTTTTGTTTGCCAAATTTGGCGCGTTATCATGGTCTTCAAATTTAAGATGATCTCAGGAAAAAGTTCACAGAAAGCAACAAGCTCTATGAATATGCGGTTTACACAGTAATACTTCACACTTTCACGATTTATTTATTTATTTTTTTTTGACATCGTAAAAAAATTACTTCCAAATTTTGTTCATAGGTGGCGCTGTACCGTCGCAGTAAGCTTCCCGAATGCCTTGTACAGTCTAATCCGACCTTCGTGGCCGACCACTTGTTTCCTTGTCTAAAACACTTCCATTCTTGAAAAGCTTTTCATGCCAGGCCAAAATGCTGTTTCGACTTGGAAGGTTTTTCTTAACCTTTTCGCGACGGGAAGCGCAAACGCGCGCTTATCGCTGAGGCCGGCAGTCTCTTTCGCAAATGTTTGTCCAGGGCCGGAGAGTTTTTCGCGATTAAGCCTAAATCCATGAACAGAACAATCAGAATATATTATAGTGTCACTCTCACTACTATCCGAATCTGCTTCAGAATCAATATCTCATCATTTCAAATAATTTGCGCCATTTCTGCTATTTCAAGCTCTAACACTTTCGAAGCTTCGACATTCTAACTGTAAAATGAGAAAAAATCCACGTCTACTAGATCTAATTATCCACTAAAAACTGGACTGCAAACCGTAATACCCAACGCTGTAGCGAAAATAAAACTCCCTGCTTACTATAAAGAAATACCACGTACGAATTTATAGAGCCGTCATAAAGTATACCATTCAGAAACATTCCTTTCAACTTACGTTGATATTATCAAAAACCACGTGTATGTGAGTCATGCTACTCCCATTCTGAGTAGAAGGTCAAATCTACATGTATAAGTAACCGCATGGACATACACTGCGATCTTGTGCCAAAAGTTATAGTTTTTAAAACGTTCCAGGACACTGGCACAACTGTGTGGCGGCCGGGAACTGAGTGCGTTTCTTACTGTCACGTATACGTGACAGTCGGCACGAAAAGGTTAAAGATGTAACGAAACTTTCTCTGAAATGTAGTCATGGATTTTGATTCGAAATACCAACGTACCCAATGCGCTTTCTCAGTTGCCGTAGCCTTAGCTAGAATGAATATTCCCGCTTCGTCAATGCTGTCTGAAGCTCACGTAAAATCCCTATTGGCTCTCACTGAAAGCTGGAGATGCAGCGCTATCTATGAACACATTTTAGAAGTAATTTGTTTTGAGATGGAAAATTAAATTCTTGCTTCTGTGAAGCATTACCGTGCGAACCGCATATTCATTACAAGAATTTGTTACTTTTCTGTGTATTTCTGAAATGTCTCAAGGACTTTTCGGACACCCTGTAATAATGTACACCTTCTCAAAAAAAAAAGTATTGGAGGGTAAGGAGAGACCGGGGTTAGTGTGCGACAGGGGTAAGTAAGAGCCAGAGTTGCCACCTGTCCTGATTTCGACGACATTCTTCCAGCGTCCAGACGCCCTATCTAGTTTGCCCCATTTTTGGATAATGGAAACCGCCGACCGCTCAAGACTTGCCACAAAGCAAGTCTTGAGCGGTCACAAAATGCTGCATTGAGCATTTTGTGATGCTCAAGACTTGCCACAAAGCAAGTCTTGAGCATCACAAAATGCTGCTTTCTGTTTTGGGGCTTGATGCAGAAGAATTTTCAACTGATGAACCTTCGAAGATTGCAGTCTGGTAAAGAGCATACTACCACACATCGATCAACATCAAAGTGTAAATAAAAATCTGGAGTGACTCCACTCGACTTTCCGAACACTTACGATTAAGATCATGACCAAGCATTTAAATAAATTTAAATTTATGAATAATTCAAACATGTATACCAAATTGAAACTCAATCGAATGCACCGTTTAAACGCTTGCCCACTTTCAAGAATTTCTCCCCATATGCCATTAATGAATAATATAAAAGAAATTTTTGTCGTAGTCCTGTAGAAAAAAACTATAAGTCCTATACACACCAAAATCAATACCGGTCTTGCGACGGTGGTTTATAACATATATACCCAATTTGAGCTCAATCGAATCTATCGTTTAAACGCTAGCGCACTTTCAAGAAATTCCTCCCATAGGCCATAATGTAAAAGAAATCTTGGTCGTAGCCCTGTAGAAAAACTAAGTCCTATACACACCCAAATCAATACCGGTCTTGCGACGGTGGTTTATGACATATATATCGAATTTGAGCTCAATCGAATGCTCCGTTCAGGAGCTATCGTGTTCACTCACACACACACAAACACACACACACACACACACACACACACACACACACACACACACACACACACACACACACACATACATACATACATCTCGTAAAAATAGCATAAATGGATTCAGAAGCCCTCAAAACGTGTAAAAACACCAAAATCTCGAAGTCGAATTTTTTCATGATGACAATACTTTCCTTACAGGGTACATGTTCGGAAAGTAAAAATGGGTACATGTATTTAAAATCTTAAAGAAGCAGAAGTTAACCCATTTATGCCTAGTATCCCTTTTCTTGCGACGTCATTTTCGCAATCAGTCGAACATTTTTCCTAACCTTTTTTCACGAGTATTGAACCTCAACTCCACAAAATAGTCTAACATGACCAAGTAGGGTGTTGACATTTCAATTTTTATACATCATGATTTTAGTCCTTTGAGGCGCAACCCTTTCCCAATGCTGAAAGCAGGGCAGCCGTTGCCATCGCTCGACTTAACTAGCAGCTGGCTGTGCCAGCCGCGGGCACAGACAGCTGCGTCAGAAAAATGGTCTCTAGATCTGTGTCACGCGATGAACGTTTCGATCGTCCCCCATCTTGCTGGTAGTTAAGTGGAGCGATGGCAACGGCTGCCCTTTTTTTCAGTATTGGGCCATCTATCCAGCTGTTCTTGCATTCTTCCATTTTTAACCAGATGTCAGTGCTGTTAAAAATAATCGTGACCCTTTTTTGACGGGAAATGACGTGCTAAAAATTAAAGGATCCTCGTGGAGCTCTGTCACCCGCAACTATTTTTATAGAAATCAAATCTATTCTTCGGGACTGGCAACAGCCAAAACGTCAGAGTTGGGTGTTCCCAGAGCGGGAACACTGCGCGTTAAAGGGCTAAAAGAAATCATCTCTTGTTCAAGAAGTAGAGATCAGAAATTTATCTATTACTGCTGGTATTAGCAAAAATCGAAGAAAATCGCAAAAAAATATCTGGGCACAAATGCGATCTATTGTCTTGTATCTCCCGTTTCTAGCATAAATGATTATGTTAAGTAAGGTGACCATACGTCCTCGAAATTCGAGGACAGTCCCCAAATATAGATCTTTTTTTTCATTTTGTCCCCAAAAATACTTTGACTTCTGGCACGAAAGTCCCCAAATTTAAAGATTTGTACTTTTTTCCCTGAAAGTTTCCGTTTAGTTTATTTCTTTCAGAAAAAACTGAAGAAATAAGAAAAATAAACAACTAAAAGCGCTCTCTACTCAGAGAAACAATGAAATTCAATCTCTGAAAACATTTGTTGTCATTGTAGGTGTAGCGCGTACAGACATTCAATAAAGTATTCGATTACGAGCTAAATTTCCTATTTCAGTTTTGTTAATGATTTAATCACTTTTCATGAAGAATCATGCTTTCAATATGAAATTGACGTGCGAAATTTTTCTTCCACTCAAATACTTTTTTTAGAAGATGCACAAAGTTTCATGAAAAATGATCGCAAAATGAGCCAATGTAAAAAGCAATGTCTTCTGAAAAATACGAACACTATTCCAAGAGTTAAATTTTGAATCAATTGCAATATTTCAACAGGATGTTCCTTTCCTATTTCTGGTTTAAATAAATATTTATAATTGAATGAAATACTTCCATTCATTTATTAGAAATAAGGATACACAATTGATATAAAAAACTAATAGAGTTCATTTTTAAGTACCAAAGTCAGTCGATTTAAAGTATGGGTATACTGGTATACTTGGTAATATGTTGTGTCTTCGAATAAGTTCCCAAAAATATTTTCTAGTGTCCCCGAGTTTTCCTTGGATTAGAGGACATGGACAATGCTTGATTGGTCTCCAAAATACTGTTTTAGAAATAGGGGTCGCCTTAATGTATACCAATTATCAGAGCGGTCACTTGAACGACCAAGACGTTGATTGCTGCAGTGCTTTCTAGCGGCAAGTTAAAGTAATAATGCGCTGCAGTGCCATCTAATGGGGAGCTACAGCCACATGAATACTAAAAAATATTCTCTCTGCTCAAATGAGTAAGT
>JAWZYV010013632.1:0-134951 GCA_038373885.1 Cheiracanthium punctorium
TTGGTTTATTATCTGTTTACAGTAATCTGACTTTGCATAGGCCTACTTTGGGCTAATATTAGTCTTAGTTTTAAATTTACAGTTTTTAAAACATAAAATTGTTCATATAACTAAAATAATAAAGTTGGAATAGTTTAGGCATAAAAAAAAGTTTAGTCAAATAAAAATAACCACTGTTTAATATCTTCTCTTTTATGTGTAACCCATTTAGTTCTATTCCACGTTCAGGTGATCTAAGCTTATGCTAAATGATAATTTTTCAAAAATGCAAAGTGCAAATTTTTCTAAAAACGCAAAGTGTTAAAAAATTGTAAAAAAATATTATTCATGAAACAATAATATGTAAATAATTATGAATATATTTATTAAAATGTTTATTTACTGTCTAATAATAAGTTCAAATACACACACAATTTAAAAGGGTAAGTAAATTGTTTTTGTGTTTATTTACTTTAAACAAATATACTTTTGTTACTTACTGAAATTTGTGCTAAACAGAAAATGAAATCGCATATATATAATATAATTAGATCTGAAGTCGAAGTAAGCAATTTATGAGTTACAGCGGTTTTTCACCCTGTTTAAAAGAATGAAACATTGAATGTTTTAAAAATTAATAAAATACTGATAAGATTTTTCTCCGTGACATTTTTTCGAAGACCTATTTCTTTTTATAATACTTAAATGAAAACATGAGTCTTGCAGTTCAACTTGTTTCATGTTCTTGTGTCATTCATCAGTTTACTTAATTTGGTGAAAATTCTGTAAATCGTTTAAAATCGCCTTAATAACTGCATTATTTCTGTATGAAAAATCGAAGTATAGCGCCGTATTCTAATAAAAGTTTTACTTGTTATTAAAAATACTATTTCCTTACGCTCTCAGTAATTTGTGCCAAGCACAAAACTGTGCATATCGGTAAAACCTACCACTTTCTCAAAATCGCCAAATCAGCCATTTTTGTTTTCGACAAACCTAAAAATATACATATAGTCTCGGAAATCTCCCAATCCCTTATTCTTTTAAACATAAAAAACATTGAATTCCTGCTCTGATTTCACACACACGCAATACTTTAATTAAAAAATAACTTTGTAAATAATCTAAACAGAAAAAAAAAGATTTTTCTTTTATTTTTAATTCAAGAGTGTAAATCATTTAATAAATTCGCCAAACATGGCAAACTCGATGCTTATTTCTCAGATTTTCACTACAGGGGTTACAATCACGGAATTGCGGAAAGCAAAAATTAGCGTTTTTGATGAGGTTTTTATCAATATCTCCTAAACTAATTCGAATTTCGAAATTTAAATTAGCGGAGGTTCTTTCTCGAAATTTTCCGAATTCGTGGATACCTCGTTCGAAACTCAACTCCCAGCCGTTTAGGAGGAGATGATGCTACGCACAGACAGACAGACGCGCACAGATTTTAATAGTATAGATAGATAGATAGGAGAAGATTTCGTGTGCAACACATCCCAACAGCATCAATCATACTCGCAAGTCGTCTCGTTCGTGTTTAGTGGAGTTTAGTTTTGATGTCCAAAATTATTGGGATGACTACGACATTTACGTATTTGTAGGTTAATGTATTTTTATCCGTTTCTTGTATGTCCTTCTGTGTATGTATGTCCGAGCGATCTCGAAAACGGCTCTAAGAATTCTTTTTAAATTTCGTACCTGGGGGGGGGGGGGCTCAAGCGATTGAGCTAGGTCATGTGTCTGAAAAAACACTCTAAAACGCTCAAAATGTAAAATTTTAAATTTTAGACGGTAGCACCATCTATTGATCTTTTGGGAAACACGGTTGATGCAATCTTCGTAAAAGGGACGCTCAAATAATTTTGGGGCGGATTAAAAGATGGGCGTCATTGATATATATGTAATAGTAAAAATTAATTTCGCAAAGCAACAAATAAATGGAACTTCCAGTACACAGAAAAATAAATATTTTAGTAACTAGATATATTACACCTTTCAGCTACATAAGTTTTTAGCGTGTGCCTTATTCCGCCAAGTTGACGATAAATATTTAAATGTAGCTACCCTGACGATTTTTTTATATATGACAACCGTTTATAATGACACGATATTTGAAACTCCGATGAAAAATTTTATAATGATACGACCGATTCCTAAATTGGGCTCGCTACCGAAATTCAAATTAATTTTGCAGGTGATCAGCTATCAGTTTAGTTTTCATTCACAACAGTTGATGATTTCACCTCACTTATTTTATCATCGTATGGACAACCTTTAAAAAGTTGCGGGCAGAACTTTACGATGTTAGGGAACTCATGCTCCTTACTTCAGAATGTTGGCGAAATTGCTGGCCGTATAATTCGGATTTTTACGGGAATTTGAATGTTTTGTACAGGTTTTATAGAGGGTTTTGACTTGTTCTGAGGGTTGGTCCAAAAGACATGGCGGGTCCCATCCAGCCCGCGGGCTGGAGGTTGACCATATGTGGAAGCAGTAAATTGGGAGGCTGAAATCTGTTTAAGATTTTTTCTAATAAATTTTCAATTCTTATTTAGTCGTGGATTAGAGTGTGTTGGTTTGTGTTGTGTACTATCAAAGGATAAAGCCCTTTGTGAAGACAGTTACAACGGGCGATTGGATTTCTACTCAGAATTTTTAATATTTACCTACTTAAAGTCAAATAACTTCATATTCAATTTTTATTATATATCGAAATCGGAATTGTATAATCTGCAGAAACATTTCGTATTCGAAACATTTCGTTTGGTATGAGCATCCTCCTCTATATCAATGTTTAATGCCCAGAAAATCACTTTATTTTTGAAAAAAAAAAAAAATGTAAACTGGGTAGTAATATAGAAAAACTATCTTAAGCGAATTGGAATCGTAATTTTCCCTGCAAAACCTGATAACCGTGACTTCAATATGGCATCAATGTCACTTGCAATGCATAATTCTGACACTCAAATAATAAGCTTTTTTTATTATTTTAAATAAAATTTAGCTGAAAATAGCAAAAAAAAAAAAAAAAAAAAAAAATCGCTTAAAAATCAGGGAACGGGTGAATTTTAGATTCACACCCAATTCAGAACGGGTGGTTCAGATTTTCTCTCTATTTTTTTTTTTTTTTTTTTTTTTTTTTTTTTACATAATTAGGAACATTTTCAGGCCGATCGCACCAATGAACGGTGTAAATTATACGTTATTAGACAATCCCTTTTTAATTTGATTGGATTAATGAAGTTTTGTTTTTGAGTGGTTGAACTGGAATTGTGACAGGAATCAGCGTAACTATAGAGTAGGTTACGATGTATTTTAGATTTATTCGAGTTTAGAAGTCCATTTTTTTCAGTCCATCCGTTCGTTTTATTATTCTGTACGTTTACGTAGTTGTTAAAGTTATTATATTAGTAGTTGTAAAGAATATTTTTGATCTATTCTGTTTTTGATTTCATGATTTCGAAGTGTGCTTTTGTATTAATAATTTAAATTGCTTTACACTTTTTCTTTTCTTAAGTCTGAGTTTATAAAAGAAAATTATGTTTAAAGCATATTTATGTAAGATTATATTTTTATAGCATCTATATTTATGTAAGAAGATTGAATTTACGTTTATAGAATTTATTTATGTAAGATGTATTTTCTTTGAATTAGAAAAAATAAGTATTTTATGTTTAAATTGAAGCACTGTAGAGAAATTTACAATTTCAATCCTAAAGACTTGTCATCATAGATGTATTACACGACAAAGACGTAAATGCCTGAAAGTGTAGCTCAAAAACGAGCTGTGGAAACATGTATAATCACCGGCAGCAGCACTTAGCCCAAATGCGTAAACGTGCACCTCAAACACAAGCAGATGATACAGATGATCAGTATTTGGAAGGAGAACGACATAGAACAGCTAGCCGTCGAACAGAGCTTCGAGTAAACAGACCAAGTATCTACAAAGCTGCCACAAAAGTGGACACTCACTATCATAGTTTACAACGTTTTAACATGGCTTGCATTCACCGTGGAGCTTTGCATTTTCCTGAAGAAAGTGTAAAAACTCAAATTAACAGAAACCATTTTGGGGACTGTAAGATTGATGTAAGACATTCCAAATTTCCTTATGAATTGGTGTGGTTGTTTCTTCGATGCCACCCACATTCCGAAGAATTTCATAAAAGAATTCGAAGTTTGAACGCATACTTTACAATGGCTTCGTTCATAGTATATGACGAGTGAAACTATTAACGATTGCGGTGAGCACAGCTACGTTGCGAACAGAGTATAACAGACTCGATGAATTTTTTTATAAACTTCATTTTCATTTGGCAGTTCAACCAACCCAAATTCTTTTTGCTGAATTTGAACGGCCTCAATACGGACAGATATATTTCTGAAATATTGAGGACGCTGTTAGTGAATGCATCGCCCAAGATCTTCGCTGATACCCTCGCTGATCTGCTACAGAAGGAAAGGAGGCGCCTTACGTTAAACTACTTTTTGCTCAACTCTGATGGCACCGACCATCGAATATTTAACATCCCTCTTCAAAACAAAGTCTATGCCATTGTAACATTGAATGCCGACCAAAAGCGTACCTGATAATGAATGAGTGATCCGACAGCGATGTAAATCTTTGGCAACCATGAAGATTATTGATACGTGTCAAGGCATTTGCGTACCCATTATTTTACACTTAAGGAATTTTTAGATACTGAGCATGGCTCGGTAGCAGGCACTTTTTAATATGAATGAAAGGATGGGGGAGACAAAGCAGGTCTGACACATTTACATACCGACTGCGTGAGATGGGGGAGGGGGAAAGGAGAACCGAAAGTGCCTCCTTAGGCCGCGATCTACATTGGCCTATTTAGAAATACCATCCTTCTCAAAATAATTAGAATATAATTACGCTCTGTTTGCGGTCATTGTGTAAAGCGTATTTTAGACACTCATTGGAACAGCTTTCAAATACAGTAAATCTCATACATGTTTTCAAGAATTGCAAAAGAAGACTTTCGTGGGAAAATAGCTTATGTAGTATTTATAGTTTTTTTACAGAGACATTCAAAAGAATTCCAATACATTAAAGTCTACGACAGTTCAGAGATTTTCAATCACAGTACAGTAAGTATATAGAAATCATCAATTCTTAGTCTTCATGTAAAGTACAGTAGAACTCCAATCATCCGAATCAATTGGGACCGAACTACATTCAGATAATCAAAAATTTGGATAACTGGATTTTAAACTGGGAAAAAAGAGTGTAGTATATATTTTCATTAATTACTGTGTGTATGGATGTTGAAAATAGGAGGAAAAAATTAAAAAAAAAGAGCTTTAAATTGATTGATCTAGCAATTAAGAATTCACGAACAGCATTCATAGATAAGCTTTTAAAACAAGCGAAAATTTGCTTACAATGCGGGAAAAATAATGAAGCACAGCTCAGGTTTCTGTGTCGCTCGATAGCTGACAGACTACAGACTGAACTAACTTAAGGTATGCGTCTCCTTATATAATCTTGCCCAATTATCTCGCAATCTCTCGAGGCTATTATGAAAAAATCATAACCAAACGCGAATGTTAACTGCGACATAGAAATGTAAATAAGTACTAGGCTACTACGTCATCCTCATGCAGGGAAACAAACATTACACGCCCGAATCTTAAAATCAAGCCAAATTTCTGAAGTTTCGCCAAGCTTGGCGATATTTTGCGGAAATATCGCTCCAAATTTGGCTTAAAAAATAAATCCTTAAAAGTGACGTTAGCTAAGCTCTGTCACCAATATTTCTCGAGAATTCGAGAAAACCCTGTTAAGCAGTGGGGACAACCAGAACTCCGTCTCTTCCCAGGCAGCAAGAGAGTTCGGCAAAAAGGTGGCCGATTATCCATTTACCGGTACTCGGGAGTTTTCTTTCGATGTCCGTATAACGTCCGTCCGCTGAAACTATAAAGCCAACCTGTGATTCATTCCATCCCTCCCGAACCTCGAGAGAAAACTCAACTAATTCCCGTCATGTACTACTCGGTATCACGTATGCTGTCTCAGTCCAACCGAGGTTGGAATTGGACTTTTCATTCAGAGAAGGTGCTTGATAGTCTGCAGGGAAGGGGGTTGGAAGGAGATGCTGCTTCCCAGTGCAGCATTTCTATTCCCCCCTCACGCCGATTGGAAAATTTTCGCACCCCTATTTCCTTTATCTTCCATCCAATAAGAAGTCCTCTTTTCATTCTGCATGGCAATTTTTTTTCCCCCCGAGTGTTTTGTTAGCTTCGCTTTTCCCTTAGTTTTGTGCAGCGCAGTGTCGTGGCTGTGTTGTTGGGCGGCATAATAAAGAGTTTAACGTCTCACAGAATGTATAACAAGAAACACACACAATTTAAAAAGATAAGTAAATTATTTTTGTGTTTGTTTATTTTAAACAAATGTACTTTTTTTACTTGTTGAAATTAGTGCTAAACAGAAAATGGAATCGCATGTATAATACATTTGGATCTGAAGTCATTTTGTAAACAGTCCCTCAAGACTCAGCAACGAAGAATTTACACACAGCACTTAAAAACAAAGCTTCAAAAAGGCAAGCGAAAATACCGCTTCTACAGCGTCAATAAAAAGCCTTCCAGCCAGCTACGATACATCGAATTAACGTCGCCGTCGACGTAATCATCGACGTTAAAAATCCTTGGATATGTCCACCTCTTTGCCCGCCGAGCGCTGAACTTCTAGACGGCGTATCACCCCCGAGGGGTAACCGTGAGAGATAACAATCTCGCTTAACTACGACGCAAGAATGAAAAAGGGTGACCGCCAGGAAGAGAAAATCCCCGATATCTGTCGAACACTCGTCGCTATAACGGCAAAAGGAGGCAGATTCTCGGAATCCGTTTATAAAATTCAGCTCATAGTGGTTGATTTTACGTTATAGATTGTCGAATTGCTTTAACAGGGCAGAGAAAACCGGCTTATATTCGTCTAATAGAAGTCGTTCCTTAAAGACTTCGCAGAATTCAGTGGCGGCTCGTGGGATACAGCAAGTACAACTGGGCTGCACTTGAAATTATCAGCACATACTTTAGAATAATTTATTCTACTAATTTTCCTAAATTCAGATTAGAATTATGGAATCCTACAGTAAATTTAAAAAATCTCCCCCCCCAAAAAAAAAAAAAAAAAAAAAAAAAACCGTATTGTGGCCGGCCGGATCGCTCATTCAGAAAAAAAAGCACTTTAATCTTCCCGCAATTCAATTGGGAAAATCTTTGGTTCAGCTCAGAGCGCTGATAAGAAAATTGGCAGCACCGTTGCCAAGACAACGATTACGTAAGCAGTCCCTCTGGCATAGGCTATAATGGGGGTACGCAGCTAAGACTCAGCTCGTGACAGATTTCCAAACGTCGGCAGTACCTGTGAATTCAACTCACTGATTGGCTCGAGAAGTGAGGGAGGGGGGTAAGGATAATATATGTTCGGCAAACTCTTGACTTTATATTGCTGAATTTATGAAGAAGGTAAGCCTGAATAGACGCTTATGAATGGACAATTCCCCATCAAAGCAGCATTGTTTTTAAGTAAGCAAGAACTGGCATTTAGAGGACATGGTGAGCGAAAAAATTCTTTAAACATGGTAAATTTTAAAGAGCTTTTAAAATTATTGATATCTGAATTAAAACAACGCCTTTTTATGAGGGCATCACTGACCGATTCACAAGTTTAAGAAAGGAGGATTGATTTGACTTATAAAAAAATAAGTCAGTTTTCTTTTTTTTTTTTCTTTTCTTCTCAAGTTATCGTTACAAAAGAAAATTCTAAGGAAACTTCGAATCAGACACGGATTAATGCAATTGTGAGGATAAGAGCGGCTGGTTGAAATTTATGTCCATTTTATGGAAGTAAAATAGAATCTCTTACATTTTTTATGTAATTTCTTTTTTTTTCCCTAAGTGAGGGCTTAATCCGCCAGCTTTCGAATTCAATAACAAAGATTTTCCATTCCTGTCTGGAGGAGGATGGGAAAGGCTCATATGCTTCCGGCTGCGCTAACAGTTTTGACCATGGGCCGCCACTGGCAGAATTTGTCGAATTCTGACCATTTATAAACGTAGTAATTACGCCGCAATTCCAGACATTTAGAGAATGGGCACATACCATTTACATACGTCGTGAAGGAATGGAAATTCAATCTGCTCTGATCTTGTGCACTTTTGCCGTTTAAAAGGAAACATTTTATTTTTCTATGAAATACATTCTACTATTAGTTTGTTAGCTAATGAAAAATAATTTTTAATCCAATATGCAGAAATAACAAGTTTTAAATTAACTTCTGATCGTTTTGATAAAGTTACAAAATATACATTCATAAAAATTTGAACACAGAGAAAATATATTAAAGAAAAAATATAATCTTGATTTTTTGAATTTAACTGATTAGTAACTCGCATTAATAGCTTATGTCTCTAATTTACATTTTAAAGGATTTACTTTTTTCCCCCGGTACATTTTATGAATTGTTTTAACTGTATTAGGTATATTCAATAAAAAAGGGGGGGCGCTGTTTAATTCAAAGTTATGAACAATCTAAATATTTTCATATATTGGTGAAAAATGGTGGAAAAGTAACTTAAAACATTAAATAAATATTAGTAAATTTAGTTAACTAATGCAGTTTAAAATGCAATTTTACTAACAGTAAATATAATTTACTTATTTTATGTAAAAAAGTTACTTTTTCACTAGTTAATGAAAATATTTAGATTCTTTATAACAGTAGATTAAATAATTTTTTATTAAAAATACCCAATACAGTCAAAATGTACCAGGGAAAAATGGAAACCCTTTAATATATAAAATAGCGACATATGCTGTTTATGCGAGTTACTTAAGAGTTCAATTCAAAATCAAGATTATATTTTTAAGATAAATTACGAACCAATTATTAAGGTGTTCAGTAAAACCAAAAGTAGAAAATTTCTGTTTCTTTAAATTTTTCTTTATTTTTTTCATTTTAGTTTAATGTTCCAAAGAAGTATACATAAAAATTTAGGTATGTTTCTTAATGAATAAAAATCTTTTTATTTTAAGTGATTTTTTATTTTATATTCCCTTCTTCTTGCACCATCAGAGGGCCTCGCGAAATGTATCTTGCCCACATTAAATTTCGGTCTTGCGCCGCCACTGAGTCGAAGTAAGCAATTTATGAGTTATTGCGGCTTTGCACCCTGTTGTATGGTCCCCTTAAGTTAGAATGGCATGGTGAAGATTTTTAAATAGTTTTAGTAGGCGATTTTAATATAGATTTCAATTCCAAAGAATGTTTTACGGTACACGGAAAAAATGCATCACCCTCATGAATAATGATACACTTTCCAACATATGGAATAAGGTAGAAAAATTGGGGTGACGCATGGATTATGATATGCTTTAATATATATCACTTTAGTCGCGTATTTAAAATATGATACTGTTTCAGATTTTATTATTTTTTTTAAACATTTTCTGATAGTTGTGGTGTTTATGTTATTCAAATATTCTATTTTTTCAAATAATTACAAGAAATGTTTATTGTAGTATCAACTTTAAAGTTAAAAAATATTCTTTTTTTGCGCAACACCTAACGACATTCCTAACGTGATAAAACATCCCCAATTTTGGGGAACAGTCCGGGGCCGTCGCTATTAGCAACCGGGCCTGCTGGTTCGATGCCAGCACGAAAATTGAGTTTATCATTGAGGCCTGCTTTCGCGATTAGCACTGTTCTATTTTATTATTATAAGTATTATAAATATTATATTATTTTATTATTTTAAAACATTTTTTTTTTTTGTAGTTTTGTCGTACTAAAGAACTTTAGATGTAGATAATCATTTTGTGAAGATTGAGCCATTTTTTTTATGGTAATTTATCATAAAATTCGAACATTTTGCTCTGAATGTAAAGGAAGTGTAAACTTGTATAATTTATTTAGAAGTTCTAAAAATAGGTATGTAAATCAAATTTAGTGAATTAATATTCATGTGCTGTTTTTAAATCATTTTCATGTGAAATCGTACTACTTGAGTAGTTTATTATACAGTAAATAAGCGTGTCTTTGTAATACTAGTTAGACGATGTTGTCTATTTAACTTTTCAGTCGAAAATGTTATTTATCAGTTAGATATGTGCATTGATTGTATGATTTAGACATGTGTAGCCAGCTTTCAGTGCAGAAATACAGTAAATTATAAATTATTAATTTTGTATATGTATACGTAGAAACTTCAAATGCAATTAATATTTTGTACAAGAGTTCATTATGTTCAATTCCAAAGTTCGATTGAGATAGCGACAAAAGAATAACTTTTATATAATACTTGGAATTGCTATAATAAAGAATAATTAAATAAGAAAGCGTTTATTTTTGGTTTGCTACAGTGTTTAGTGCAGCTTTTGAAGAGGTATCCTGAAATTTTTCGAGTCCTTGAGCTGTTGGATTATCTCACTTTGTATTCAAAGTGCTAAAATATATTGTTTGTTTTGTTATATAAATTGCATGAGTAATTATGTAAACAAATTTTAAATTTTGATCAAATATTTAGGAATTTCAGATTGTTTCATTCTTTATTCTCGCTTGAGTGTACTTCACTCTCTGCTGCATATATATATATATATATATATATATATATATATATATACGTGTATATTTTTTTTTACATTTGCCAAAAGAGCATTTATTCCGATATCTTCATGCATTCTCAATTTGTCATAATAAAATCCATTTGCTTTTTAATTTTTCCTACAACCAAAAGTAACCTCCAAATTTCTTTTTTCGTGTGATTCGATCACATCAGTGCGCTTCCAGTAGTAAAATCACTCGTTTCTTAGACATGTCTCTTCTCTAACGTACAAGATTTGTACGTAATGTGTACCTGTACTTGCACTGCTGTCGATTTGCAGTAGAGCGACTGGTTTAGAATGTGGTTTTTATTTACTTTACTTCCGGTAAAATACAAGAAAATTTTCGGACTGGGAACTGGGACCGGTCACTTATAGAGGGTTCTGTGGTGTCTTCTAGAGGCTCTTTTAACATTAACTAGATAGTATAAAAAATCGGTGCCTTAAAAAATGTGTCGTTGCAGTAGGGGGCCACTAAATAGAAGTGGTCGCTCATAGAAGTTTCACTGTATACAGCAATGCAAGGGCGAAAACATTGTCTTCAAGCACCAGTTAGTAATCGCTTAAAAAAAAAGATATTAGAATATTCGTGGTATTTCCTACTATGGTTTTCTAAAATTTAATACTTTTTTGGAAGAAAAAAAATATATGGAATTATAAACGAAAATTATAAATCCTTTTAATATCGGGAATGGTAAAATTTTCAATACATAAGCTGAGCATGAAAACAACGTGTTTGGCCGTGCTATGTTACGTGATTCTTAATCCTTTTGATTTCTTTCATCTTCCCTTAAAGTTCGTACTACTATTTATGGGACACATTTTATTGAGTAATTTATTCTAAATGTTTCTCGTTAAGTTAATTTACATTATTTTTAAGTTAGTTGCCAAAGGAATGCAGTACACCAGGTTGTACTTCTAACTATAGTAAACATTCGCCAAATATCCACGTCTTACAAAAGATTAAAAATTAAATATTGTAGTAGTACTTAAATGATGTATATGCGAATTGTAAATATCAAATATCTTCATTTCTATTCCAGCACCTCGTCATATATTCTGTTAATATATTAACTGGACAAAATTTAATGAACGCAAATTTAATAACTGTTAGTTAATTTTATTTAAAAAGTGGTTATGGCTGTAACTGCTTTTGAAATGTGAAACTTAAATATTCAGTATAAAGAAATTCATAAAAATATCTGTATAAATAAACTGTTTATCATTTATGAATATGTTTACCTTAATGTATAATAAAAATCAGCTTAATTTGTGTAATGTATATTAAAAATCAAGCCAAAATAATGAATCATGAGAGTAAGCACTGCTTTGTTTTTCCTTCAAATTAACACATCTACTTGCTTTAATGTCCACATGTATCATAGTAAAGAAACTGATTAAATTAGTAGCACAATTATGGTCTAAAGCTACATTAAATAACGCTTCAAAGCCTTGGAAAGCTTAAAAAATGCTTGATGTATATGTGAAGACGCGAGCATCCGTAGGCCTCTTTGGATGACTCATCGAAATACACGCGCAGGCCCGTTACAAATAGCGAAGGCCCCGAACAGTCTGGAAGTTTAGTTTTTTGTTTTCACTCGTCTATGTTGTCTCCAATGTGAGTTCGAGATAGAGAGCTCGTGGCTTGAATATTCACTCCCCTAATGCCATGTTACTTGTAATCACAGTTAAAATAAGTGAATATTAGTGATTGAGTCACGTGTAAACATTCATTAGCTGTTCGTTAAGTATTTTTAAAATTCCTCCAGCAGGGATTTTGTTTTATAATTATTCGATTTTTGCTAAAAATTATGAAATAGAAATTTAAACCACAATATTTTAACAGCATAATACAATCGGTATAAAGCATACATGTAAGTTTGTATCAATTTACAAAAATTATTACTACAATTTCTTATGTCTTTGGTAAAGCTTTTATATATAGTATTTAGCTTTGATCTAGTAGATAATCTAGTGTAAAGCAGGGCCGGACTGGACCGCTGAAACGGCCCGGGCGATTCGACCAAACCGGCCCCCAACATTAGTAGCGCGTCGCGTCTATGATATTATAGCGAGGGCGAGGAAATGCACAAATTCAGTTGAACTTTGTTATACTAATGATAGATATTCTGTACGTCCAATCACTTGCCTAAAGTGCAGAAGTTCACTTACAACGTCACTCGCTTATAGCGTCCTAAATGGTCTGTTCCCTTCAATGGCGCTAAAATCGAGTTCAACTGTATGTGGCATTAACCGAGAAAAGTTATTTAAAACGCACTATAGTTATTTGAAGCTTTTTTAGAAATAATTTAAAGGCAACTTTCAAAATAATTTAATTCTATGATCCAGTGGCATTTCTCTACTTAAAAAAAAAGTAAGTTTTATCTTTAGGAGGAGGAGGCATACTTATAATTTAACTGTACGATCTGTCATATTTAATTTGTCAACGTACGGAAGTCGAAACGAAAAAGAGTCCTAGATGAAGTCCTGAAATTTGTGGATAAGGCAACAATCTTCGTAAGGAAAAATATTGAGTCCTGCGCAACAAAAATTAAGTGGTTTTGGTAGATAACCTTACCAAAGATATGGGAAACTAAAGGTGCCGTCGTATGTGGAATGGTTGAAAAAATAGCGACGCAATAAGCGGGGTAAACAGGGATGAGATTGGCAAAAAAGCAAAAAGACTGAAATTATACGAAAGCAAAAAATTTGCACACGTGATATTTATATGTGAAAGAAGTTTTAAGAAGTAAAGTATCAAAACATGCTACAAGATAATCTTTACACAGTAATTAATAACTACTATCAGAAATCCACAGAAAAAAAGCAGAATTTTCAGAGAAAAGAGACAAAAAAAATAAATAAATTCCTATAATTTTTAAAAAGCTGAAATCAGCCAAAAAGCTGAAGAATCTCATACCTAAGTAAAGTATGTGAAAAGACGTATTAAAAGTGTTAGGAATTTTGAAAGATGATGTAGTATGCGGAGCAATGTCTTATACAGGTGACTTACTAACGAGATTTGACTGCATTCTGGCTGAGTGTGGATTTTTTTTTTTTCCTCTTGTAACCAGGGTTGGGTGATTTGTCCGCATAAAAGTATTTTTGTCAGGACAGAGACAAGGCTGATAAAATCCAGGGGGGCGACGGAGGAGGGAAGGCAATTACTTAAATTTAGTCTGTGATAATTATTGATATCACACATTATGTTGGTGTATGTATCTGTATATTACTTTAGATTACTTCGTTTGCTTACCTGAGTTTAACTAGAATATTTTAGCTAATTAAACATAAATAAACTATTTGGCCGTGCTTTAAATGCTCGATTTATATATGACTCCCGGCGCAAGTTCGGCGTAAATCCGAATATTGATTAGACTCATTGGTTTAAATCTTAGTTTACTATTTATTTTTTTTTAAACCGAACAAAAGTAAATATAATCGGAACAGACACTATCCAGAGCAGCCAATAATTTGCATTTCGTGGTTTTTTCACAGGTGTATGGAAATCAGAATGCCGCGATTTCTTTTGCACTCGAGAGAACCCATCCTCGCTGATTCGCAGCTTGTGTCATTGGGAATTTAGAGTTACCGTCTATTTGTTTTATTTTTCTCACTGGAATATGGGCATGCTATTGCTTTTTTAAACCTATTTTCCTATTCTGGCAATTGTTTATTAGACAATTTTGAGGCATTAAGGGTCCGGTAGGTACAGGTCTGTAGATAGTAAAAGTTTTTAGATGCCTGTCTTTTTCAACTATCTGTTGAAAGCAGGTGCGGATCGTCGCGCCAGCCACTCGAATTGTAAAGTGTTTGTCTTAAGAGAACTGCTCGAGCCGGGTACGGGTACTGGATTTATAAATCTTTTGTCAACGGGCCGGGACGGACTTGTGTCCTGTGATAATATTTTTTTTCTTTTTCACCTTCCTGCAATCTGAAAAAAAAAAAGTTTTTTTTTTAGCTACTCCATTTACTTTGAAAGACTTTGGGGTTTGAAAGTTTTGTTACACTTCGAAAAGGATGTCACAACATAACCGTCTGTTTTCCTTTTGTATACTATTTACCAGTAGTAGCGCAAGACTTTGACCGACGAGGGAGCCAAATGATAAACCCTGTCACAAATGTAGAATTTTAAATTTGAATGCATGTACTTGTACTGCATGACTATTTTATCGTTTACATTATCATCATTTTGAATATTAGTATTAATTTAAATAACTTAGCTTAATATATAAAATTTCTGAAAAATATTTATTCATCGATCTATTTGGTATGATTTATATATTTTTTAATTTCTGGAATTTTCGTGTTATTATTTTGTGAATAATCGGCCCGTACTCGCCGGGTCGTACGTTTGTTTCAAATGTATTACGGACTTGGAACGAACCTTCAAGGTCAAGAATCGTTGACTCGGGAAGGGTCGGGACTCAATTTTCAGGCCCGTATAGATCTCTAGTCTCAATATGTATTTTTGAAATGCTCTATAAAGGTCATTGCAATTTTAATCATTACAAAGATACTTTAGATATGGGAAGCATTATTCAGCATACAAAATAGAAAGCCCCCCTCCCCTTGCACATGTTGCGTCGCAACCTTATGGATCGATGTCGAGTTTAGGCCTTCTAGAGCATCGGTCCATGCGGCCCACACGACCACCGGCCCATCGGGCGATAGCCCGACCGCCCGATGGCCCAGTCCGGCCCTGGTGTAAAGGAAAAAAAAATGATTGTTCTATTATTTAAAATAGATTATAAAAGTAATTTAAATTATTATGAATGTTTACGTAGGTATTTGTGCTGTGAATTATGACGTTGGGACGTGCTCATTTCTTTTTATCATATAATTTAGATTAATTTATTAACTATATAAACAACATACTCTAATTTCTTGAAACAGTAAAATAATTTTTTTATAGATATGAGGGAAATGCAAATTGCTGTATATCGGTTATAGATTTAAATTAATGCTTGCTTGTGCATTTGTTTGTTTTTAAGTCTAATTTTTCTTTTTGTATTAAAATTGCTTGCTAAAGCTTTAGAGTATTGTCTATACTGTTTTAGAAGTTGAATTTTGATTGGGGCAATACCAGGAGGGTAGGCATTTAGTCCATCTGTTCCCACCCACCCATACAGATACATTTATTGACTAACTCTGAAACTTCAAGGTTTTTCTGGGGTGGGGGAGCTGCCTCCAATGTACCGTTGGTGAATTGGTACACACACCAAATTTAATAGGTAAATGGTACAGTATATGGAAGTAACATAAATATATTTTGTAGCAATCAGTGCATATTTACAGCACTTTGATCATGAATAAACACAGGGCAGTGTTTCCAACACAGTCAAACTTATTGTAACCAAAATATCCCCTAATATTTTTATTTTGTGGCTGTGTTAATTTTTCAGGATATATTTGTATAAGTTCTAAAAGAGGCGTCTTGCAAAAGCGATCATATCAGGGATTAACAGGGATGTTAATTCTGCACCGAAACACAAATTTTTGCGCCGAACTGCGCTTTTAGCCGATTTTTGCACCGGTCTGCGCCGAATACGTCATTTTGACTCTTTCAGAGTGCGCTGAAACACAAATATTGCACCGAACTGCGCTTTTAGCCGATTTTTGCGCCGGTCTGCACCGAATACGTCATTTTGACTCTTTGTTAAATTTTTGCCACGCTCATTTATCTTTTAAAGCGTGTATGGAAAGCTAGTTAGCAGTAAAGCAAGATTCAAACTGCGTACGAAAGCTGCATTCCGAAGCCATTTTACCCGCCCCGGATCGGACCAGTCGAGCTTTGTTAGTCACCTCAATCAGGGCCGGCCAGATAGGCAAACAAGTAATCATCGCAACGGGCACCGTTTTTTGTTTATGAAGGGGCACGATTTGCTATTTGGAGATGAAACATTATGGACCAATTCGTTTTTCAACATGTACACATGCAATTGTTGAATTTAATATTGTATTCAAGAAAATCATACTTTTTTGATTTTTTTTTTTTTTTAAATTGATATTGTACCTTTTTGAGAAAGAAAAATGGAGGGAAATGTTTTTTTGGTGCAAAATAAATCTGCTGTCTTTAAATGAAAACTTATAGGAGAAATCACTACACCTTTCATAACTTGTTATTCGAAAAGTTTTTATGTATTCACACTGTTTACAAAAGCGATTCATATGTTTTACCTTTTTCAGCTTAAAAAAAAAAAAGCCCCCTCCTCTGAAATGGGTAACGATCCGCCACAGCTCTATGTATATGTATTTTCCCGATTTGAACTGGCACTTTTTTTTCCGGGCCCCACCACTGAAGCAGGTCACGAGCCGCCACTGGCTGTTATAGAAAGTGGACAGATTCTATTAACGGAAGGGAAGGATAGACTTGCAAAAATATTAAAACTGAAAAAGAAAAGAAAATGATAAAGCTCAAGAAGAAATTAATAAAAATAAAAAAAAGAATAAACAGAAAACTAGATAACTTATGATACTTAATTTGTAATCTCATTATTAATTTCTCATAATCTTAATTTTTAACTTCCCATAATTCTTAATTTCTCTCAACAGTCATTAAATATTTTTTGTTTACATTTGCTTTGTATATTGTGTTCAAGTATTATAGATGAATATGCAAATATTAGATGAGGTTAAATTTCTGATACAAAAGCATATGCTATTAAAAGTACACACATTTAATTATTCTAACCATCAAATTTATTTTGTTTTCGATACTGCTTACCAATTACGTGTTGTTGTATAAGAGGTATAATATTTAGGTTTTCAAAAATCTCCATTTAGTAGTACTTGTGATTTGTAATAGAACCAAAGAATGAGATAGAAGCTTTTGTTTTAAAATTTAGTTTTCATTTTATTTGTGCTCTCTTTTTCGAGAGGAAGATTCCCTAAATGATTCTGAAAAAGAAAAAAAAAAAAGGGACAGGGATTGGCAACCTGTGGCTCGGAAGCCGCATACAAATCATACTCATGTTTCTTGAGTAGGAAAAAAATGACTTAACCACAGAAAGGTTGCTGATTCCTGATATGTATTGTTTTTACCAAGTTGCTGATAGCATAGCCTGTATACATCCTTTTTTTTTTTCCAGAGCTTTCCTAAAGTGCTTTCAAATAGTGTTTTGCTTTTAGCAAATGGTGTTTGCTTGCAAACTTTGCTTTTCTTGTATGCATTTATTGTGTTCCTAAGTCTTCAATTTTATGCTCCAAAATCATGTTAATTCTGATCTCGAATCTTAGTTTTCCTCTCAGAAACTATTTTTTTGTGCTCCCGAGGTGCTCCCAAATGGAATTTTTCTGCTCCCAAATAGAATTTTTCTGCTCCCAAATGGAATTTTTCTGCTCCCGAGGTGCTCCCAAATGAAATTTTTTCTGCTCCCGGGGTGCTCCCAAATCGAGTGTTGGAGTTAACATCCCTGGATTAAGCTACGGTCCCTTTTTTCACAAAATACAAAGGAAAGTCTCTGAAATGCAAAAGTAATAGAAGTCACTTTTCAGGGTTGGCAAGTTTTTGGCATGGGACAGTTTTTGACGGTTTTAACCATGGTTTAAACTGTCACGTCAAAAACCTTAAATATTGCACTTTAAAATATATGCAAATTACATATATTGATTTATTTTAATACAATTACAAATATTGATTGATTGTTATTGATTATTAACCCAGGAGCAGAATTATATTCAGTGCATAGTCAGATAAAAGATAAAACTATCTGCGCACATAATCCAAAACTATCTGCAAACTCATAATAGTTTGTGATAGCTAAATACATACTGTGTATATGAACACGTATATATGCATATGCGCACATATCTGTGCAATGCGCTTGGGCTATAGTGACTTAAAAAAGATATTTATTTTAGGTAACTATCCATAAAATAAAATAAAAACTTGGAATTACCGGAAAATGCATTGTTACAACATTTCATTTACCGGAAAATGCATTGTTACAATTATCTGCAAGACCTTTGAATGTATCCGCGTGCGTGCGTCTACATTATCTGACTAGGATTCAGTGTTCTGCAACATAATTTCGAACACTTGCAAATATTTTGCAGGCATTTTGTCCAAGTCTGACAGGCCACGGTAAAATGCAAATTAGGTATAAAAATTGTGCAAAAAGTGAAGAAAGAAGGCATGGCATAAAGGGCACGTCACTTTAATTACTCTGCAGAACATATCATTTTATATATTCTTTCTTTTAAAAGATGAAATGTTCTGCAAAGATTGTGATTGTTCTGCGACGTACGTTGCACTTTTAACCACTTTCTGCTTCCGGAATTATTAATATTAATCTACTACAAATATTGACTGTAGTAAAAATACTAATTGATTTCTTCAAAATTGCACACTTTGTGAAATATTATAATATTAACTTTTAAGAAATATTGTAAACATCTTTTACACATTTTTTTATCAAGCATGCTGTCTAGAAAGAAACAGAAAAGAGAGTGGAAAAGTAATTTTATTACGTATATCTAATATGTTCAAAACATTATTCTTGCTGTTATAACATTAAAATTCTAAATTATCTATCTGCATCAAAAATTAGGACTGGCCTTAAAATATTCCATGGCTTGTAAGTTTCCCCACATGTAAAATACCAATAACCATTTTGATAAATTTCAATGCTGCATTACATTTACTACATTGGTTTTTTTTTTTTTTTCTAATGGGCAGGCACTGGCCACAAGCCTTTGCCATCAACGGCCCTAGTTACTGTCCATTTTATTATGGGAGCACCCAGTGGGCGGACAGCGCTAGCCCCTATGAAGGGACGGACAAGTTAACATCCATGCCCAAGCCGGGATTCGAACCCGGACCCACGGCGTGATAGAATGGTTCTCTAGCCACTACACCACCTGGGTGGCACTACATTGGTTATATTCAATAAATTGGTAATCTATATTGAATGGGGTTCTATTTTGAATGGGAAACTTTTAGTATACTGATAATTGAAGGTGTTTATCTTTATTTTATTTTACTTAAATGACTGAAATTTTTATGTTATTTGTTTTTGCTTAAAACCCTTTCAGTTTAGGTATTTGGATTAAATCAAAATAAGTTTAATATTTGCTTCTACAGGAAATGTTTAGCCATACTTCAGTTTGAAAATTTTGAAAGACTGTGGAACATTATTTATGTATTAACTCTCTCTCCAAAATATATGTACTCTATATACTACTGAATAAATTAAATTTTAAAATTTTTATCCTATAAATGGTATTTATTTATTTATACAAAGAAATGCACACTGCAGGCAAATATTAATGAGCCCAATAATTGTCATTTGTTGAGAAATAACTGTCATTTTGTAATATAATAATTATTTTTCAATATAATTAACTTTATTTAGTTTGATGCAAAATGAAAATATACTGCACAATTAGTTTACATATTGTTCTCTTTCTTTGATGGATTAGATTTTGACCTTTTAAATCAGTTGTCGACAGTTTAAACCAGTTTTTGACGCTTGTCATGTCAAAAACCCAACCCTGTCACTTTTGCTATAACGCACACTGAAATTCTTTTGTTGTTGAGACAGGAATAAAGTTGCAATTTTTTTGCATTCCTGGCAACTTGCTGATGCACCAGCCCTTATGGGAAAGAGGAAATGTCTGATTTTTGAACTACTGAGTGCAGGAGCTGGTACTGATACTTTTACCTTATGTGGGCTGTCATCTGAGTGGGCACTCTTTAAACAAATTACGCACAAAAGGTTAAAAGGAATGACTTTAAACCAGATGCTTCATTTTATGCACATCAATGATTTGTCAACTGAAAATCCAATAATGTGCTCCCTTATTGAATGTACTCTAATTATCCCACTACACACAGTAGACTTTGGAAGAGGTTTTAGCACCTTGAACCTCATTAAAACTGACATTAGAAATAGAATTAAATTATGTCATGTTAACAACTTTCTCATATGATAAAAATTAAAGGCCCAGATAGGAAAAGTTTTAAAGTTGACAAAGCTTTGCAGAAGTGGGAAAGTTTAAAACAAAGAAACATTTTAAGTTCTAAACTTAAGTGTTTTGAATAAAAATCAGGGTTGTAAAAAAACCCGGGTTGTTCGTAAAAAGCCCAACCCGAGCAGGTTTTATTCAAAAGCCCGGGGAATAATTCTGTAAGCAGGGGGCAGGTCGCCAAGCCAAATGCCGCCAAAACTTTTTCGCGTTGCTAAATACGCCAATCTGCAAGGATTGTGCTTAGAATGTATGGAGAATTGTTTTAACAGCAACCTTAATGGGTTAGACATTAGCAACAAAAATAGTGGGCCACTAAATCTGCCCCCGCTTACGGAATTATTCCATAACTTGTGGTTTAAGGTGAAAAACACTGGCTTTATTGGGCTAAATTAAAGTTTTTGGTACTTGAACTTAAAAATTTGCACATATAGGAATGCAAATTTCAAACTATACACAAACATAAAATTGGGGTTTAACTCGCAAAGGGAACTTAGCACTTCGCTCCAAAAAATAAAAAATAAATGAATGAATAAATTTGCTTCTAAAAACTTTCGCTTCATATTCTTTTGAATAAATAATTATTAGCTTAGTAAATTATAAGTGACTTAGCATTAAAACACATCAACTTAAGTGACATACCATTAAAATACATGAACAAATAACAAAAATGTACATTATGAGATGTGCAAATTCCAAAAACTAATTAGTTACTCACTAAACTGAAGTGAGAAATTTGGCATTTACTTGATTACTGTTTTGAGTGGGTGTATAAAACAAAGCATACACATTTCTTTTTGGTCTTAGACAAAGGTTTATCTTCTTATTTTGTAATTTAAGAAATTATATTATTAATGTAATTTTTTATTTACAAATTTATTGTAAAAAATAATAACGAAATTCAAGTGATTTAAATATGAAAAAAAAAAAAATGTTAGCAATAACTTTACATAGAATTTCCCAAATTATTTTAAAAAATGAATGGCAAAAACCTACCTGCACATTTCTTTTTAATATTTAAATAGTTAATGAACAACACAGAGTTAAGTTATAATTTGTTATTTCCTTTCATTCCATAATGTATGTACAGTAGAGAGCCAGAAATCCGCACAGCTTGGGACCATGGCTTGTGCGGATTTTAGGATTTTGCGGATTTCGGGCCATACAATTCATCATAATCAATAATTATTACATTTCTGATTTTAAAAAGTAGAATACAATTACAATTTCACTTATATTTTCACATTAAATACAAAAGCATAGGAGAAAAAAGAAAATATTACAAGAAGACTAGCAAAGCAAATGGTTTCAAAATTTCCTTTTTCTAATTTTGAAAGCATATTCTACGGTGATTTGTTTTAAAATGTTATTATTATTATTATTTTTTTTTTTTTTGCTTTCAGCTTTTTTCTTTTCCTTTTCTTTCTTTCTTTATTTATTTTTGCAAATTGTATATTATCATTAATTCTTGTTTTGTTACAGAACTTTGCTGTTCTAAAAATTTAAGCTACTCTTCTCCTAACTTTAAACTTTTATCAAATGGATTTTATTATTATTATTACCCAAGTTTTCATCATCAAAATCATATTTATCTGAATTCAAGACACTTTTAAACAATTTCATCACTGGTGGATGACTTCTAATTTCATTATTTACATCAGAGAAGGTGCGCGGATTTCGGACATTTGCGGATTTTTGGCTCTCGACTGTACTTTGCTATTTTGTGGTATTGATTTATTAATCTGGTGATGTAATCTAATTTCAATAGTTAGTGCAACCAGACCTGCTTTTATTATACAGCCAAGAAATTATTATCACATATTTGAATGGTTGTTTTATTTTTAAATATTTTAATGAAGAAATATTGGATATTATGTGCGCGTAAGCATCTTTTCCTTTCAATAAAAATTAACTGTTGTATTTGTATATTGCTATATCCTTTACGGTTGCATATTATAGAGATGAGTTCGGGCTCATTTTTTGAAGCCCGAGCCCGAAGACTTTTAATCCGAACCCGCCCGAGCCCGAGCAATATTATTAAAGTTGGAGCCCGAGCCCGAAATTTCAGCTAAAGACAAATAAAATTAACTACTTCATTAAGAGGATACAATAAATTTTGGAGCTTCACACACCTTCTAGTCCCCCGTACCGCTATTTTTTGTAATAAGTACGTAGTGTTGACTCTAGAAAAAAAGGGCCGCCGGGGGGGAAATTTTCAAAAGGGGCACCCTGTTCTCAAAAAGGGCACTTTGGGGTTCCACGAGAATGTACAGGTAGATAACATATAGAAACTGATTTGAAACGATCTGATCCCCGAAACTTTAACATGTAGAGTTGTAATATGTGTTCTGACTTGCAATGCATAGTAAGATTTTTTCCAATTTGTCTTAGTCCCCCCCCCTTCTTTTGGAGAAAATGTCCAGTAGAAGTAAGTGTAAGCGAAATAGGAAATATAATTTGTTGATAATATTTTGGTCTAAACATGACATAAATATGTGAATTAAATCTACATAACTAGAAGTTTTGATTTTAAAAAAACTTCTAGCATAAAGAAGTTTTAAAACTTCTAGAATAAAGAAGTTTTAATATAAGTAATGTTGAATTTTCTGCTTAATTTTTTTTCTCAAAATAACGTGACATACATGTTTATTATTTATAAGAATAGTACATTTATTGAAGATGATTTCAGAAATTTTTAGCCAGACATGATTTGTTAGGCAGAAGGGGAAGGCAGAGGGACTGTTAATTTTTGTTCCTCCATTTTATCACACTAGCACTACTGGACCACAATTACTGGATCTCATTCATATATGATATTTCACCTATATTGGTACAAACTTTTAAACAGAAAAGGACTGTCAGTGTAAGTGGATTAGGGTAGATGCGTTTAGCATGTAATAAAAATAATAAAATTTCTGCAATGCAGGATGTATAAAATTAAATTATATAAATCAGAATTTTATTTAAATTCTTTTGTTTGCAATAATTATTGAATGAGTACCAAGTAAAGATTTTCAAAGTTACGCTTATTACTATTAGACATTATTAAAATTGCATCAAACAATTTAACTCATCCATCAATTGATAACTACAGAAATTGGGGAAATTTAATTCAGAACACAGAAGATTGCTGGAAAAAATGCAAATTTTGCAATACATCCTATGTATTAGTCATGCAAATTTTGTAATACATCCTATGGTTGGAATGTACAACACCATATCACATCAAATCACTGAAATATATTTGTTATTCCTCTTTCACTTCTAATTTAATGCTTGCTCATTCATGAAAAGTGAATATAAGTTTTTTTAAAAGTACTATTTCTTTAAAATAAAAATAATTACTACATGTAAGTTTTTTAGCAGGTATAAAATTAATATTTTTTTTTTTTTTTAACTCACAGAATTGTCCAAAGGTATGTAGGAAATAAAGTTTAAAATATTTTCAATAATTTATTTTTCATAAAGCTTTATTTTTAATTTCTTGTAACATACTTAAAAAGGTCTCTTTAAAAACACTAAATTTTCTTTCTTAAACCTTGCTTTAATCTTTTTAAAATAAAAATAGTACTAATCAATATTTATTTTAACTATCAAATGTTTTTAATCAGCTTAATATAATTAAAATAATCAACATCCTGGTGCCGAAAGTACTTAAACAAATTATCTATTAATAAACCTTCCAGAAATCTTTTTCTTTTTTTTTCAACTGAAAATAAGCTTAAATTGATGACAGTTTGTTTTATGAATAACCTAGCTGTTAACTTATGACACAATTTGTTTTCTGAAGACATCCTTTTCCAGAACTAGCTTTCTTTTGCTTTTTTTATTATTATTTTTTTTGTTTCTTCATACATTAAAATGTTGAGAATTTTAAAATCGGAAGGTGTATAATATGAATATTTAGAATACCAAATCTTGTCAATAGTCTGATTTACTAAATTCTGCATTTACTCCACTTTTATGTAATTAAAACTGTGGCGTAATAAGTGGGGGGGGGGTCCGGCCCGGCGGCAAAAAAACAAACATGGTGGCCGGCAGGACACTTAGAAATAATAAAGTGGAAAACTAAAGGACCGAAATGGGGGCAGAATGCTGAAACTTAGAAAGAATGGGGCGGCAAACTGAAAGACCGCACCGGGCGCCAATAACCCTAGCACTACATTGCTAAAGCAAAACATCATTATTATGCTCTGATTTTGGCAAAAGCATGATGTGTTTCAATTGCTGTATTCCCAAAACGTCGCAAATCCCTCGATTTTCCGATGGATTTGAGTAGATAAAGCCACTGAACATGGTACACGGCTGAAGTGTTGAAGTTCCCACGTTCGGCGGGCCCCGCCCGCGCGACTGTCGGTCTGGAGTTTTGGTCGGTTTCATCAAGATGTACGCGTCAATACACATTAGAACTCCTTAAAAAGTCACCCCCCCTTAGAAGATATCCCTTGTCTAGGCTTGCCATAACAAACAAGCAAATCCCGCGAATTTTCGAATCGCAAAACGTCGTTTTGCTAAGGCATTCTTTCTGTATCATCTGTAATTATATATGATTAGTAAATAACTGTTATACATTACGAATAATATGTACCAAGAAAACCGATTAAAAAGAGCAAATCGTTTAGGGGGGGGGGGACTTGCTAGTATTGCGAAACTATTAAAGACATCGAGAAGAGCAATAATTATATACAGCTGGCGACGAACTCTGGTATAATGATTGTTTGATAATTCGCAACTACATATTTATCAAACGTAGCCACCGATATTTGAGGATTGACAGATGGAATCAGAAATTTTTAGATAACTTGAGAAAATTTTGAATTTCCCAACCGTATTTTCTTCCCCCAACTCCTAAGTGAAATGCCGATGGGGCTTCTCGCTTGAGTCAGCAAAAACAAAACAAACAAGAGGGGCCTTTTCGGGTTACTCGGCTGTTCGGCTCGCGCAAAAGAAAACAAAGAAAAGGGCAGTAGGAGTATTTCGATCTGAAAGAGTAGAATATTTGAAAAAAGCATTTTAATAAATTACATTTGTGGGAAAGATCGGATTTCATAGACGGTTTTTGTGAAAGGGCCGTTTTCAATCGAACCTATTTTTATGATGGGATTATTGTACTCAATCGTAACCGTTTTAATTAACGTATTATCGTGATGGGCCGCAAATGGTATGTAGGAAATAAAAAGTGCTGGTTGTTTACTAATAATAAAAATGTAAAAGCAGGAGGGCGCATAAAGAAGAGAAATAGGGCCGCCCGGCGCTAAAAAGACGACAAAAGGGCCGCTGGGCACTAAAAAAATAACAAAACGGCCGCCGGGCGCTGCGCCCTGCCAAATTAATCTAGAGTCAACACTAAGTACGTCTATTTATCCCATGAATCACTTTTTAAAATCTGTTTCAAGGAGTATGTTCAACAAAGAAGAAATTTTTCACGAGCCCGAGCCCGAACGCAATCGTAAATTACAGAGCCCGAGTCGGGCTTGGGCTTTCGGGCTCGGGCTGAGCCCGTCTCATCTCTAGCATATTATCTTTAAACAACTATCATTTTATAGAATGCTACTGTTTGTTTGGTCATAAAAAATTTTATGACATAAATTTCAAATATCAAAAATCACTAAAAGTGACTTTTAAACAGTATTCCGACTGGTAGAAAACAAAGATTTTTATTTTTCATAAAAGCAACAGAATGGAATTAGGATTTATAGTTCCATTAGTGATAAAAATAATCTTGAATTGAAATAGAACTTTAAAATTTTGTAAGATATTAAATGCTTCTACAATAAATTAAATTGTTATTCAGATATATCTTTTAAAATGATGCAAATCAAAGTTTTATCTTAAAAAAACCCTTTATACCCCCAAAACCCATGGGTTTTTTAAGGTAAAAAACCTGTCCCGGTGTAGAAAATGGGGAGCTACCCGGGCAGCAGAGCTGACAATCAGTGATCACCATAACGCCTCTAGATGCGCATTTCATGCCTTAGAAATTCAGAATACACCTTAAGAATTTCGGACTGCATGTTTTTATGCATTCCTTTTCCATATAAAATTCCGCTATATGATCAGTGATTACAGCAAGATTTCAGGCATGAAAGTTTTCAGTCTTTTGACTGAATTCAGTCTTTTTCAACATCATTGATGCATTTGAGATTTAGTATTTAAATTTGTTTAATGAATTAAGTTTTACTGAATACAGTGGTATAATGAACGTTAGTTAATTTAATAGTAAATACATATAAAAATATAGCAGGTAATGTGTTAAATGCATAATAATTTATTTGTTCTGTATGATCCGCAGCAAAGTTCAGTCTTTTTAGCTGTTTCATGCTTTCATGCCTGTTTCCCTTGAAAATGATTTTTATTAACACTTCACTCTGAAATCCACACTAACTTTTAATGTAAACAGTCAAATTTACAGTTAACACTAACAGTGTACATAGATTGTGTAATCAGTTATTATATATGATTTATGTGTTAAATGCAGTTTAATTATGTATTTGAAAATGTAGCATAATTGCTCATTGTTTTAATTACTGCTGTGGATAGGAAAATAATCCCTCTAAAAAGGTTAAGGAGTATTTTTACTCTTCTAAAAATCTTAGATCGATCATTGCTGACAATCCTGATAAAAATAAATATAATCATCTGTCTTAAAACTGTAATCATTTTTTGTGATGTTTGTTTTCATATGTGTATGTTTTTTTCAGGCTGCTTAAAAATACTGTTATCATCAACTTTTTAGGTGTTAATTGCCTAACAAGACACCAGTAAACAGCTTTACCATTTTGCTATAGCTTTTTTCTTCATTTTTGCTAAAGGATTTTTTTCTGTAGCTTATACCTTGGATCATATTTCTGTATTTCTTCAAGTGCTGTGCAGAAATCTTGTTTGTATTTTTTCATTTTTATATGTGAAGGGTCTTGGTTTTTATTTTCATTAACTTTGCCTTAGCCTTTTCAATATTATCAAAGTATTTCTCAAAATCTAATTCATCATTGGAAGAGAATTATAGAATCTGTTTGTCCTGATTTACTCTATTTGTTCTGGGAATAATTTCATTCTTAGTGAATTTCATTTTTTTTTTTTCAGTTCATTTCAATTTCATTTCAAATTCAATATGTCGAACAAAAACTAGAGTCAGAGTCGATGTCTGTGTTTTTAGTGGCTCCAGCTCCAACTCCTTTTACCTGAAAATCTGCCTAACTCTGATTCCTACTAGAGATGAGACGGGCTCAGCCCGAGCCCGAAAGCCCGAGCCCGAGCCCGGGCCCGGGCTCGACTCGGGCTCTGTAATTCACGGTTGCGTTCGGGCTCGGGCGGGCTCGGGCTCGTGAAAAATTTCTCCTTTGTTGAACATACTCCTTGAAACAGATTTTAAAAAGTGATTCATGGTATAAATAGACGTACTTATTTCAAAAAATAGCAGCACGGGGGACTAGAAGGTGTGTGAAGCTCCAAAAATTATTATATCCTATTCATGAAGTAGTTAATTTTATTTGTCTTTAGCTGAAATTTCGGGCTCGGGCTCCAACTTTAATAATATTGCTCGGGCTCGGGCGGGCTCGGATTAAAAGTCTTCGGGCTCGGGCGGGCTCGGGCTTCAAAAAATAAGCCCGAACTCATCTCTAATTCCTACTCCAACTCCAACGCCCTGGACGCATGTCAACAGCTTCTAAATTTAAAATGATAAATTGTGATTGTTAATTGAATATGAACATTTCTGGATGAATCAATTAAGAAAAATATAATTTAAAAATTGCTCTTTTAAGTGTAAAATGTTTAAAAATAAATCAATCAATCATTGAATTCTTTTATTTTTTTACTTTTTTTGTAGTTTCATTATCGGAATACAATAGCTCTTAAGTAATGCATCAGAGGTTCCTATTTCTGATTTATTCTTATGGATGAATTTTCAGAACCTGCAGCAAGTTTTGAAGGTATGGTATTTGATGTATATTTAACCTTTTGGGAAAAATTAAGTAATTGTGGACAGGCTTAGTCGGAGACTTCTTTCCCTCACCGAACATAACTTTAAACATACATGGTTATAAAAGAAAAAATAAACGCAAAGCTAAAATACACTTATAAAACACCTTATTAAAACGTTTGTGCACAATGGAATAAAAAATAAAATGCACACAAGCAAAACACTGGCTCTGGGCTATGCATACATTAAAACAAAATTCTTCAAATGAAGCAAAACACTAAAATATATTTCTGCAGAAAAATATACAATAAAGATTCCATTAAAATGTTAAAAACACTGTTTAAAAATAAATAGAAAAACACTTGAATAAACTACCTCCTCCCCCACGAGATTCAAGCAATTTTAATATCTTCAAAACATGCAAAAATTACTCTCGTGAAATCAGAATAAAATCAAAACAAGCAACTCAAAAAACCTCATCTATTGATTCATATTAAACCTAAATATTGTACGAGAATTCGGCAAATTAGCATAAGCAAACCCGTATATTGAATAAAATTATCCATTTTTCTTAAAAACTTTAAAATTTCCAATTTTCCACCACAATTCATTCTTGCAGCAAATTCACATAAAGTAACACAACGTACAAAAACTTTTATATAAAACTAGTTGTGTACCCATTCTTCGTAAGGAAGGAATAAAATGTTTTTCTTATTCATGTAACTAAAATTATACTTTCATCTTTACGAAATTTCAAAATATGTGAAATTCTTTGACTCATGACATAAGCTTTGCCTTACAGATACTTACTTGAGATGGTATAGCGTAACTGCAAAATGATAACACAAAAACTTTCAGTGTTATTTGAAATCAAAAACAATATAAAAATTGTTTTGAAAACAAATTATACACTTTCAAAGTGCTTCTGCAGCATGAACTTGTGTCTCTCTGGTTTAAGTTCTAAAATAATGTCATTTGGTGTAGATAACTGTTTCATTTTGTCTTCTAATTCCTAAAGCGTAAAAGATGTGTAATCTCACTCAGTCTGGAGAACAACTTGGCAAAACTTTACTATACAAAAAAGTCTTAAAATATTGTTGATATTATAAAAATAGGAATATCTACATGAAACATTTATTACTTCGTGAATATTTGGCTATCATGGCTATCATAAAAGTAAACTCTAGTGAAGTAATTTTTCTGTAAAGCACGTTTTCCAAAGTTTTTGATGCAATTTGAAATTTGTGTCGTCAGGATAAAGTCAAATTCATTTACAATTAGAATTTAAAATATGAAATTAATTTCATATTTATCACAATTGTTACCATAGTAACAAATCCATTACCACCAACATATTAAGGGGTAGTCCAGTCTTTCTCCCCTTTCCAAAATTTCACTTTTTATTAACAAAATAAAGTTCTTTTTGTGCAAAATTCTGCCTTTTCACCATTTGCACACCCTCTGAATTATTTTCCTGAGTACAGCCTTGTCCATTATAGCCACTTAAGCTGCTAAATTTGATATTGAAATGAAAAAGCTAATTTTTAGAGTTCGTAGTTTAGAAAAATGCATATTATGAAACAAATAGACATTATTTTACATGAGTTTTAAAAATTCTCAGACTCTTAATGCTACTGCAGCTATTTTGCAGTTTTTCCTTTGTATGTCTGGCAACAAACTTTTCAGTTTACCCAAAGCAGATTGAGTGAACTTTTAGCTTCCTACTTGTTGCTTGTCCTTTTGTAATTTATGCTTTCTTTTACTGCAGAGTTATACAATCCTTTCGTTGTTAAGAAAACACAAACAACAAAACTTTTGTAATGGCATCAAAAACAAATCAGCTAATTAAATTCAAATTGTTGTTTTACTTTAAAATTTGTGAAGTCTTAAATTGATATTTCTTTGTCGTTTAACTTCGAATGAAGGACTATATGAGCATTTTATTATTTGACAAAATTTTCAAAAAACCTTCTAACCAATAGATTTTAGAAGTGTTCGTGGAAATTCGTAAATGATGATAAGTAATCTTAATCAATTACTACTACTCAGGTAATTGGAAAATATGAGAATATGCAGAATTACTTTGTGTATGGCATATGTTTTGCTTGAGAGTCTGTTATTCTGATTGACTTTCAAAAGTGCTTTTAAATGCGTTACATCAAACCGACATAGATTTCACATACGAAAACCCCAAGTCTCATTTGAAAATAATTTTACTTATTTATTAATTTTTTTTCAACTGGCAGCAATACAGTTTCCGTTGCCATGACAGCGGAAATTGCAAGCTTAGTGTCAAACAAAATCTTGAAGCAGCAGCTGTTCTTTTCAAAATCTTTCTTTACTTAAAAATTTGTAAAAAATCTCCTAATTTATATTCCCCCCCCCCCCCCAGTTTTTCTTTTAAAAGAGGGCAAAATGAATGTTTTGCCATTTGTCAAAATATCAAAAAGTTATGACGGATAGAATTAAAGATGCAACAGTTTTAAAATTATTTTACAAAAACTCATCAAAAATTATCTTTCTTCCAAAAATTCTTAAAAATCCACAAATTATGTTACATTGTCAGTACAAATTGTTTTTAAAAGAAAATTTTCTCCTCTATCCGATGATGCAAAAATTGTTTTATTGTGAGTGCAATTACCAGCATTATTATGATATTATGTGAGAAAAAATACAAAAAATCGCATAAAACATAAATTAAAAAAATTTCTGATTCAAATTTCTAAAAAAATTGCTCTGATGCATGTAGGACCTGTTCTAGTGAAGCAGTATACAAAATTTGGTAAGCCTGCAACCACCCTTCTCGGCACTATGCAATCGAAAGACACACATAATAAGATTGATAAAGACACACATAAAAAGACACACATAAAAAGACACACATAATAAGATTGGAGGTTGCAAAGCTATATACATACATAGTCCGCTACAAACTTTGTTTACTCTCGGATTTTATTATATAAGATATGTAACCACAGAACCGAACAATAAAAATTCTCAACCATAAACCAATATACAGTAAAGCAACCAATAAACATTTAAATAAACAAAAGCACATACCTCAAATTTTCCATTTAATTCCTTATTTAATGGTCTTGACGTACGTTTTTACTTATGAGCAACATGCTTTCTTCACAAAACAAATCCATCAAAGAGCATTCCAAGAAGCAGAAGAACTTAAACCTAACACAGCATTTAAATATTCTGCACAACAAACATTTTCGGGTTTTCACCAAAATTCACTCTATCGATGATTAACAAACAACACATCTTAAAATAAAGCGAATTCATTAAAGTTGTAGACAACTTAAAGTAAATAAAAAACTTTGTAAAAAACACAGATAAGATGTTATAGGTAAGAAGAAGAACTTAAACCTAACACAGCATTTAAATATTCTGCACATAAGTATCATTCTATTCTGCATCTTCTTACCTATAACATCTTATGTGTGTTTTTTACAAAGTTTATTTACTTTATCGTTTAACACCAGTGTTTTGAGTGTTTTTTCCGTTGTAGACAACTTATCTACATTTAATATACAAATAACCAAAAATTTCCCTTCCTAAACACAAACCCTATTCAAAGACTACAAACTTGAAACTTCAACCTAGAATTTCAGCATTCCAACTCCAACACGTGGATTGCAGATCACGTGTCTTAAATTATGTCTCCCATCCGGGTTGCCATGCCAACAAGATATTCATCAATTGCTAGCGTTTGTGACTAATTCCAGCTTAGCAACCTGCACCCACTTATTGAATTTTCTCCACCTTTTCAAATTCTATATAAATTTTATTTTATATTTTCTAATTTTATTGAAGCACATAATCTAAATTTATTAATTAAAAAATAGCAAATTTTTTTAGTTCTATTCATTAGCAAGATGAATTCTGTATGGCATTAGAAAGGGATTAAGAATGTCAAATGAGAATTTTAAATAATTTAGCCTGTTATTTGAAATAATTTTGTCTTTAATTTTCCAATTTAAAAAAATACAATTTTCCAAGTTTCAAAATTCACAGGAATGATTATTTGTCTGTTCTGTGAACAGGGATTAGATTCTTCTGACTTTTGTCTGATTTTCAGACTTTTTCAATTTTTTCAAAAAAATTCAGTTTTTCAAAAATTTTCTGAATTTTTTGATTTTTTATTGAATCAAAATTATGTATAAGTAGGATAGATTTAATATCAGTACCAATTACAATATTCATTGAACTTGAAATTCAAAAGTTTTATTGCTCAAATCTTGCTCACATATTCTTTCAGACTTTTTGTATGTGTATTAAAAATGTGCCCATTTTTTTTTTCAGATAGTATTTTAGAAGATGATGATTTTATGCAAGTGACAGAAAGTGCAACTGTTACAGAGTACATTCATAGTCCAGAAAGTGATGTAGATATGCCCGAAGTAGATTCTTCATCCGTGATTGATACATCAGGTAAAGTAAAGGGAATTAATGCGGCCTTTTAATTGTGAAAAGTGCATAGTGATGATTTTGTAAAGAAATTTAAGAGTGTAATAAATGTTGCTTAAAAATTTCTGAAACTGTTAGTTCACCTTTTAAATAGATTTTATTATTATTATTTAGTTCTAAAAGGAAAAGGATCACTCTACTTTTAATATTCCATTATGCTGATTGTTACTTTCCGGACATGTACCATGTAAGGAAAGTATTGTAATCATGGAAAAGTTCAACTTGAGATTTAAATGTATTGATATGTTTTGAGGTTTTCTGAATTCATTTATGCTATTTTGATGAGATGTATATGTGTTTTAATGTGTGTATGGGGGGAAGCCCCATATTAATCTGGTCATGTTCTGATGATATTGTTATTTCGAAAATCGAAATAAATCATGTCTTAACCATTGCCTATAGAGTATGCCAGTAGCAGCAGTAGTTAGTATTATATCAAAAGTCACCTAAGTTGGCTGCTTTTGGTGATTTATCACTTAGTTTGGCTAAAAAAAAAAATGTTTCCAAAATCAGATCCAACTTGGCAATAACTTCCATATTTGGTGAGAACCAAACCCTACTGTTTTATAATTGGAATAATCTTTTATTATGGTGAAGTAATTTGAAGCTTTTTTTTTTTTTTTTCCAAATCATACTTGCACTTGCTAATCAATAATATTTTGCTTTTCAGAGGTGGCTGCAATTGTATGTGGTGTTCCAGTCATGATTTCTGACTGTGAAATTGATATTGAAAAGAAATTAAAAGAAGATGATAAAATTGTATGTGAATCACCATCCAGAAAAGATAATGTGGGTATGGATCTGAATATTATTAAAGAAGAAAAAGAAATTTGTGTTGTTACACCTGGTAATGTATACTCTAATGAATATTAGATAAAATAAATATGCAGAGTCTCATGCCAATATAAAGTTTCTAAAATTCATTATGTAGTATATAATATTTTTTAATTATTTTTATGCAACTCATTTTATTTCTGGGAATGTATAGTTTCTCTCTCTCTCTCTCTCTCTCTCTTTTACATAATTAGTAATTTTGAAGAGGAATGTTGTTCGTATTTACATTCAGTAACAATCTGCTTATAAAAGAAAACATATCCTGACACATTTAAGCATATAATACTAGTAGCCTGTTGTATTTTTGTCATCTGTTTAAAATTTAGATTAGTAGATTTTTATATCATCTATAATCAAAGAAAATTTAAAATGATGATTTTTTGTGTGAACAGTGTACTGCTAACATATTTTAAAAAATGGTAAACCTGTTGGTTAGTCATTTTAATCATTGTAAAGTTTTACCTTACAGATTGCATGAATAGGTTTCAACAATAAAATGTTTTCTTGTTAGACTTAAGATTGTGCAGACTAAACTTTTGAATTCCGCAAAATTTTTACCAGCATTGAAAGACTTTTATCTACAAGACAAAAATTATCTGCCTTATGACAGCAGAGAACACACATAAACTTACTTATTTATTAGCATTTCAGGTGTTTTCGTTGTTTTTAATTCTTTATAGCTATAGTCATTGTAACATGCACTTTTAAATCTGAAAAAGTTAATGGTAAACTTCTAATTCTACCAATAAATTCAAATTCTGATTGTGAAAACCAATTAAAATTTTACATGATCTGCATAAAACTTAATCTTTAATTGAATTCAATATTTCCCAAAATCACCAAAACAAAATGCTACAGTTATAGTTTAATAACTATTAGATGATTCTCATTTTGATGAATTAGATTATTCTAATTTTGATAAAAATCTTTAGAAAGGAAGAAAAAAAAAACAAAAACAGATGATTCTCTCCCCCCATGCATCTTTTAAACTGACCAGTTCTTATACCTTTTTCGGATTAGTGAGCACATGAGATGTTTTTCATCTATTAAATCATGAATTGTTAATTTAACAATTTACGTAATTTGGACTCAATTTTTAATAATTATTTTATTCCTCTTTTAATGAATTTTGGTAACTAGTTTTTGCATTATAGATTTCTTTTAAGAAATGTAAAATTTCTTTGGAATTTGATGAGTTTTAACTTCTCAGGTAGATAAGAGGGACTTCATAAAGTTACACAGTTGTCGCTTTTAAGAATTTTTGAAAGCATTTGCTGTATTGACATTCGTAATATGAAAATGTGATTGAGAAGATGTAATACTTTTCTTTCTGTAAATAACATTTCATTCTTTTGTAGTAAAAAGAAGCAATGCTGAAGAGAAATTTTATGCTGTATCATTGCCCAATATGCTTTCTGTTTCTGAAGGTAATTATTATGTCTAATACATTTTTTTTTATAAAGAGACTTTATTCATTTACTATTAATCAAGCAAAAAGTAGGCTTTAATGCAATATGACAAATAAATATTTAACTGAATATTATTAACTAATAACAACATGTATGAAGTGAACTGTTTCACTTCTGGAAAAACTAACAACATAGTTTTTGCATTTTGGTTATTTTTCCTTTGTGAATCAAAATAAGTATGACTAAAAGTTGAGAATATATTCATTTTAATAATAATAATAATTGTAATAACAATGGAATTTTATTTTACTACGTAAGAAGAATTTTGAAAACTAACCAAAACCATTGTCTTACAATACATCCCCCCCCTCCCTTAAAATAAACATTTTTTTATTACAATAAAATAATTATATTGTGTTTTTTTTTAAATTATTTAAACATTTTTTTTTTTTTTCTTGCAAGTTTTATTCTTGATACTTCTTAACAATAGTATTCTATGTATATATCAGTTGAATAATAATAACTCAAATACTTAAAATAATATCTATAGAAACAAAGCATTTTTATTTATTTATTCTTTTTCTACCACTAATAATTTAGAGGAGCCATTGGTTTTTAAATCTAAAATTGAAGCATTGGCAGCTATAAAGAAACACCCTGGAGCCCGATTTATGGAATTCACTTCATTTGATAATGCCATGAAGTACTGTGCATCACCACTTCCAGTTGCTCGACCGACATGTAAGATTTTTAAGCTCTTCAGAATGTATAATATAAGTTTGTATAATATAAAGTTTTTAACCATTGTGCTCTTAAAACAAACAGTTTTAGAGTCCTTCACAATTTAAAAGTGAGTAGTTCCACATTGTACTGAAAACATTTTTCTCTATTGAAAGGCATTGAGACCATTGTCCACTGGAAAAATCCAGAATGGTTTCAAAGAAGGGGCAATAAGTATGACAATAGTATTTGTCATAGATCATTCTTTTTTATTTTTCTATTAATTTCTAATCTTGAATCTGTTTTCGGCCATCTAAAAAATGATGAGGACTTCCCTTCTGTGACTAGCGCTGCTCTTGTTCAACACCTACATTCTAGCAGAACATTCAACGACCCAAGCTGGGAAGTGACACTGCTCACTGGAGACTCTTCTTTATCGTGATTTTTTCTATGATGAGACCAAACAGGTTTAATGTTAGTTCAATTTTAGATCAACCTCGCTAACAGCTCAACAGATTTTTAAGTTTGCGTGTGCTGAAAGTAGGTATAATCGTGTGCAAAATTGGAATTCACAGAATTCTGTTGATATTACCACAAGTTCTTGTGATTATGCATTATATTCAATTTTGAAGATTGTGTATGCATTGTCAAATCTTTCCGGGTATCAGGTTCCAATTTGCTAGGAATACCCTCCTTAGAAGTTTTAATGATTTGCTTTTTTTTTTTGTGTCATGAAAGAATTATCAATCATAGTTTTGTTATTTGTGGAGAGGGGTGATACTTCCCGCAGATTGAAATCTGGTAATTTTGGGGATTCTGTTGATATTGCAATTAACCTTTAGAATCCGGCTGGGACAACAGTCATCCCATGAAATGTTTATGACCAATAGCCAGCACCTTGGTTTACTGCTGTCCCACAAGTTCTTTCCCTATTTCAAGAGGTGTGGTTTTCTCTCCGAGGAGTTTTACAAAAGATCATTTCAAGGAATGGGGTGAAAAAATCCAGATTCTGTAAAATATCTTGCCCAGAGTAAAAGTTTAGTGACATAGTACAGGACTCGAAAGGCTAAGTGAAAAACAAATGGTCTTCCAAAGAGTGCAAATTTTGATGAGGCAACCCCCTTGTGAAACTGTGTTAATAAAGTCTATTAGTGTTGTTATGTTTTATAATTTATCATTTAAAAATTAATATCCTAAGCATTTGTGTGTGGTCTACTTTTTACAGTAGTGGAAGAAAAACCATCAAAATACAAAACAGTTACCAGTCAACAAATGGTATCTCTGCGAAAAGCCATCGAGAAAGGTGACGAGAATACATTTTTAGATACAGTCTGGTCCAATCCTCGCTACTTGATTAATAATGCTGGGGATGGCCCAACAGTAATGCAGGTATTCATTATTTGCACCCACCTTTTTTTTACACAGTTTGTTTCCACGTTTAATATAGTATTTAAAATATCTCAAAGTCTTATGAGCAATTGTATGCACTAACTTAAGACACCTAGCTAAAGAATTGGACAAGGACTTTTTTTTCATTTTCTTCATATTACTACTTGCACCTACTTTCAATTTAAGAATAAAATAGTATTAACACAAAACACCATTCATAAATTTTTATTTTCAAAGGCTAATTCTTCCTTGTTATTCTTTGCTTTTTTGTCTGAGTTTTCTTTAACTTGTCATGTCCCAGATGCTCAAAGAAAGTAAATTAATACGATTTCAGATTTGTTTGCTGGATAACACAGATTTTATTAATTTTATTAAATCTATTTTTAAAAGCCTTAAAGATCATTATTAACCTTCTGAGCACCTTAGAAATGGGCTAATAATGTAAAGTTATATACATTTTTTTTTAGAAAGTGAATATATCAACCTTTCAAGTCTATTAGGCAAGTTGGAGTGTATAGGCTGATTATTTTACCAACTATGCGAAAAATTCCAGAGCTGGGGCTCGAACCCAGGACTACCGCTGAACGTGCGGGTGCTCTACCACTGAGCTACTCTGGGACGATTCCCAGATGAAATTTCTCACTTTTGAACCGTTGGCATTTATCATCTTCCTCTGCAAACCACAGATGGAACAGATGAAACAATTAATTCAAAAGCGAGAAATTTCATCTGGGAATCGTCCCAGAGTAGCTCAGTGGTAGAGCACCCGCACGTTCAGCGGTAGTCCTGGGTTCGAGTCCCAGCTCTGGAATTTTTCGCATAGTTGGTAAAATAATCAGCCTATACACTCCAACTTGCCTAATAGAATGTAAAGTTGTTATCATTGTCCAATTTTCATGCAGCCTTAAAATTATAAAATTAAAGACATTTTGGTAAAATGATTGTAAGTAGAAAAAGTAAGCTATTATTAACTACAAGCTTCAGAATTAAAATAGAAAATAGCTTTCAGAAAGTGATATCCTACATGATTTAAATATAAATTGTCGGGGCACTGCAGTAAAAACTGAGATTAATAGAATTTTATGTCATCAGTTGGAGGATTAATAATAAAATTTCATGACCAAATAAAATAGGGGGAATTGTTTACAAAATTTAAACACCCTCATTCAAATTGCAAAACATAGTATAAACTTAGTTTATGTTTTGTTCATTTTTTAAAAATAGTGCTTTTGTGGTCCTTAAAAATTCTTGAATGTCATTGAACATTTCACCACCCGAATCCTTGAAAAGCCTCTGATTTTTGATGTGATCATAAAGTAAATTTTTTACTTAGCATTTCCCATAAAAACAAGGAGGAAAGAAATCATCCGTAAAAACCCATGTGATCAAGGAGTGTTCCTTATTGCTTTTTCTTTCTGTTCTTAGCGCATTGGAAACCAGATCAAGTTTAATTAAGCATTACTGCATGCATTCTTTATTAATTTGTTACTGACTGGTGGTACCGCATACCTGGAAGCAAACCATCACTGAGGTACTATCAGATCATTCTTTTACCAGAAGATACACAGCTTTATGAATTTTTCTCTATGCTAAATAAATACTTCCCTTTCATTCATAAAATTGAAATATGAGATTCAGTATATTTGGAAAGATCTATATTTGCAAAATTAATTTCATGACATTTAAGCAGATACCACTAATGTCGGTTTGCCTACAATATAAGATTTATGGCTTACTCATACTGGAAGTAAGAAAAGTTTTGGAAATGTTTCTGTTAAATCTATACCAAGCAAGGTCCTTGAAATCTTTGAAATCGCTTGAAGAAATAAACTTTTGATAACCTTGTTATATTTAAATAATATTTTAATGCTCAAAAATTAGTGGTCTTTATAAATTATTCAATGTTTAACATAAATTGCTGTCAAAGTAATTGATGAATTGATTAATAATTTCATTTGTCGAAATATGATTGATATTTCAACAAATTAAAAGATTTAAATGCATGTGATATGTTTTTCAAACTTAGTTAATTAAAAATTTTTTGCTGTAAAAGTTTAGTAGTTATAATTAAGGAATGCATTTAATTGGAAGGTTAATCTAGTTTACTAAACATTGTTGTTAACTGACTGAAAAAAAATTTACTTTTAATGTTCCTAAATTTGAAATTTGTTTAAGGCATGTTTGTTATGATAAATATCTAAAATTTGAGTTTGCTTCAGTGATGGTTTATAGATAATTTTAATTTCTTTTCATGTTGTATACTTTATTAAAAAATAGTTTTAATTTATTAACAATCCTCCTCAAGAAAAGATACATATTGCAAAAGGTTATTTTAGATTTAGAAAATGAAAAAAGAGTTTGTCGCCTCAGTAAAAAGTAAAGTACTGGGGAAAAAAAAAATTGCTTTCCTAAAGGTGAAACATCCTCTTATTTTTTATTTATATCTGTGTTATGTTTCAATTGTTTATATATGGCTGATAAGAATTTAATGTTTTTAATAACCTTTTTTAATTTTGTTTTGTTATTTATCTTTGAAAGATTGATACTTTTGTAGTTTATAAAATCATGTTATGACATTTAAAAAGAATATTAAATGTTTTCTTACAATGAATAATTATGGTAAAGCATAATTTCTAATTATGTTGCAGGAAGGTACTCGTTATAATGCATTGCATGTTGCTGCAAGATTTAAGCAGTCTGAGATGTGTTTAACTGTTCTGAATACACTTCAAGATAGCCAATTTATATCTCTACTCTACCCTCTTGAAACTTCTGAAACCATCGAAAAGCGTATTGAACGTTTGGTCGATTTGTATCTGAACACACCAGATAAATCTGTAAGGAAATCTTATTATTCATTTTATAATTATAATTAGAGATATGGAATTTTCACTAATAAAAAACCAAAATGTTGCAGAAAAAAATCTGAAATTTTGCTAAAAGTTGCATAAACTACTTATAAAACATTCTTATTCATTTAAAATTTATATTCAATGAAAATCAAAATTTTTGTAATTTCAATATTTGATGGCTTTAAAGTCGTTCTGTTCGTAATGACAACATTATAATTGACCAATGTGAAAATAGTCTTCATTTACTGTATTTAATTTCACATGAAGGTCATTGAAAGCTGTTACAGATGCAGCTTTTAGAATTGTGTTTAGATCCAAATCTCCTGATTTAACTGATCAAGAGTTGCTTTCAAGCTGTTTAATTTATTCCACAAATAGTTAACTTGAATTTTCTAATCTGATAATTAATTTCATTGATTTTTTGGCACAGCTTGGATATAAAGCATATTTGAATATTTACATTTGAAAAATTTTTCAATGCAATTTTTTTTTCTTTAAGTAAAAGCTGTAATTTGTACCTATTAAGAAAAATAAAAACGTTTTGCATAAATTCACATCTATTTTGTCACAACAAAAATTTCGTACCTCTAACAATAGTATGTCTGTAATTCTTTTTTGTACTGTAATAATCCAATTTGTAGTCACTGCTATACAGCAGTGGCAAATCTTTTAAACTTGCCATATTACATATAGATTCTATTGATGCAAACAGTGATTAAAAAAATTTCAAGGTAGTAATATTCTTCTTGGCAGCAGATATTCAATGCTTAACCATCATTGAATTATTTTAGAGTGGACTGTGCTGTAAGATAAGATTATACTGTAATAGTAAGGAGAGTAATATTTTGTGAGAAAATATCTTCAAAAACCTTGCAAATCATTTTAAATGTTAGAGATTTAGTTCTTATAAAGTGTTAGTTTTACCTAAAACTTAATGAATTTATTTTTAATTCAGAAGAAAAAAAAATATCAATATAATTTGTTTGCTTAAATGTAATTCATGATATATTTTTTTATTAATTTATAATGTTAATGTAATTGATTGATAAATTTCATCTCAGATTCTTAGATGGTATAAAATGCAAAATAATTCTAGGGATAATAGATTTTCAGAATGGAAATCTTTCTGTTTAAATTAGCTTTTGCTCAATAAAATGTCCATTAGAAATAGATTTTGTTGTAACAGATATCAAAAAGTTCAGTTAAATACTGCAAAATAAATACATCTGTAAAGTCTAACAATTGTGTACTTTTTTGTGCAATAAAAAACAATCAACCTTGGTTCAACTTTTTAAAATTATTATTATTGTAAACAAAGACTGCTGTTTAAAGAGGGAATTATTATCTTGAATGATGTATGATTTTTTCCCATTCTAAACTAGTGAATAATGAGCATGGTAGCTTATTGAAGGTCAGTTTTACAAAGCATCTTCTATATCTAGACAACAGAAGTAAAGGACTAAAGCCATATTCTTAGTAAAAAGTTAATTTAAGAATAAAATGACATTTTTTACCCTGCTGAAGTTTATAAATATGTGTGTTCTTAGTAAATTTTACCAAAATGGCAAAACATTAATTTGATATCTGTTGTGTGTTTACATGTTAATTAATGATGTTTTATATGTTTTTTTATTTCTCAGTTGTCTGAAACACCATTACATTTTGCATCTAAATTTGGAGCTGATGAAATGGTGTCCATTTTACTGTCTTATCCTCAGTGTGATGTCAATAAGAAAAATAAATACGGTCTTTTGCCAAAAGAGATGGTCTGCGATCGTACTTCTCATAAACCTGAGTTTAAAGAAAAGATTGCTTCAATGTTTGAAGGTAAGAAGTCCTCCCCCCCCCCTTCCTCTTTAAAAATGTAGGAAAAACTTAATAATAACACTCTTAACTAACAGGAAAATCTAACTCTTAATCTAGAAAATTAAAATAGTTCCCTTCTTTTCGTATTTTTATTGCACAAAGTTCATTATTCTCAAGCCAGGAAAAAAAGAGGTGGGATATAGCCAAGAGTCAGGAAAACTTTTATTTTTAGTGTAGTAAACTACAGTTAGACAATTACTTCATGACAACTAAAATCAGCTGGAATTACCTTTGAAATCTAGTCGCTACTTAAATTATGTTTAGGAGACAAATTTTGCTAAAAGATTCATTTTACATTCACATTTTAAGGATATTGATATACTCATTAAAAAAAACTCTAAAATACCATTATATAGAACAAAAGTACACAAATTTATTTCAAAACCTATTTGTTCATTTTTAACGAAGTCCCATCTCAAAAGTTTTAGCTAAAGAAGCATACCTGATCTGCCGTTTTTTCGTGCCTGTAATATCTCTAAGATGTAATTAACTGAAAGTATATAATATGTCTGTATCTAATAATTACTTTGTAACTATGTTCTATCTGTGTTTACAAAAACCTGAAATTCACGAAAAATATTTTGAAATTTCATTTTAAAAAAAAGTGGGTAAAAAAGTATTAACTATAGCTAATTACCATGATAATAAATTGATATCATTTAACTGGGTTATGTAAAACTTCAAATATGTCAATTTATTTTTTTCATTATTGTTTTAATTGTTAAAGTAATTTTATTTTTGACTTTATTTTTATAGATTCATTTTATGTCCCAGTTCTAAGAGATTTGACAAACAACATTCATGAGCCTGTAATTGGGAAACCTTGCCGTACTGATACATTACTAGCAGCGACTTCCTCCCAGTTAACTTGTGGAGAAAACAATCTTGTGTATTGTGCCTTTGCTGGACCAATGTCTGAATCCGCAGTATGTAAATTATGCTTTTTACATGTAAATTTAATAGGTACTTGTGGATTATAGTGGCCACTGAGCTTACCTTGCAATATAAGGGTTATGCCAAGATCACAGGACTGTAAACGTCTATAGGAATGCAAATGTTTTCACAAGATTTCACTACCACTATTGTGGAGATAGATATCTTTGGGTGCTTGGCAGTTGAGTTTCAAGAGTCACTATAGTCCACATGTACCATTTAACAACTATTTATCAGGATATTTAAAATAATCATCATCATATATATTAATATGCTAAGGTTAAGATGTTTGCCTCCCTTTCTAGAAAAAACCTCACAATGACTCCACATAAATTTTATATCATTTTATAGAGAATTGCTTGCTCTACCAGCATCAACAACCAAAAAATTTGTTATTGCTTTTGTTTTTGTAAATTAAAGGGCAGAAGTGATGCCCATGCCAAATGACGGCAATAACGCACCATTTCTAGCAACCGTTATCGCTTTTCTTCATAATGAAGAGAAACGTCATAGCTGTTGAGTATTGTGATTTGCGAAGAAACTTACATGAAGAGGTGATATTCTAGGAGTTACGAAGTAGTGGTTTTTGTACATTTAACATTAGTTTACCAGTGAAATTCGCAGTTAGTGCAAGGCCGACGCGCATATGAAATAGGACGTCATTGCGGGATTCGTGTGTTATGCTTTGCAAGCGAAATCGCTCGTGAATGTAGAACCATTCGCTAGATGGGTGCAAGAGTTTTGTTTGTTGCGATTTGTGATTGATTTCGTTACACAAGAATCCAGCCAGCTTGTAAAGAATAAATAAAATAAATAATATTTGTAAGTTTGCAAAGTGATATCATACTTATTTAGTGCAAATTACTCACATTGGTACCGCTAGTAGTATTTATTTTCCAGCATTTTAAAACAAATTTGAGGAATGTTCATATCAGTTTTACTGCCCATCTGTCTTTGTTCTAACTATTATTGCATTAATTCAAGTGTGCATTAATTATCTTGATATTTTGACATTCTGTGTGATATGTCCCTTTTCAATAGCAGGTACCCTAATGAAAGCGGTGTAGCATTGAAAGTCTTTACAAAAAATAATTTCAATACATTACAATCTGTGCTAATGTTTTGCTGTTAATGGAAAAATCAAACTCCAGGTTGAAGAAAAGCCATTCTATCTTTGTGGGGTTGAATGTATTGAACTCTCAGATTAAGACATGTGGGTGGGGAGTTCTACTTTTCATAGGTGCCTTGTGCCTTGCACGGGAAAATAAAACAAACTATTACTTAAAAGATTTAAATGGAGTGTTGAAATGAATGTAATGCTCTTGGTGTATGGGTTGACAAATTTTAATCTTTAGCATAGAGGCGTAGCTAGGGTTTTCAGTGCCTGGGGACAACTGAAGGTTTTGTGCACCCTACTATTTGTCACAATGCAGTGGAGAAAATTTTATATACAATATGGCGATCCTTGGGTGCTGTGCTCGAGGTCAAATGCCCCCTCCTTCTCCCTCTAATCTGTAGCTTTAAGAGTTTTACAAGTAAGCACCTCCATCCCCCTTTCTCTCACCTTTTTGGTCAAATTTTCCTTGTATTAGGGATGATTTGGCTCTCTTCTGCGAGTGGCACCCAGGGCGTGATAGACACCCCCCAACTATGCCACTGCTGTATGAACCCGAAACTGCATGTATTCAAGCTCATAATAAGATACGGATCATACAAGAAACCAGACATATGAATCATATGAACATGTGAATCAATCGGACATATTAATACGAATATGAAACATTCTTTTTAGGTCAAAATTTCTGCATCTGGGGTATCCCATAACGAGTCATATTCAAACATAATGATTCATTACTTTGAGTCAAAGAAAATAATACCCATTAGTAAGACCTGAAACTTGGATGAATTCATTCCTTATTCGGTACCACAGGTTAAAGGTTACTATTCTCTCTACTCCCTAGTAGTTGATTGTCAACTGCCCTTTTCAGCTAGAGGATGGAACTTTATGGTCATTGTGAACCCTCTTCCCCTTTTTCCACTCTGGAGTTTTCTACTGTCACAGTAATTTTGATCATTTTTGAGTGTGCGGCCATCAGGAAAAAATCAGGGAACTTTTTTCTTAATTTTGGCAGCCAGCCTGTTTTTGCAGTTTTTCAGTCTTAGATCTCATTGTAATTATCAAATACCAAATACCACTGAGCTCGCTTGAGAAACTCAGCTTTTTTCATGAGCAATGGGGCATAACATATATAGTAAACCTTACACTGATGCTGTGGTTTATGTTTGAAATAAAAAGGATTAATTTTCTACAATCTCAGGAGATGGTTGCCCCAATTTCTCTAAAAATGTGTGATGTATAACATTACAATAAGGTGAAGTCAAATGGGCTGATAAAACAGCAGCTAAAGAATTTTTTCTGGAGTTATCTGAAATAATTGAAAATAGAAAATACACACCAGGGTAAAATTTTAATGCACATTAAACAGGTGTATTTTGGAGAAAAAATGCCATGACCAATATATGTAGCAATAGTAGAAAGTGGATTGTGTTTTATAAAACTTCCAAGGATCATGTTACATCATTAATGTGTAGCAAAGCTTTAGAAGATCATCTTGTGGTCATCAAGCCAATTGTCCACATACAAAGGAAGGTGTGGAATTAAATAACCTGCCAATAAAGTGGATATTAGAAAGAAAAAAAAAAAAAAAGCATGTGTACAGCTGAAATGTTAACTAGTTGGTTCAATAATTTTTTCATTCCTAAAATGCAAAAATGTGTGGAGGATAGTTTCTTGTTAAAAATTATTTTATTTTTATAATGCACATTTGTTATTGAACCATTCAAATGTGAAAGTTCTATTTCTGCCTAAGACAGCAGGTTAGATTCAGCCACAAAATTAGATACCGTGTCAGCCTGAATAGCGTGGCCTAGAATATTATGCGACCCCAAAATCTTCCATCAAGAAAATGAGAAAAATCCTATATTTAGGCTTCGAATTTAACACAAGTCAGGTTTTTTAATGGGAAATGATCAGTCAAAAAATGCCCCATTATATTTGGGTCAATACAGTAATTATTCCAATTTTACATGATATTTCATTAAAAGAACTTTCCAATATATCACAAATACACTTAACCATCTAACTGACCAGAAAAGTCAAAATTGTAAAATTAGTTTCCCAGCATAATATTTTGCAGTTTTACAAAAGAAATATAAACTTTTATAGATGTTTCAGTGAAAAAGTTTATTTGCTCAGAATTACTTCTGAAGAACACTTAAAAAAAAAGAGGGGGGAAATTTTTTAGAAAGCTATATAACTAAGTGCATTTTTATAAACTTAAGTAAAAATGAAGGGTAGTGAATTTATATACAACAGTTTTATAACTTCTCTTAACTACAAAATCTTGCATTAACTAACTAAAATCTAATGCAAGATTTTGTAGCTTGTTGTGTAATTGTAAAAATATTTTCTAAGTTTCTAGTATTCATGCCTGTAAATTGCCTAAATTTATGTCTTAAATATATATTTTCTGTTGCAGGCTGATAACTTTTACACGCTTCTGAAGAAAAGGAAATTTTCTGAACAACTTTCTTTTACGCCTGAAGAAAAAAGGGAACTGATGAATATCTGCCTCTCTGATTCTGAAAAAGGTTTAGAAAGAGTTGGGAGGTATGAGATGTTATATATTAAGTAACAATTATTTTTTCTTACCTTTTCTTTTATTATAAGAAATTGTTTTTGTTTTCACTAACAGAAAGCTTGCCAAAGAACTGAATGTTGGTTGGATTGAATATTGGTCAGCGTTGCAATTTTGGGGTGATTTATCAAAAGAAGGGTTAGAATTTCTTGAAAGAAAGCTGAGAAGTCATTTTAAAACTGTAAGTTTTAATAATATGTTTTTGTAATCGTTAATACATTTTTAATATGTTTTTGTAAAATATTTGTGATAAATTGAAATATTCAAAAATTTCTTTATTAATACTTTATTTTTCCCCTCCTTAATTATTTATCGTTTGATCAGTTAAATAACTATTGCTACTGTGATATTATTGCAGAATACTCTGCTAATCCCTGGGTTCATCGTTCTAAAGTCCAGTTGGTGTAGAAAGTTCTAGTAAAGAGTCCACTTGTCAGAATGGAAAATGAACTTTCTGCTTCTAGAATTTCGTTGAACAATCAGTTGTACAAGATTCACAAGCACAATCAAACAGTAATGTGCTTTTAACAGTCAGCTTAGATCTGAAGCTTTCACAAATGCTGTGTTTCTCACAAAAAATAAAACACTTCCACAGGCAAAAAATCAGTGGAAATATTTACTAGAGATATCGCAGGCAATCTTTTAAGACTCAGTAATTTACACACAGCACTTTAAAAACTAAGCTTCAAAAAACGCGCACGAAAATATCACTTCTATCATTCAGTTCACAGAGAAGAGCAGTATTCTCATTGGAAGCTCGATTCACTCTGAACTGGGGCCTCTAAAATGCTTGTATTTATAGGCAACACAGAAGCTACAAGAAGCTTCCAGAAGAGTCTATTTCTTGAAGATTCCACATAAAGTGGGAATTTTGATTATGTCATAAAAGAGAAATATTAGGCTATTGTGCATGTTAATGCAGAAAAACCATCTTTATAAGCCCCAAATGGGAAATCGCCCCAAATGTGTGTCCCTCCCAATGACCAAGATGTCGCCAAGCTTGGCGACTTTTGGCAAAATATCGCCAAATTTGGCACCAAAAATAAGTCCCCAAAAGTGAAGTTACCGAAGGCCTACGACCAATATTTCTCGAGATTTCTAGAACCACCAAAGAAAAATGAATGGGGAGAACAAAACCTCTGTATCTCCGGTTCCAATTGACTGATTTTGATGCCACAAAAAGCAAAATTTAACTATTTGAAGCATAGAATATGAATTTTGAATTATTTTAAGACCCAGAACAGTGGGCTGCCCCGAAAATTCGTAACAATATTTATGAGATGCTATCTATTTTATTGGCATATATTTTGCAAGTGTTCTGAAATAAATGGAAATAGAATTTTTATAATAAGTTTACTGGCCATTGATTATTAATGATGTTTCCCCGCTTTTCTTTTTATTTAAAATCCTGATTTTCGTTTCCTTTTTCAGGAACGCCCTTTATCTAGTAATGTAGCTCTGCTGATTGGTAGATGTGAGAATATTGCCAAGGACATCGTTGATTTTGCTGATGATTTTGTTGAAAAACTTCCCGAGATCTTAAACAACAAGACCAGAATGTCTTTCTTCGTATTGTTCCAAGCTTTACTGCCCCACATCCGCTGCATGACTCGGATATCTTTTTCGAAAGGACAAGAGCTGTATCTTCTGCATAAAAAGATTGGTCACTTACTTTATTTGAAGCTCACTTTCTACCACAAAAAAGAATTTGAAGACTTGAGGTTCTACTTGAACAAACAGTTTCACATTGTTGATAATCTGCTGAAAGCCCATAGGAGTGATGACTGGAAAATGTTCGTCTGCATTCTGAAATACGCCTGCTATTACAGCTTTTCTAATGTTGCCAGCATGAAGCCTCCAAGATGTGACTGTAATTGGAAATCAATTGAGGAAGTTTGTTATAGTTCCTATTTTACTTATAAATACATACTTAAGGAAATACAAAGGTTCCTTGATAAAAGCACTTGTGTTGACAAGGATGACTGCAAAATCCCATCATCTGCTTCTTTCCCTGTCAAATGTACAGAGAAGGAATATGAAATAGTAGTTCCTCTTCAGAACTTGTCTTTAAGTTCAGAAAACCATTCTTCCGAGAATCAAAATTCAGATGTAGAGATCAGCTCAGATGACAGGCTGAATTATCATGATTGTTCAGTTGATATGAGAACTTTGGATCTCGAGAATTCTATGGAAGAGGACGATGGGGGTCGGAGGGCTTTTTCACACCCCCTGAGTCCCCATCGTTTGTGGAGGAAGACCAGCAGGAGTTATTTGTGAATGGCATCGATACTTTCTCGGATGTTGATATTGATATATTCCGTGCCATAGTTGATGGAGGAGCCCAAATAAATATAAATAAGCACCCGTATGTTTTTGAATGGAAGCGTTTGATGGAGTCGAAATTAAGGTAAAATTTTCTTTTGTTCTAAAGGATTTCTCAAAATGGTCTAGCATTTTAATAATGAGTTTTATTTATTTATTTGCCGTTTGTCCTCTGCATAACCCTGTAGAAAAGTTCATTAACTAGTGATTCACCTTATAGAATACTTTAAATATATAAGGGGCCATTCATTAATTACGTAAGGGTCCCAAGGGGGAGAGGGGTCTCAAAATCTCCGCATGTCCTTATTTTAGGGGAGGGGGATAAAAGCCATTCTTATGTGATGTTTTATAAGTCAAAATGTTCAATTTGTAACATACAGTAATTGATATTTGAGAGCTAAGCATTGGGGAAAACAACTCGGATCTATTTTTTCTTTTTTAATGTACAATTTTATTCATACATATTTTTATTTTGGAAATTTTTATTAGGTATCAAGTTTTCAAAATCTTTAATGTGTCTATTTTTACACATTTTGAAGCTAATAAATAAAAATTATACTACATTCTATTCATATATTAATCTTACTTTAATTATTTTTATAAAGAAAAATTCCTTTTATTATCACACAACAATAGCAATGAATGATTAGACACAATTGCATATCATTTCACCCAAACTACCATCATTTCACAACTATGAAAATCCTACGGAGTTTCTATGCTATTCCAAAAATGGTGGCTTCAGCCTCACTCTTTTTTAATCTCTGTATCCGTCCACTCATTAGTCAGGTGCTGCATGCCTACTGACTGTTGTGCCGTTCAATTCATCCTCTAACTGCCAACGGACGTGCCAAATGAAGTGTCATCTACTACTGCATCTGATGAGCTACTAATTGTCTCTGATTTAGCAGAATGGCTTGCCAGCCTGTTTGGTCTGGACAATGCTTGATAATCTGAACTGAACCAGCTTTTACTGTTTAACTTGTTTTCTTTGAGATTATTTCAATTCTAGTCATTCCTTATTTTGTGCATAGTATTATTTTGTAGTTTGTTTAACTGATTTGTTTTCTCACTTTACGATTATTTGAAAACTTACTTTTAATTATAGTACAGATTTTCCAAATACTGGATAATTATCTTATAATAATATAGTGGTTATCTAAATCTAATAATAATATAATGGCATTACCCAATTATCTTTTAAAAAATAAAAATCTTTTTACTATGACAAATTATGAGTTTTAGTGCTGTTGATAATTTAGTGCTGTTGATAATTAATAAATAGAAGGGCTTGAGGGAGTCCGAGAAATCTTATATCTCTTACATAGGGGAGGGGTGTGCCAAAAATTGCCAAAATTGTCCTTATGTAATTAATGAGTGGCCCCCTAAGGCAGATTTTAAGTTGACGGACACATTATTCAAAACAGTAGCTTCTAAGAATAAAACAAGACTTCTGGTATAACACCATATTTTCAGTTTTAAATAAATTTTATATTAAAAATATTACATTTTAATGATCTCACATTTATTATAACAAATAATTTTATGCATACATTACCCCTTGTGTATTTAAATTAAATTACTGAAAAGTCAAAATCTTTACCAAAATTATACTATAATATTTTATATAATATTTTTGATAGATTGTTTTCAGTAAATAAAAAAATGGAATTAAAATCGAAGCTATAAGTACGACATTTCCATCTGTATGCATACCAAATTCTAACTTGTGAGTCAAGTCAGTGGGACTGTTTAAACCTCCTTTACTCTGAAAAGAAAGGATGAGTGAAATGTTTAGAAATAAATTGAGAAAACATGTAGAGATTGCTGTAAATGTTTGTTTTTTGTAATAATCTACATCACCAGGATTGTAAACAAAAATTTATCTGCAACCTTAATGATTTCTCCTGGATTAATCTACATCACCTGCTGCTGTGCTGCATGGTTTCTGTTGCTTAACAGAGTACTAATTTTTGACATTTGGCATCAGGAAGTATTGAGGCTTAGTCATGCAGAATGGCATAATCAAGCACTATTTAGAAATTGGCAAAAATTCATTGTGCAAAAATGTTATTGCAATTTTATCCAAAAGGTGGATGTTTGCAAAGTCGAGGCAATTGTTGTATGGATAGTGTGTTTTACTCATAATTTCCATGCTTATACTTTGCATTGAAATAAAAACATCCATACTTTTTAAATAAATCATGTATCATTAATGCATTAAAATGCCTGATCATTTTGAGACCTACTTTATAATGTCTTTTGTTAATATGTCTTTGCTGTTATATGTACAAGTGTGTGTCGTATGACTGACCCCTTCAAAGATGGGGGTTACTTATGGGGTCAAAATTATTTATTTTTGAAAATTAAATAAATAAATAAAAAGTACAAAAAGATGCTAGTAACTACTTAAAAAAATACATATATATATAATTCACTATAAATGCTTATATTTTAAGCAACTGCTTAAATTTTTATTCTTTCCAAACTTGCAGAAAAAAAAAAAATCCTTCTGCTCCACTTGGAATACAATACTAACAAACACTATTTTACTTAAATCTTTTTTCATATAGCTACTACAACAGCATTCTTTTAAAAAATTGCACATGTTCAATATGTAGAAAACTGTGTCTATAAATATTCAATTCTCCCAAAATTTTTGAAAACATACAAAAAAAAAAAAAAAAAAAAAAAAAAAAAAACCTTTTTTTTCTTTCTTTTTTTTCTTTTACTGGGTACACTTGTTAAAGTAATGATATTCAAGTATATGATGTATTCATGATAGTAACTTAATTCAATTCTTTATTCCTAAAGTACAGTAATTGAAATCCTCCTTTTTTTTTTTCTATTTCTCATATTAACTATATCTATTCTTAAAATTTAATAAGTGCCTTATTTTCTCAAAAAATGTTCTTTAAAAATGATTTAGAGTATGCTTAAAAATTGTTTTTTTTTTTTACATTGTTTTCCATTCTGAAGAAGGCATTTTATCTTCTGCAATGTATTTTAATATTAAAAGCATGACACTTAGTTGTTATTATTATTTCCAGATCTCTCCTAAAGCCAAACGATAAGTTGAGTTGTACACCTGCATCCTCATCTGCTTCTCTTCGACGAGCTGTGATGCCTGTAGAAAGAGTTCGACGGACTCTTTTTTAAACTGAGTTTTAAAAAAATCTATATAATATTGTGCCTTATTTAATTGTTGATATGACATTATAAATGAAGTTTTTAGTAGAGTACTTACTGTCTGACAGTATATGCAAATATTGTCCTGTCTGGGGTGTGTTATTACCAGAGTTGTTCCAATTTTTTCCTATTCAAAACATCCACATTTTCTTTTTTTTAATTTAACTTAATTCAGTTTAATTGCTCCAGCATGCAACTAATATATTTTTTAATGAAAACTTGATAAAAACTATTTGAAATAATTTAAGTATGTTTTACAGTTGTAAAAGTTCTTATTCACTATTAATATTGTATTTTAGTGTTACTTATTAGTAACACTAAAATAGTTTAGTGTTATGTTATTACTTATATTGATAGTTTTCTATATATGTTTTAAATAATATAGAAAATTTGTTGTTATTATTCACTGACTATTCTTAATAATTTATTAAGTATTGTACTGAACTAGTTAATTACTTAACTGCATGTAATATCCCCCCCCCCCCTAAAAAAAAAGTCCACTCTGGAAAAAAAAAAAAAAAATCTGGTATTTGACAACCCTGGTTTTTCATAGCAATAATAAATTTTGTTATGATCAGATCACATCTTATCTCACCAGATACAAAATTTCGTATACTTCAGGATGTCAGATTATATTTTATACTTTGGAGCTGAGATTCCCAAGCTTCTCTTTGCTGTAGAGTACATTTGAGATGTGGAGGGCTGAAATTCCTGTTGAAACTATGCTCAATAAACCACATGCTCTATTGAGCATAGTTTGGGAAACTCTTCTGTAGAAGGTTGTGACTGTTGTTTTAGTAATGTAGCATCTAACTTAAATGGCTTCCATATTTGTGTCTTACTGTTTCATTATTATTATTTTTTGAGATATTTTAACTAATGTCTCTGGATGTTTGAAAGTTCTTTTTTCTTCTAATGAGCTCCAGCTGTGCAATACGTCTTCAGTGAAAAATAAATTTGGGACCTGCCAACATGTAATGTTTTATCATACAATTTACAAGATGATTGTATATTTATTATATATATATATATATATATATATATATATATTGAGTTTGGACAAAGAAAAGCATCCCCCCCCCTCTTGAATGTTCAGGGTTTTTTTTTTTTTTTATTCTTGTTCTTTTTTTTTCCCTTTAAAAAAATCCTTGCAATTTTAAATGTATACAAAGTGTTGTGGGCTAAAAAAAATTGAATTTATTGTTAAAAAAATACTCATGATAGCCTACGGAGGAAAAAAAAAGTATCATTTATAAACTAGCTTCTACAAATAAAAATATATCCTTTTTTTTGTAGCATATCTTTTTCAGAATTCTTTTTTAATAAAATTGCCTCTAAAAAACAGTTTTATGTGTGTAATAGTAAGAAACGTTGACTATCACACATACACACTCACAATCAAAAGTGTGGGAAAAATATAAATATGCATCACACATAACCTGGAAAATTCTCTGAAACTTCTTTTATATTTAGTTCCTTATTAGCTTTGCAAATGATAAAGGGGACAACAATTTTTTTAATGCATAATATTGTAATGTTTTATTAAAAGTAATTACAGAGATCCTTTAGGAAAGAGACAAACTATTGAATTATGTGCTGGAACATGATTCATGCGAGTTACTAAACTCTTACGCTTGTACAAAACCTCTGTATATTATTTTTGAGCAGGGAGGGTCAAATTTCTTGCATACCATGCTCCAAGTTCTTTTTCTTTCTTTTTTCTTTTCTTTTCTCAGACGAGTTCAGATGCTCCATACAACTCAAGACCTTTTTAACTTCCTTAATTTCCACAGTTGAAGTTGGAAAACATGAATACAAGTAGGCTTTAGTTATGGTGAGGAAAAGTAATAACATGTGAACATGAGATTGAAATTGCTGCTCTCGGGAGAGGATTCTAGAATTAATTTTTCGGATATTTGATTGGAGATAAAAGATCGTTTGATTTTTATGAAAATATATTTTAGAGTGTACAAATGCTTCTTTTTGATGTAGCATCATAAATTATAAGAAATAACATATTTCTGGGCATGAAATTATTTCTTCAAATCTAAATTGTTCTAGTCTTCAATCTGTCTCAAAACAGTAGGTAGGCACAAGGATGCAATGCATTACTTGAAATCATCCAATGCGCCGTGATTTAGCCACCCCTGTTTTAAAGTATGTATTAAGAATGATACAGGTCACTTCTACTTGATAATAATAGATCATGATCAAGCATTTTTACACAAAATGGGTATTTTCTATACATTCACTAAAAAGCATCATTCTCAGAAAATTTACAAATTTTCATCCAAAGTTGGCTGATAATGTCTTAAACTATTATTTATAAATGAGTAATAGGTGCGTTCAATTTATTGAAGAAAAAATATTTTATTCATTTTGATGTATTTAACATTTACTATGTAAACTATTTATTTATAACTTTTACATTCTTCTTCTTAATAATTTAGAACCTAATTTTGCATTTATATTACTTTTAAATAACATGTCTATCTAGATACATTGTTTTATATTTTATAATGAAAATGTATTGTTTAATTTTGCTAAGTTGGCATGTCTAATATAACCCTCTAATCAATGTACACAAAATTTAAATAATTTAATGGTAAAAAAAAAAACAAACTTGCAACTAAGTGATTTTATTAAGATTATTGAAATTGTTTAATCTGCAAATTTTGTCACATTTAAATTTTATATAAAAATACTTGTATCATTTTATGTAATTATGTAGAAATGAAAAGAAATAACTTATTATTTAAGTAACTTCAACAAAATTTTAAATAATAATAACTATAAATGCATACAGGAAAAAAATGTACCACTAAACTTTTCATGTTATAACACAATCAAACATTGATTCTATAAATCTTTAAATGCAGCATTACTGCCAAGGACCAAGAGCACATTTGGGAAGAAACAAGGTGATCATATGCTGTATTTGTGTTTAATTAACAATTGTGTTGCTATAGACTAGTGTACAGCCTAACAAAATACGTTATAGAGAAAGATTTATATCTTTAAAAATGTTAACACTTTTTTAATAATTATTAGTAATATTAAACAGGGATTGCACTGGCTTCTCAAGTTTTGGGATCCCTGGAATTTATATAAGATTAAATATATAGGGATAGAATATTAGCAGTTTGCTGCTGATCCTTTTACAAAAAAAACAAAAAAAAAATGTGAGAAAAGAAAAGAAATTTTTACATATTTCACATATCTGTACTAGTAATCCAATACATGCCATTATTAAATGTATATAGGAAACTTGGTATATTCATCAAAGTATAGTCTGTACAGAAATGTCATAGCATTGTTTTAAGAAATGTCTTTTTTCAAATGAATTCTAAAAATAACAGTTTCGTGTTTAAATATCTGTTTAAGATAACATAGTTGTATTAGTACACACTATAAATTACCTGTGTACTGTGCAAGTATGTTATAGAAAAGGATATTTTGGCTATGTTCCCCATCATCTAGAAAAAATTTAGATTTATAGGATGTAGAGATTTAATAATTGTGTTTTTTTCTTGAAATTTTAATACTTGATGTTCTATAGCACACGAGTGTGGTCTTTTGTAAGGTTATATTTAATATTTTAGCATTTTTTAATGATTCTCTAGCATTTTGTTAAATTGAGAATTTACCATATATACATTATTTTTGATATATTTTAGAAGTACATTTTAAAAAAGTATTCACTTATATAGTTTTAACTATCAAATATAAAATTTAATTTTAAAATAAAACTTATTTAGTCAAATTAATTGTAAAAACATAAAAAGAAGCAATAAAATGTTTTCAATAAATTAATTTGGTACTTACGTATTATCCCGGCAGTCATCTGTGCCAAACTATTTTTACATCAAATGTGCTGGTAAACTGTTGTCAATTGTATTCTGAACCATTATTAATTTCATGTGTCTGCATATTATCTTGGCAAAAAATCGCTCATCTTGGCAGACCACCGGGATAATACACAAGTACCATTATTTTTTATAAGTAGGTGAAAATTACAAGTAAGCTTATGAAGGGTGTAGATGCAAAACTGACACTTTCCACTTTTCAAGTTCTTAGAAAAATGCAAAAAATTGATTATTATTAATAAACATGATATATCACAAAGTCTTAAACCTGTAATAAATTCTGGAAAAGCTAGAATTTAAATTTAAATACTGCAGAACCCCTTTCATCTGTCCTCGACTGGCTTGTCACTCTGGTTGATCCATCCGTGCTCAAGCTGAACTTGTCCTGACTCGTCGGTGACTTATCACCCAGATTACATATGTATGTAAAGTAAATACCTACAGTTTTCTCTTTTTCAATGTAATAACAGCTTTTGTGCCGCTTATTGAAACCTTTTTACTGTAGAGAACAATACATGCAGTCATTTTTAAGTTCAGAGATTGTTCATTTTACTGTAAATCTATTTTTTCTTATAATCCAACCTTTTTTTGTGTTCCAACCATACCAAAGGTGATGGATTAGAGGGGTTCTACTGTGTGGGTAATGTTATTTATAAACAAAAATAGTTATGAATTTTTAAAAAATCAAAAATCTGAACATTAATTTTTATTCTGTTATTTTGGAGTGTAATAAACTACAAAAATTAACTTACAAAAAACATGTATTAAAAATGTTTCTTAGTTGTTTTTTAAAAACATTGACAGATATTAAGAAAATTGTCACACGATCCTTTTCAAGCCTTCCTGATTGGTTGGATTTAAAGAGTGTGAATTTTGCTGCAAAACAGATGTTAGATAATGTCCGTTATGCATCAAAATGGGATTTTTAGTATTTTTTTACAGCCCTTATGTGTTTATTATGGTCCAAATCACTATAATAGCCATATTCGCCTTAAAAAGACAAACATCATAATACGAATAACTCAGTTCCTTAAAAAGTGGTTAATGTGACTTTGGTTTCTACACCCTCCATATGAACATTTCTGTATCATTGCTAAAATACATTTGAAAATATATCAAGTTTCTAAAAGAGCTTAATTTCTCCCTGAAAAACTTCAATCGAACAATTTTATATAGGATGTAGATTTATATAGGATACGTATTTAAATCTACTTTTTTTGTGTGCATTTATTTGGTTAATTTAACAAATGCTTTTTCCGCAATTTAACTATATTTCTGTTACATATGTATAATCGTGCTTTTTACTACTACATCAAGGGCAAAGCTAACCTGATAACACTGTTTCATCCTTACAGCATTATGGTTCTGCTTTTCTCAAATAATTCCTTTGTTTTTATAATAGTGTAGTATAACTAAAGTACTTGTAATCTGTGCTAAAATAATTGCTTATTTGTGAAACTTTAAAATATTAAGATTGTTGTCAGTCTTGTGATTAATTACAAGCATTTTCAATGTCTTCAGGTTTGCCCTGAGTATAGATGCTATGCAAAATAATTACCATTTCACAGAACAGTATAATACTTGCACAATTTTTATTAAAATCAAAGTAAAATACAGAGTATCCTAAAAGTTCTCGTACTGATAACATATGGAAACCATTTGGATATTCATATTTAGCTACACATTTCTGCTTCTTTCGTACAATTTATGTTCATAATATATCCCAAGGAGCACAGTAAATTGTGTGATAAGTTCATTTATTTCACTATAATGAAGAAATTAGAGTAGAGAGATGAAGACTTTATTCTTGCACAAAATGGATGCAATGATAAGCAGATGATAAAATTTAGTATTTTGAAAAAAAATCTCAGGCAACGTGTTTAAGTTTGGAGTATGGGAACTTTGAGAACGCACTGTATATATTTTTTATTCATTTTATGCAAGATCTTACAAATTACATTGTACTAAGTAAAAAAGGATTGTGCTATCTAGGTACCAGCACAAAACTATTCCCAATAATGTAGTTTGTAGTCCAGCTGTTATACTGTATAAATGTAAATTGAATTTATTTTTGTGGGAAAACAAAGTTAATTTTGTTATCTTCTGTAGGCAATATGCATTTCTTGTTATAATTTGCATTGTATGATTATGTGCCAAAGTAAAGTACTAGTGAAGTATTATAATATGCTGTTATGTTAACATGTGGTTTCATGTAAATAATTTGTTTAGAATACATGAAATAAATTTGTATCAAAATAGATTATTTTTGTTTTCAGTTTAACCCTTCTTGAAGATTAAAAAAAACTATGTACAGAGAAACCTGTTTAGTGCTGTTTTTTGAGAATAACAAAACTGGTCCCTTTATATGTGGTGGTTATAAAATGAAATTGCGCAAAAGTAGTAACTATAGGCAGGTGGTCTCGAAAGATTCTACTGTATACAAAAAATACTAATAATAAACATTATTTGTCTCTTTTTTATCATATCATTTGACAAGAAAAATCAGTATAATTTTATGGGTATAAGTTATCAACCGTTTAGTTTTAGGGTTAAATTGACTATATGATTGTTAATTGTATGATTGTTTGTGTCTTTCCTGGTGTAAATAGTATGCTAATCTGTTTTGTGTTTGTAACTTTAAAAAATATGTTACATTTTAAAATTTAAAGTCATATCATATAATTATCTTAAAAGCTTTGACATTCTGCCACTTACAACGAACAACTAAAGTATTTCCTAAAGCATCATTTTATTATTTACACTATATTATGTATTTACAACTATACTATTTTAGAATGGTTTAGTAATTGATTAAAGATAAAATATATTCTTGTATATATTAGCTCTAATCTCTTCTTTTTCTTAAGGTTTTTGATCTGTAATTTTCCCGTAACTATATTAAGTATTAGATTATCATAAAGAAATGTATTTTTATAAATATATATGCAATATATATGCATGCCTTGTTAAATGCAATTTTTAAAATTACCATTAAGTGATTGAACATACAGTAAAATACGTTTAACTCAAAACCGCTTAATGCGAAAAATCAGTTAGCACGAAATGACACAGCAGTCTGGACCATAAACTGTGCAATTTAATACTTTTTTTTTTTTTCTTTTAGCACGAAACAGAAATTGTTTAACATGGAAAAAGTTTGTTTTTTATCTTGTAGCAAACATATTTGCTCACTTGTCACTTGCTTACAAGTTTTGCTTACTTGTCGCAAACATGCTTCTAGTTTGCGACAAGTCTGTGGAATAGTTTAAATTCTGGAAATTGGTTCCTCTTCCTTTGGTCATCCTAGAAAGAAGTATCAATAGTATCCATCCAGTCTCTCCCCTCCTCCTAATGAATAGAACCCTTATCTGTACCAAAGATTATTTATAATCCAAAAGATTCTGTGTAGATTCCGATGACGAATCTGACAGTGAAATCAATGAACGATACAGTTCCAGTCCCGCCTACTTCAGCTGCAGAAAATGATTAAAAGTATGCACAGTTATTTAGATGCGCATTCAAACGGAGAGATGAATAAAGCAATCGGAGATCTTGAACAATTTATGGACAATTTAGTGCTGAAAAATACATTAAAAAAAAGATAGTGGATTTTTCTCCCCAAAATAGTATTTTTTTGTACTTACTTTTTGTCCCAATGGATGCAGCCTACTTGTAGTTCAACAGAAGTTGAAATAAAATGTAAGAACATCAAAAATATTAGTGAGGGTTTTTTTTTTTTTTTTTTTTTAACGAATCTTTTAACACAAAATTCTTTTAACGTGAAAAAATATTTTGGTCCTCTTAGTGTTAAATGTTTTTCACTGTATTTTATTTTGATGCAGGAATTGATAAAAGCTTCGTGTATTTCCATGTATATTTGTGTATGCTTTTTATTAGAGTACCTGTTTTGCAAACGTTATAACTATTTTTATGTAAATATATTGTTCTATATTAATCATGTTGCTCATTTGCTGCAACAATTTCATAACTCAAAATTCATGATTTTGGGGTAAATGCATTTGAAGTTTTATGGATTTCAAATATTAAATATTCTATTAATTTTTGGATTTTAAAAGATGTAATACAAAATAAAAAATGTGACAGTTTAGTCACTGTTCTAAAGAATTTTATACAAATTTCACTATAGAACAGCTAACTTTCATCAAAGCTGTGTTGGAATTAAACACTGTAGAGGAAATATAGTTTTGCAAAAATGACAGTATTGCCATTCCATTGGCAAATTTTTAAACTTCAGAAATGACACTTTACTAGTTAAAAGCTCACATATTACAATTGTCCATGTGGTATTAGCTCAAAAATCATGATTTTCTAGTTATGCTGCTATTACAGCAATATCTTTAATTTTGTGATAAAATCACTTTAGTCAATAATTTATGCTTTGTTTTTATTTTTTAAACCAACATTTTTTAGTAAGTGTCATTTTTACTGTCTGTAGTTGTGAAGAGATTTATATATATATTTCTTTAATCCATTATTATTGTAGCTCTGTTGGTTCAAGCAAGCTTAGATTTTGTTTTTAAGAGCCCTTAAATGAATTGAATTTTCATTATCCCTAGATTTAAATTTTGGAAGTCAAATTTTTGTTTCTTGTCAGTGAAAAAAAGTCAGTGCATGCAAAACTTTATTTTCTAGATACTAACAGAAAAAATCACATATATTAAAAAAAATTTCAATAAATTAAAAAAGAGAAGAGTTTTATTAGTACACAATATACAGCAAAATGTTGGTAAAATTACTGTCAGACCTGTTTAACATATGGTAGGCAGGTTCCATAATTACTAACTTCCAAATTCAGTGAACTCCAAATTTATAAACATATTCAGCAATAATATTAAGCCCAACATTGCTATGATTTTTTTTTTTTTTTTTTTTTTTGTGCGATTCAACACTATTATAAAAGAAATAAAATAATACCTACTTTGAAAATATGCATGGAAGCTAGTTAATAATAATAATAAAAATTAAATACCATAGAATAAATATTTTAGAACTTTAAAAAAATTATTTAAATCAAAAATTTTTTAACTATATAATAAAGTCTACAATTTGTCCATTAGAAAATTGTTAAATGTATAGTTAATTTCATTAGTCAAGTGATTAAATTAGAAAGATGTGTCTAATAATATCACAAACAATTGTTTATCAAGGGTACCCAGATAAGACTGTGAGGAGACGTACATTTAACGGGATCAGAGTGTGTATGCATTTATATACACAGCTATATTTTAATAATTTTAAATGTACATTAGAAAAGTCCTTAAAAATGCTGGGATAATGATTTCAAACAAAGAGAGAAACATGTTTTTCTTGTTTCTTTTAATTGACTCCTGTAATCATATTACAGTTGAAACTGTCCAAGGCGATCACCTCCAGATAGAGCAAAACTGGCCCACTTACAAAGATAGTTAAGTATGGTAGCTGTATAGGGAAATTGCACAAAAGTGGTCAGTATAGGCAGGTGGTCCTTTTTGCAGGTTCTACTGTATAAGAAAAAGTATGCACTATGTGGTTTGGATTCATTAGTACTGATTATAATTAGTAACAAGTCAAGAAAAACTGATTTTCTGCTGAGCTTTTTCTCCCTGGTCCTATTTAAAAAGTTTTTATATGTATAAAAAGGAGAACTCTCTCTATCGAAAGTAATTTTTATATTTTACTTTGCTCATACTTCTTTTCCGCTTGGAAAATATATGAATATGTTACTGCTATTATTACTAAATATTACTGTGTAAGAATTAAAAAGTCGAGCATTATTTTATTCATGTTGATTGTTTTAAAATTTGTTTTTAATGTTTCAAAAAATATTAGTCATGTTGCAATGTATTTTTGTCAGGGCAAGCAGCTGGAGTTGGCATAATCTTTTTGTAATGTGTTGCATAATTGTATTTAATTGCACAGAAATTATGAAATCTTTTAAATTAAAGAAAAAAATGATAATTTTAGTTCCTTATTTATTTTTATTTGTTTATACTTATATATTGCTTTTGTCAAATTAAATATTTTTCAATGGATTGTATTAAGTTAATTTGAGGTATCTGACCCCATTTAGAATGTTTTTACTTTTCTAAAAGCAAAAGCATAGTACAGAAATAATCAAGTTCCTCCCCCCCCCCCCTTCGCCTTTAATAAAAATGTAAAAAATATGTTATTTTAAGCGAATTGAGAAAAAATCTGAAATGTTACATGAAAAACTGTTTGCAATTTTATGTAATACCAAAATGAATTACATTTCTTAAATGTAGCTAATACACCAAAATCTTATTTTAAACAAAGTTATTTTGACTAAATTAAAAAAAAACTATCAAAAATTTTACTTGCAGAAAAACTTTTCAAAATTTTAATGCAGCTAATAAACTAAGATTTTGCATGTATACTAATAAATGAAATTTTTTATCAAAAAGCGTATGTTATGCACAGGGGCGTAGCCAGAAATTTTTCATGGGGGGTTATGACTACTACAACTCATATATATGTATACGCGTGTGCAATAATGTAGTGAAGAATATACATTTTGCATGCAAAAAATTCCTCATGGGGGGGGGGTTATGACCCCCCTAACCCCCCCGTGGCTACGCCCCTGGTTATGCAGTATTTGGCCTATTTAGAGTAGTAGACTTAGAACAACACTCTGTATTTTTTATATTGTCATACACTAGAGACTGACAAATGTTTTAAGTTTTTTGGAGAAAAAAAATAAATAAATCACATGTCACCTAGAAGATTATTATTAGTATTATTTGTCCAGCAAACTTGGTGACAATTTTGTTGTATCCTTGTCATGCAATGAACAGTCTTATTCCATGCTTCAAGTTACCATTTTTAAAACAATAAATTCTGTGGAGGGAAAAAGTCATCCCATATTTCTATGTGTTTACTCTTATTAAGCAATAAAAATTTCTAAACTTAAATTCATTATAATTTAAAACCTTTATTTCACCCATATTTTCTTTTTTAAACAGCTTACAACATTTTACTTATATTGGTATGACATTGTGTTCAAATATATTAAAATTAGTAGAAGAATGCAACTGAAAATCTGAATCTAGATAGTTAAAGGTTGTTAGCATGAACTATGCGACATTTTTTATAGTGCATTTATACAAATATATCAATTATTTTTGTTAATATTTATTCCATGATCAACTGTGTAATATAGTTAATGAATTTGTGTATAATAAAAGAAATGGAATGGCTTTATGTGTACAAAAAATGACTTGTCAGATATTTATTAATTGTAACATTACAGAAGTTGTTTTTATGACAAAGTATTCAGGATTAGAAATATCTTTTGTAATTATTTCTATTTAGTACAAAAAAAAGTGTATCTTATATACAATTACATAAAAATACTGTATATGATAAAAATATTTTTTGAATTTATAATTTATGTTGTAAAAATTAAACTGTTGCACAGTAGTAACTGTTGCACAGTAATTTTGTGAAGCTGTGCTATAAATTTAATTGTTAATAATTGGCAATTATTTTTTTTTATTCTGTAATGTTATTTTTTTTTTAATCATTCCTTTTATTTTGTTTTTGTGTGATAAGAAACAGTCATTTTATTTGTTTATTTTTAACTATTTACAAATCCATATAAAAATTGTCTTGACATTTTACAATTAATATTTATATGTATAAACTTTTTCCCCCCTCATTGTGATATCTTAAGTACTCAGCATAAATTTATTAAGTTTTTAGATTTTATTTTTACCATGTCAGATTGTTTTTGCTTTTCTCTAATAACATGAATGTATACAATGTATTGTACAAATTTTGCTTTATTAAAATGTATGTGCCTTTAGCATGGTCATCTTATTATTTAGCATTTTTAGTCTTTATATCATAGTTTTTATAGACTACTTAAAGTGGAAAAATACTCTTTTTGAGTGAGGGATATTGTCAGATTTCAAATTTCTCTATTTATACTTTCTTGATAGACTATTTTGATTTTTATTAAAATGTCCATAAACAATAGCAATTAACCCTTTCTGGTGCAAGCAATTTTTAATCACATTTTACAGTTTTTGCTGATTCCCAGAGTGATAGTTAAAATTCCGACATTAATTTAATGAAACATCGATGACTTTTCTGTGAAGTATCAGTCACACTGGTGAAAAATGTGCATAACTCATAATAATGCCATTCTGTGCAAATCTCGTTACCATCTGGTGAATAAAAGTAGGAAAATTGACTAATGCTTCTGAATTTTTGACATACACAGCATGAATGTTAAAATTATGTGGCTAGAATGTCTAAACACTGCTCACAAAAGGATTAAGAAATGGTTGTTTCCTAATTTGAATTTTTCAGCAGTTGTTCTTGTTTTTTAAAGAAATCAAATATTTTGGTTATGGTAATAATAAAATAAAATAAAACGGTTTTTAATTTTAGCAGTTTTAAAACAGGTATCACCTCTGGAAGTGTTTGCGAAAGATTAAATGCTAAATTTAGAAATTCTCCCCTGCGAAACAAGCTGAAAAGTGACAAATATGTAGTTTAAAGAGAGAGAGAGAGAAAGAGAAAAAAAAACCTTTTTTTTTTCTTTTTCTTATTCTATGAGTTTTTAAGCATGAAATGAAATTAAAACTTAAAAGCTTCAACTTAAAGGAGGGGGAACTTTGAGATAAAGATGATTTGTGTTAAAAAAGTGAAATTGTTTTGGTATTTGATGAAAACTACAAGATGAACAAATATTCAATATGAGAGTTCAAGTTATTGTGAGTTCACTGTATTTCACTAATTTGCCCTAAAATACCTCCCTGATAAAACTCTTAAATTCTCAATGCAAGAACAAAATAGATGGAAATTTCAATTGATTGGGTATTTAATCTATCAATATTTTTCTCATACAGCCAAAATTCCCTCCCTCCTTAATATTAGTGCCCCTAACAAATGTTGAGGTTATCAGCTTTTAAAGTGATCCCTGAGATGTTAAAGAAATTATTATCTCTAAAGTATATATAAGTATTCCAGCACTTCTTAAAGTTAGATAAAGATTTTCAAAATGAGAGAGGACATAGCATCCTCAATTTAAAATCTTTAGCTGGTGAACGAGGGAAATATTTGAAACTGCTTTAAAAATAATACTGAGATTTTTTTTTTTTTTTTTTTAAATTCCATTGAGTTTTACTGATGTGTATAATGCAATCTCTTAGAGTTAATAGATGGAAATCCATAGTGTCAGACAGATTGAGATGGAAAAAACTGACTGAGATAGCCTTGAATGGGAACCAGTGCTTGGAAAGAAGGAGTATAATCAGGGTATCTGCCTCCTCTCAGGAAAACGGGAAATAGGTCAGGAAACTCTAGAAAAATCCTGGAAAATGCAAAATGGGTCGGGAAAATTCTTGGAGAGAACACATTTTTCTTGATATAAAATTCCTTGGCAGGTTTATTTATGTTTCTCTCCAACTCTAGAAAAAGAATCAAGAAAATGAAAAAGATGATTTACGTTTAAATAGAATAAATGGTTCAGAATGTTTGTGGGGAATGCAGTACTCATACCAGTTTTTCATTCTGTATTGAGGTGCTTCTTGTGACGGAAGGGTCAAAAAGCTATCTGAAGTACACAATAGTAATATAGAAGTACGAATATATCTTCTCTGGTTGGTAACTTGGTACAAGGTAATTCTTTCTATATTCCCAGCTCTTCTAAGAGCACCGATTTTGTTGCATGTCCTGTTGCAGACAGTTTCACTCTATTCAGAATCGTAGCAGTGCAAGGGAACCACCTTTTACCTTTTTTGACAGTAAACTGAAAGCACCATCTATCTGAAACGTTAAACTAAATGCCGTTTCAATGAAATATCTCGTGCCTGGTTTAACCGAATGCATCGCCATCACTCGGCAGGCAAACCGGCGCTAGTTGTCTAGAGCACAGTTTGTGTATTGCGCCCAAGACAAAACGACAGCATAACGTGTGCAATGTATCAAATTATTCGTAAAGCCATTTTTGGGGATTTACTGAGCTTCTCTGAACATTTTTTAACATATAAAAGAGCCAAATTATTTTTAACAAATAAAGTTTGCTTTCTACTTAATTTTTTCAAAAAACACATAATTTTCAGATATTTATAGATTTCAAGCTCGATGTGCAATTCCTAGAAATTGTCGCAGCCGCTCCAGATTTTGCATACGCGTTATTCATAACAATATGCAACTCCTAAAACCTCGGGAGCCAGATAATTTGGAAAAGAATTTTTTTGGTGGATATTTTTAAAAAAGCCATATTTTTAAAAAATTTTGAAATTTCAAGCTCGATGCGCAACCCCAAGACGTTGGCGTTGAACATTCAAATTCTACGCACATCTTATTTATATCAATATACAACTTTTGAGACCACAGGAGAAAAAGATTTCGAATTTTTTTTTTTTTTCGATCCACTCTAATGACCAGTGATAAAATATAGAAATTTTCACTACTATTGCTCTGTATTTTTCCAGATTTGAAGTGTAGTAGACCAAAAGATAAAAATTTGTGTTTGAAATTTGACGTCTGCATTTAAAATTGCCATCTAGGCATATCACATTAGTGCCATCTTTAACAACTCAATATTGACCAGTATCACAACTAGTATATGTGTTAAATTTGAACTAACTTATCTTACATAAAACTCCAATTTGTTCCTACCTAACTTAAGTGCATCAATAACTATATTCCAATTGAAAATTTATTTCAAGTAAGTTGTAACAAAATATTCAAATATAAAAAGGTGATGGCATTGTTGAGGGATTTCCTGAAGTAAATGGTCAAGACATTTTTTCTGCAAGCTCCAAAAAGTCTAGAAATTGACTTTCAGAAATTTAGTAGACACCCTGATAATGCAATCTACTAGCATTTTCACATGGGCGTAACTTGGGCTTCAAAACTGGGGGGGGGCAAAAGTCATTTTAAAGAAAGTCCATATATGCGTGCCCGTACACACATACACATATACATACATATATATAAAACTATAAATTCGGTCTTCGGGCCTCGTCAGGGGAGACCCCCCCCCCTAATTTTTTAGTTTCATTATTGCCATATTAATACGATATTAATTGACTATGTCATTTTATCTCTCACCCCTGTTTCTTTTATTCTTCCTTTACATTTATTTCCTCGACTGGAAGTAGGAGGGTTTCCTGATCTTTCTTTGCAATTAATTGCAAACGTGGGTCGATGATAATTGAAGTAACTTATATAATTTTTAGTATCTATCTTAACACACCAAAAATTTTGCTTTTCGTTATTGGATATTGTTGAGAGAGCTTTAGGCGAGTAGGGTTGCTGTATTTCGCCTGGTAACCCTATTGGCGAGTCATCCAGCCATAAGAATCCCAGACTGTTAGGCTTATGTTTAAAATGATTCTTTTTTCCACTTTCACATTCTCTAGCCCAGTGCCCGATGAGTTCACACCTTTTACAAGTTATTCTTGATGCATCCTTAATTTTATGAGTCGGCTGGACCGAGTATTTTCCATAATTTTTATTTTTAGACGCAGGTTTTCTAGGAGCAGCCACGAAAGCACCCGAGTCTTCCGCTTGTCTGTCATCGTTACGCCTGGCATTTGATTCTGAGTATTTCTGGCTTCGGAAGCTCATCTCTTGATTCCATAGCACATCGGAAATTGTCGAAAGTAGTAGAGAGGCTATATATCAGCTTTACAGTCAGCAAGTCGTCGTCTATTTTAATATCCATTTCTGAAAGTTTGTCCACTATGTCGAAGAATTTTCTCAAATGGTCGTGAATTTTTTTAGACGAGTCGGGTATCTTATATTGAATTAAAGATTTCATTAATGCAGCTTTACGAGCAGGTCCTTTAGACTGATAGATTTCTCCCAGTTTTTTTCAGACATCTGATGAAGTATCACAATTTTTTATTTGTTTGAGTTCAGATGGCGATATAGATAGAATTATATCTGCTTTTGCTTTTTCGTCCATTTGGACCCGCGTATCCAAAAGTCTTCTTGCGATTTTTCGTCATTTTCCAAAACTTCAGGTTTAGGCTTTGAACCTGATCCATAAATCCAGCCATAACTCTTTATTAAAAGTGCATTCATTTGCATTTTCCATGTTTCGTAATTATCTTTATTCAGCGTTTCAATTCGCCAAGTTCCAGTCGTCATTTGAAGATGAATGATGCAGCCTTTAAAGGAACGTTAAATATCAGCAAATAAATAAAAATTAATCCATCTGGTGTCCATAGCCTTTTAGAAATGTTAGCAGAGTCATGGCACAAACATAGTAAGCGTGGGATTTTAACATAACATTTTATTAGAACGGAAGAAACAGGCACATCACATAACAAGGTAACATCAAGAAGGAAAAAATTATAGATTTATTTGTGTTTGTGGGATTACAGCCGATTAGCTACGCGTGGGCTAGGCCGATGGGTGGGGTGCCCTCCGTGGCGGTATTTCTAAGGGGTCTTAACCCGTGTTTACACTAAGTGAAAAAAGTATAGAAGAAGTAAACAGTATGCGTGCGCGAGCACAGTTACAGTTAAGTAGATAAATGTTTATTGAGGGATACAGAATTCAGGAGGATAAGACATTGCACAATAAAAAAAAAATAAACAGTTCAATACTCAAGAATTTAATCTTACTTTTACGTAGCATTTAAGTAGATAAATGTTTATTGAGGGATACGGAATTCAGGAGGATAAGACATTGTGCAATAAAAAAAATAAACAATTCAATACTTAACAATTTATTCTTACTTTTACGTCGCATTTTTGGGACAATTTTCAATAAAGGGGGTGAGAGATAAAATGACATAGTCATTAATAAATCATAAAATATTTCTTCTATAACAATGGAAAAAATATTGTACTAAAACGGATGAAATTTGAGAGTTATTTTCAACTCTTGAAAACAAAAAGTAAATAGTGCAATAAGTATAATTAATAAAATAGATAAAAGGGCTTACTTTTTCCCCCTTTTATCAAAACAACTCCACAGCCACTGGTATCACTGGGGACTGAATCAGTATTTAGCGGTAGAGTCTGTGTGTACGTCCGAAACAAAGTTCATTGGAAGGATTGGAAATTGCAAATCTATGTGTTCACTACTAAAAAAAAAAAAAAAAAAAAAAAAAAAAAAAAAAAAAAAACCTCGGACACTAGACATTAGCAGGGCTTGACTGTCAAGAAACATTTGACGGTCAAAAACTGAAGCGGCCGACTTTGATTTTCAAAAGGTCTTTCCAATAAGTAAGAAGAAGCACCATTTTTAATTTAAACAAAACATTCTCCCTTTCAAAGCGCAACTATAATGGATGTCTTCTCCTTAACGAATTCCTGACAAAAAACCCCAAATGATCAGTACATTGTAGTTTTTTCTCCAGACTAATACTTTATCTTTATTTAAAATTTACGGATTTGACAAGAAAATTACGAAAACTACTTACCTGTACTCATACACAAAGCAAGTTAGTATTTCACTGCAAGATACAGATATTCGGCTGGTAAAATTCATTTAACTTAACCAAACTTGATGCACAGACATCATTTATTTAGCTTAGCTCTTTGTAATCCATTCTTTGCAGCTCATTCAATAATCCCTCCAACCCTCTTGGACATCTCCCGTTTTCTTCGTCGGATATTTTCCCCCCAACCAGGTAGCGAAAGATAATCAACAGACTTGAAATATAAAACATCATGTTACATACAAAAATTTTTAAAGCTCCATTCTCTCACAAAGTCAACATGCTTGCTGGAAAAACTGGTCCTAGTCTATTTAAGTGAACACAGATGTGACTGATATTTGAGTTAACAGGAGATAAAAAGGGCCGCGTTCGGCATTTAAATCACTCCAATTTTTCACAGAATCTTAATGGTCATTTAGTGATGACATGTTCTTAAGTTTTGTTTGTAGGTCCAGAAAAACGATCATTTTATGCCTTGTTAAAAAAGCCGCTTTTCTTGCGAGGCTTGAAATACATTACAAGAAACTCATTGCACTGCACATTTTCTATTTTCTGTAACCTCTCTTCCCGCGGCACTTTCTTTAATGTTAGCGACCTGTTAAATTTACAGCATTCTGAGTTCAATGTTCGTGTTTTTCCTTGACTTGGACAGAAAATTTTAAATTTTTAAGAGTCCAGTACGTTATTTTTATTTATTTTTTATTTTATCTTTTATTTTTATTTTATTATTTTTTTTTTGGGGGGGGGGGAGGGGGTAAATATTTTTAGAAAAGTAATGTGGACATTTAATAATTTGAGGAGCTGGAACGACTTTTAGCGTGATTTCATTAACCAAAAGCTCGGCATAAGCGGGGGACAGGTGTCGATACAAACAAAAATTGGGTCCGTTTTGTGGCCCTTTCACAAAATTACAATCGATTTAAACGGAACCCCTTCACAAAAATACAGTCGATTAAAACTGCCCTTTATTGGCATTTTACTCTACATTTTAATGTGTTTTATCAATTAACAAAAAAAGTGACTTTTATTAAAATTTGGTTTGAAAATTCACAAAAATAAGTGCTGAAATTCACAAAATTAAGCATTGAAATTCACAAAAATGTGCAGTTTTTACAAAAATGGGACCCTGGAAAATATTCCTGGATCGACCCCTGATACATTATGTAAGTTTTTGAGTTGACGTTTTCACGAAAATAAAGGGGGGGGGGGGCATGTAAGTTAGGTGAATGTACATATATTATGTACTACAGAAAACTAATATTCTGATATATATTCTTAGCTAGACTTTTAAACGAATTTTTTGAAATGCTAGAAAATAGAATTATATGCACATCAGCAGATCGTTATAAACAATAGCTGTGAACGTTCCCCTTCTGTGCCGAACGTTGCTTCTCCCTATGGTCTCGGGAGCAACGCTGTTAGTAGGAAGTAATGAGGTAGGAAGTGATAGGAAGGTTAGTAGGAAGTAGGTTAGTAGGAAGTGATTTGTTGCTATATTTTTCTAATGCATGAAAATCTAAAAGGGTTAAAGGTATCGAAATACTGACTTAGATAGTACTGCGACTAGAGTTTACGTCTCTCACGACGAACCAACTAGAATGGTCCTCTTCCATGGAACCATAATTCATTTTGGAGCCCCCTACCAAGTCTGGGGCACGTGTCCCTAGTTGACCCTGGCAGCAGATATAAATCATAAAATCGCAGACCGTTTTTTGTTCTCTTAAACTGTGTTGCATTTGAATTCGCAATTCGTTGTCTGTCAAGTCCAAGTAAGTTGGGCACGATCATAAAAGTGTATTGTCTCTCTGCTACTGACCTTCAAACACCAAAATTAGGTTCACTAAAATGTAAATGAGAAACTCGCCCCAACCTGCTACAGGGCGGCAACTAAAGGGGGGCGGGTAAGCGGGGACAAGCACCGGGAGACATTCTAAAAAAAAAAAAGGAATGCCAAAATCAGTTATAGTTTCTTGAGATGGGGCGATTCTCCATGCGAGGGGGCACACGACACTAATTATGGTTTGCCCCGGGTGACATAAACTCTAATTGCGGTATTGCCTGTGAAAATTGCCCCCTTTTGCCCACTATTTGCAGCAACAGGTCTTTTTTTCTAACACTAAACAATTGATTTCAGACAAGTTTAAAATCGCTGCCCCTTGATTTTTGCGTTCCTGAGAAATTAACTAGCTTGGCCATTTGGTAGAATTTGCCATCGTCCCTGTTGGGTTGAAAAGCTTCTCTATTCTTTTGTTAATTTTTGCAGGATATTTTTTTTTTAAGAATCTGATAATATATTTGGGTTATAAATACATGATCTGTGTTCAAAATCATAACTTTGCCCCTGACTTTTTAGACTAGGGGGACAATTTTTACAACTGCAGGGGCAATTGCCCCCCCTTGCCCCCCCAGATTACGCCTATGCATTTTCAGACACATAATCATATCTGAAATGTCCCACAGTAGCCTAGTTGCTAAGCTCCTTTCCCATAAGAACCCGCAAAGTAGAGCAGCACCGGCTTGGCCAGAGTTTGGATGAAAATTTCTCTTGGATGAACTGCTGTGGAGAACCGTGTGTGTGTGTTAATGGGAGCTGGTGCAAGTAAAATCTGTTCATGGCTCCTATGACCTCCATGTTCAAACTATACCTCTGAGGGTACCGATTTCAGGTGCTAGATCTCTCATCTGCAATGGGTTCAAAATTAGGAGACCACTCATAAGGGGCAATGTTATCTGTTTAATATGTGCCCCCATAATGAAATTAAATATTACATCAATTACATCACATTCGGAACCATAAACATTTTTTTATACATCTGTGGCCCTTGTAGCAGTCAAGCCTCCAGTAGACCACTCGCAGTCATTAGAAAGAAAAAAAAAATCTGAAGTAAGTGTAAATCAATTAAAAATGAACCAGTCAAAATGCTGCAATTGAAAAAAATGCATAAACTATGATATAATGCAATTACATATATATTTGAATAAATTCTTTCTGGATATAATTGATGGATTTTACATATTATAGTCAGAAGGATAATCTTTACCTTAGAGCAACTAAAGTATATTAAGTTTAGCCTTCCATGCTAAACTAAACAGTAGACTCCATTAACACGGCGTAAAAATTGCGATCGTGTTCCCTATAACACGCTTCAAGAGACGTGCATATTGTCTGTTTTTTCTAATAGTGGTGTACATTAAGCATATCTGAAAGAACTTTTGTATGATTTATTTTATTCTATTTCATCTTGAGAAATAAAACACTTTATTAAAATAAATCTGCAAATTTAAACCCAATTTAATTTAGAGGAAGAGCATATCAGTTATCTCTGGTGTAATTGCTCGAATAAGGTGTGAAGAGGTTGAACAGCATGGTTTACACTCCAGGTGGAGCATAGCTCAGGACCTGTACAACATGGATCCCTATAACACAGAATGTACAGTGTTATGGGGGGTCTACTATATTGCTTCAGACTCGCGAAATTTGTACAAATTCAGAAATAGAAACTAAAGGGGAAAGAGTAATTATCTGAAAAAAGATGCATGTTAAAACCAGTCTCTATCACTCTTTAATTTAGAATAAAGCTCAATGCATCAGAATTGCATTTTACTTGCAAATCATATCCCTTGCAATCTTTGGTGGACCCAGAGGGGAGACATAAGGCCACGTCCCCCCCCCCTCTCTCATGAACTAAGTTTACACTATAGAAGATTATTTGATATCTATAAGAAAAAGGATAAAAAATAATGTTGTGCCCCTATCAGATTTTTTCTTCTGGATCTGTCACTGCTCGCAATAAATTGAATGTAAACTAATTCTCTTTGCAAACATAACCCATGAATCATAACAACCCATGACCTTAATTGCATAAATGGATCATTATATAATTTAATGCAATGTGTCCCAAACTTTATATATTTGCTGAACAACAAAAACATCAAAAACATTTTGCAGATCAGCATCAGCCAAAATTGATAAGTAAAGATACAGAATTTTCGAAAAAAAAAAAAAAGTAAATTTTGCTAAAATTTGCATAAACTACTTATAAAACATTTTTTTATAGACTTAAATTTTTTATACACCTGAAATTTTAAAATTTTACTAAAATTCATATAAGCTACTTATAAAACATTTTTATAGACTTCAAATTTATATTCAATATCAATTAAAAGCTAACATTGTTGTAATTTCAACATTTGAGTCTTTTAGAGTCGTTCTTTTATCTGTAACGACGGCATTATACATACTGAAGAAGTGCTCTGCATCTACGCTATTAGTCGGGCTCCAAATGCTCTGTAAAGCTGCTTCAGCGAAGGTTGGAAAAGAGCATTCATTAGCCGACAGTATGTCCTTAACGTTGGGATCTTCATTTCTGCTAATTGATTGCAGCAACATTAGGCGATGAAAGTGAGTATATCCATCCATGACTCGTTGTGCAGAAGTGCTCTGAAGAAAGGAATTTTAAAGGAACTTTCGAGCAATATATTTTGATTCAAAGTGGTCATACTTGCAGCTATAGATGGGCAAAATAATTGACCAATGTGAAAGTAGGCTTGATTCGTTGAATTTAATTTCATGTGCAGAGAAAGTTTATTCAAACTTTTTTCAGATGTGGATTTTTAGCATTGTGCTGAGATCTGAATCAACTTCTTCATAATTATTTAGGAGCAAATGCGACATTTTCTTACCGAAGAACTTCCGACTTTGTCGTTCAAGAGTTGCTTTTAGGTCTTCTAATTTGTTGTGCAAATGGATAACTAGAGCCTTCCAATTCTTCACTTAATTTCGGGCACAACTCTTATGAAACTTATTTGTATCTTTAATTTACATTTGAAAGATTCTTTAGCATAATTTTATTTAAAATAGCAAATGCTAGAATTTTCATTTTCCCATTCATTGAAAAAATTATGAATATGATCCAAATAATCATTCAAATACAAAACTGCAGTGAGCCAAGAATTCCATCTTATGACAACAGGTGCTGGATGAAGTTTTGCTGGCAGAAATAGAACTTTTTCTCTCAAGTAGCTTAAGCATGAACTCTTCATTTTTCTTGAAAGAAAGAAGGAAGGCTGATTTGACTTTCGCTATAATCATATTCACCTCCTTAAATTCGTTAACAAAAACATCGCCAATAATATTTACACTTTGTGAGTCCAACCCTAGTAATGAAGCATATGTTCACCTATAAGAATTTTCAAAAAGATTGAAACAAGCGGACATGTAACGAGCTGAATCTGACAACAGGCCTTTTACTTGAGTGTAATCGATTTCAGTCTTTCAATGTATTGATAATTGCTTGGGAGCATGTTGCTGCATTGGCAGTGTCAAGAAAGTTAACACTTGGACAAAAGACAGTCGTGAGTCAACTTGGAATCTATTGTTTTCAAAAGCACAGCAAAATCACACCGCCCTTCTTTATCTGAAGTTTCATCTGCTATGATCGCAATGAGCTTGTTTTTTAAATGTTCTTTTATATAATCTTTTTCAGATTGTCCACACAGAGGCACAAATTTTCTTCTTAACGTGTTGGGCTCTGGAAGTGCACCTGGCCATGGTACATACTTTTCAAAGTACTCGCACACGGTTGGGTAATCCAATTTATGAAGCAGGATGTTCTCTTTGAGACACATGTTTACAATATCTTCCACAAAAATATTATTTTCCGTTTTTGCTTCTCAAACCCACTGAAAATGGTAGACTGCTGTTTAGCTCCTGCGGTACCAGTCGCTGCCGACTTAATTTTCGTATGCATTGATGACAACCTGTGCAACATTACTCAGTGTATCTTTCTTGCCACCCTCCAAACGCATGTTACAATACTTGCACATAAAAATATTTGTGTCCGATAGATACAGGCCATTATCTTCGAATTCTTTCACTTTTTCTTCTAAAGCTTTCTTAGGGCGGTCTATTTTGAAATTTTAATGAAAGTCTGTAGTGGGCTGAAACTCTTAACTCAAGTAGCGTGAAAGGATTGCACGATCTACTCTGGTGCCAATCTGATCGGGAAATTGTATGCACACATGCTCGGCCAATAATTTCTGACTCATCTCCGGGAGAGGAAGCGGCAGAAAAATCATTTTGCTGGGAGATTCAAATATTTCTTATTAAAAAAAAAAAAAAAATGCTACATTTCACATCTATCTGCAAAGATAAGAACTTTTTGCGGAAATTCACAAATTGCTTATATTTAGCATTTATAAGAAAATTTTGCATCTATTTTGAAAAAATGAAAATTCTGTACCTCTAATGATAAGTGCTATTATAACAGAGTGTGCATTTCATTTATGAAGTAAAATGCTATGCATATATAATTTTCAGTTAGAACGACATTTAGTACTGATTGCTTTTTTATAAATGTAATATACTTAGACTAACAATAAAGTTTCATGGTTGATTTGGGGAATATGGTTGGTTATCTACACAAGGGATCTAGGATGAGGGAGGGGTGCAATCCATGGGGGTCACAGAGCTTCAAGGACTGGTACCTGTCTGAGTACCAGTAATTGGGAAACACTGATTTAATAGATGTACACCCTCCAAAAAAAGTATTCGAGCAAGAGAGAAATTTCCTACGTTGCTTTCGTATATTAAAAATTATTTATCATGGAATATGAATTAGGCTATGTATAAATATGACTTTCCATATTTCTATCAAGTTGTGCATTTTTCAAAAACTCAATTATTATTCGCAAATCTAAAATAAGAAATTTCTCTCTTGCTCGAATACTTTTTTGGAGGGTGTACAAAGGAGTTATGTGATGTCCACATCAGAATTTTTTAACGTATGAAAATGGTCCTATGTAAAGACATCCCCCCCCCAATATCACTGTAAATTTCAATGTAACTCCATTTAAGAACTACCTGTGCGAACTAACTAGTTGAATTAACTCAACTAACCAGGATTTCTTTTACAGTAATAAAAAACATGACATAAATTGAAAATTGGACGGAGGGGAGATTCATAAAATGTGTCATAAAATTTATGTCATATTCACAATTTGTGTTATTCTAAATAGCTCCTAAAGATTTTACATTTTAACATTTTCCATCGGATTAGAATAAATAAACTATTTTCAGCTGAACCTCGGAGGATTTAAATACTTGAGAATTTAAAGGTTAAGGGGGTTTGGACTGCAAAAAAAGTTCGAGTTTCAGATGATGCAATCTTACATGCATCAACCATATGCAATATTTTATATTTCAATGAAATATATTTAGCGAATAGTTGCCACCTAGTAGACGAATTTCGTACGTCATTGAAATATTAAATGTTGTATATTTTTACTCATTTAAGATAGTGTCAACTGAAACTTTGATACTTTAAGTAGTATACAGATAAAAGAGTCAAAATTGGAATTGCGAGTTGGATAAAAATACATAAAGCAGATTTTTAAAATAAGTTTCAATGGGACCATCCAGAATTTCACTTCACCTTTAAATGAAATGACCAGATGTCCCTAATCTTCGGTTATACTTGGGCAGTGGCGTGGCGGATTATTGCAAGTTTGTCGGAGGGGGGGGGGGCGGTTAGTTAGGAGATTGACATATACATCCATTTTATGGAAGTAAAATAGGATCTTTTACATTAATTTCTTTCTTCTCGGGGGGGGGGGTCGCCCCCCCTTGGCAATGGAGTAACCAAAGGTGGGTGGGTTTCCCGCCCCAGAAATAAAGGAGGGAGACGGACACGAGAAAAGAGATCTTATAGCTATTTTTTAAAGTTGGTATATACAATTTATATATATATATATATCGAAGGAAAAAATTTGCACGTTCCCTCGAAAGAAAATGGCTGGCTACGCCAATGCATTTTGGTACAAAATTTGAATTATAATAATTATTTCTTCAAAATAAAAAAAAAAAACTCTCATGTTTTCTTCATTTTATAAATTTTAAAAATGCTTTAATTGAATAAACAGATATTTTGAGGGTTAAAAAAAGTTTTTTAAAAGTTATTTTGAGAAGAAACGTCTGTAATTTTTGTTTTAGAATTGGGGACACCATATTGTTTGTCCCCAATTCTTTGTACAAAAATCTGGTACTGGTTATTTTCCCCCCAGATACTTTACCTGTCGTAAACGAGGAGAAGAATGGATTACAACTCAATATACCGTGTTAATAAATATTTTTTGCATAGTAAATTAAAAGCGTTTTCACAAATCAAGCACTTTTAATTAAATATGCATCTGGTCCTTCAGTTTTGTTTTGAAGTTAATCCTTTGCACGAATCATCTAAAATATTGAAAACTTACTACTGTTGAGCCAAACCAAGGGTTATTTTCCTGACCACCGTATATTGTTATTTCAGCTGATATTTTTAAAAATCGTTTTCAGATAACTTTTTTTTTTTTTTTTTTTTTAAAGAAAGAGATTAAAACAAAAATTAGTCTTCTTTCTGTATTGGAATGGCAACATTCTGTTTCATTAAATGTTTATTTTGTTTTTGTCAAATTAATGCCAGTCAGTTCTGTCCTCTCGCGGGGCCGTCGGTCTAGCGGTCTGGAGTTTTGGGCGGTTTTCTCCAGATGTAACGTGAATACGCGCTAGATACCCAGAAAAGTCCTCCCCCAAGGCATTTGACCCCCCCTTGTGTTTGTCCTTTCTTTGACGTGGATTTATAAGCGGTTCCTCGTGACAAGCACACAAATCCGAATACATGTTCCAATAACAACAACAACAACAACATGCCAGTCAATCTAAATATCTCCATAGCAACGGACTGTACCACGACAGTTTGGGTAGGAATGTGAAATTCGGCTTTAATTTGAAGATGTTTAATGCATGTAGTAAGTCGCAAAAAGCAACACTGTCAGGAAATGAGATCGTCGAGAACTAGTAATGATAGTTCTTCTTCCTGTGGTCCGAAACCAGAGAAGACGGATTACCCAAACAATGTACGGATTTTGTTACTAGTGACTACTAATGTTTGTTTATTATTCATTTTAGAAATGAATTGTTCATGTAATGGATTATTTCTCTCTCCATAAAATATGTAGTTATTCACCATATGATTTTGAATAAATTTTTTATGTATCTTTTATGCTTTTAAAGTGTGTATGATTTGCAAGATAATTTATTAAATGTACAAGAATGTTTATTATAATAATTAATGCTAAACCGTGTTAATTGTATTTTGTAATAATCAATAATTTAAAAACTTCATCATTTTATGCTTGGGATATATTAATAGCATTTTAATCCAAATATTTAACTATCAGTTCATTCGAAACATCTCATCACAAATGTTTTCATATGGAGTAAAAATGCTGTGCATCACACTGAAAAATGTTGAGACAAAGTTGACTTACTGCGGTGGGACAAAAATTAAAAACTGCTGCCCTCACTTATCGATCTGAATTTGTGGCCCCCAGAAGTAGAAGCTTGGGGCAGGGACCCTGGCTTTCACCTTTCTAGGTCCGACACTACATGCTGTATTTATGTTGGGTTACCTGCGTATTATCGTGGCGGTCTGCTAAGACAAGCGATTTTTTGGCAAGATAAATGTCGGACACATGAAATTATTGATGGTTTGGAATACGGTTGGCAACAGTTTGCCAGCACATTTAACAAAATAATAGTTTGACAGGAATGACTGCCAGGATAATACGTAAGTACCTTATGTTGTTTAATAAGTTCTTAGCATTATTCTCATGATTGAATTATCCGTCATTTAGTGAAATCACAAAATCTTAATACGCTATTAGCCAAATTGTAATGTAACACCAAAATTTTTTCTTAAAGATATTAAGAAAATATCATATTATATTTGGGCTAATATAGTATAAGGCGAAATACTGTGCATGGATGCTCATGTGATTGTTTTTTGGAGGGAGGCAGATAGGTAGTCCTACCCTAGAAAAGTAGTATATTTTAGTGTTGAAAGCTACATCTATGTTGCTCCACTGCATCAATCATTATTATAATAATATTTTTTCTCGAAAGAGCTTGAGGGGTGGGGGATGGTTACTCCCTACTCACAGGTATGGGTACCCATGATGCTGATTTTTTGTTCATTATGTAAATTTTTAAACAAATCTTTAGCAATATTGATAACAATAAATTCATGAATTAATGGAATGCAAAATATCATATTAAAAATATTAAAAAAAATAAGGCACAGAGATTTTTTGTGAATGAAAGTGGTTAGCACTGTTTTAAGTAGGGAATGCAATCCCGCATTGCTTTTCGCTTTGCGGTATCGAGATTTGTTGATCCTGCGGGATTAATATTTCATTCAACTAAAAATTGATTTCGATAGTGAAAAGTAGGAAAAAGTAAGATTATAAGCTCTATGAAGTTTATAATAATATTTATTTCATAATTAATACAATACCTTAGATCAGGGATGGGCACCACGGGCCAAATCTGCCCCCCCGAAAGGTTTTATCCAGCCCGCGGGCGGAATTTTAGTTAGCCAGTCCGACGGAAATTGAAAGAATATACATATTTATATATATTCTTTCAATTTATATATTAAATATATAGTATATTTATATATATATATATTTATATTATATAGCCATATTAAGAATTATGAAGATGGCTTAAAAAAAATGCATTTTGAATTCGAATGCAGATTTAAAGATTTCAGTGCCATTCAAACAGAATTGGATATTTTTACCATGCCTTTCAACGTAACTTGAGGTCAGATTTGCAGCTTGAATTAATTGAATTGCAATCTAACAATCATCTCAAGCAGTTGTTTCTAAATATGCCAAAGTTAGAGTTTTACAAATCATTATCGAAAGTAAGTTTCCCAAATTGAATACCTCATGCCCAGAAAATAAGTGCTATGTTTGCTTCTTCTTATATATGTGAACAAGTGTTTTGAACTATGAACCTTAGAGAGAATTCTTTCAGAAGTAGACTGACAGATGAACATCTAGCCTCGTCTCTTGGAATCAGTGCACATCACTTTGAACCTCAATATAAGGAACTTTTAAAAATGAAATTGCAATTTCATTCATCGCATTAACATATTTAAATTGTCGTACTTGTATATTGTTCTTAAAATTTTAGAAAAATTTATCTTGGCCTGCCAAACTTTTTTTTTTCGATTTTTGGCCCGCTGCCGAAAAAGTTTGCCCATCCCTGACTTAGATAATATCCAAATTATAGTCATGATATTCATAATAATATACTCTTATTCCTTAATTGCTAAAAAAGACACTGTAAAGAGGCATTCGTCTTCTTAGTCTTTATCTAATTTTGATAGAGAATACAAAAGCGTTTAACAAAATATTTTTTTTCTTCGTGTGAAACCCTGAAGGAGCCGCACATTTTTTAGTGCTTAACTGAAGTTCACCTTTTAAAGACATCACTAGCATGCACGGCCATAGGGTTGTTTATTGAGGAGGAGGACAAGTCAAGGGTCCTGCCCCAGAAAGATACAGTATTGAGTGTTGAAGTACTTCTGCATTATACCAGTACGCAAATCATAACAATATGGGAGCTCGGGGCGAACAAGGTACACACCTGCCAATAGATAAGAACGATCAAGATCACTTGTTCATTTTAAGCAAAAATTTTTGCCCAATTGATGATCGGGAAAGAGGCGTGAAATTGAAATTAAAAAAAATTATTTTTCATTTTCAATCCCACGGGATTACGGTCTTAATCCTGCGGGACCAGTCCCGCAAATATTTGTGCGGGATCCCGTTCCCATGGGATCGGGATTACATTCCCTAGTTTTAAGTTCTGTCATGTTAGAACACAAGTTCTTTATATTAGGGAACTCTTTCTTTTAATGTTATAATTTTTATTAAATGACAGTTTTTTAAAGAATAATTACTGCTTCGTATATATACATATTATTTAAAAAGATACTGATAATTGGATTTCTATTTAAATTTTAGCCAAATAATTATTTTAAGAAAAAATAATACATTTCCTAGTGCTGATAGAATTATGGATATTAGAGAATTAAATAATCTACAGTAGACTTAAATTTTTAAGTCATGATGAAACAAGACACATTTTGAAATTTTTTGTGTTGATAACAAAAATGCAAAGGATGATAGCTTTTACTTGGTTTTACCTTTATTATAGTTTCTTTTTCTTCTTTCAGTGACTGCATATCATTGTAGCGGATTTTGTCGTCTGGCTTTCAGTAATTTATAAAATGTTGAATTTGCAAAGAAGAACTGAACTGTAATTTCTTTTTTTGATTGAGAACCAAGACTGTTTAAAGTACGACTTTAATGAAGGAGTACGCTGTGCTATACGGTGCAGTTGTGCATTGTAATAAAGGATAAGTTTTAATATTTGTACTCTTTTCGCATACTTTTTTTAAATACATGATACTCCAGAAAGAAAAAAATAACATGTATAAGCTGCCTTCTACAAATAAAAATGGATCACTTTTTTTGCAGCATATGTTTTGAAGAATTTGTTGATAAAAATGCTTTGAAGAAACATATTTTGACACACCCTCCTGGAATACCATTTTCTAAACCTAAATATACGACTGAATTGCCACAAAAAATCAATTTTACTAATTCTAAAAAAAGTCATGCGATTAATAATAAATATGAAAAGAAAATCTCACACAAGAATTCACTGCAAAAAGCTAATTTCAGTAAAAGTTCCATTCCTTTGCAAGAAAAACAGGCGATTAATACTTGTGAACAAAAATTTTCAAATCCTAAGTCATCACAAAAAATCAGTTTTGATGAAAACTTCATCCATTTGCCAAAAGAACATGCAAATGAAGGACTCTCGCAGAAAATTGACTTATGTGAAAGTTTCATTCCTCCAAAAGAAACACATGTGGTTAATGCCTCTGAGCAAAACATTTTTAAGCAAGAATCATCACAGCAAGTGGAATTAGGTGAAAGTTTTATTAATTTGCAAGAAAAACATGCAGCTGCTGGTGAACAAAACATTCCAAATCAGGAATTGCCAGAGAAAATAGATTTTGAAGAGAGCTTAATAAATTTGCAAGTAGTAAAGTGCGAAAGCAATGCCTACCAGGAAACTTTTTCTGATCAGGATGTCTTAAAAAACTTATTCCTTTGTCACAAATGTCCAGAGATTCTTTCCTGTGAAAGTTCACTGAAAGAACATTTGCTTATCCATGAAGATGAAAAGCCCATAATGTGTAGACTCTGTAGTGAGGAATTTTTTGATCAGGATGTCTATGATAAGCATTTAGATTCACACACTGACATAGAAAAATCATTTCTTTGTCACATCTGCCCAACAAAATTTTTCGATGCAGGAATATTCGGGGATCATCTTCGATTTCACGAAGAAAATCCATTTGAATGCACTGCTTGCCCAGCAGCTTTTCCTAGTGCAGATGCCTTATCCGCGCATATTACTAGTCATAATCAGAAGAGATTGTTTTTCTGCAATGTTTGCAAGGAAAAGCTTAGTGAAGAGAGTCTCCTTCTGAAGCACCTTTTGTCTCATGAGTGTAAAAAGTTTGTTTGTGATATGTGCAAAAACCGATTTCCTGATGAGGATACTTTGAAGGAGCATATGTCCTTTCATGATGCCCCTATATCATTTATGTGTGAAGTGTGCCAGGAAGAATTTACCAATGAAGATGCCTTTAAAGAACATACCCTAATGCATGAGAAAGAAAATTTTTCATGCGATGTCTGCAAAGAAGAATTTCCGGATGAAACTGCATTTAATGAACATAGTCGGATTCATGAGAAAGTTTTATGTGATATATGTGATGATCCATTTTCTGATGAAGAAACACTCAGTGCGCATGTTTCCACCCACATTCCATTGGAATTTCAATGTTCTATCTGCGAGAAAGAATTTTCCAGAAAAAGAGATTTGAACACACATTTTCGCTGCCACACAGAAGCTAGACCTTTTGTCTGCACTGTGTGCCTGAAGCGATTTTCCTCCAAACGAAGCTTGAAAAGGCACACTGAGCTACATAAACCCACTTCTAGAACTCGTTTTGCATGCGATTTGTGTCCAAAAACATACAGTAGCCAAACGGGCTTGAATCAGCATCGACCGGCCCACTTGAATGCTAAGCCCTACACATGTCACATTTGCCATAAGCAGTTTAGTCGGAGAGGGTACATAATGGTACATCTTCGATCTCATATAAACGAGAAGCCATTTTCATGTCATGTATGTTCAAAAGCGTTCACCTTAAAGGCTAACCGTGACAACCACCTCTTGATGCACACGGGGGAGCGGCCCCATGCCTGCGAAATATGCAATAAAACATTTGTGTTGAAGTGTAGCTTAAAAATACATTATCGGGTTCACAGTGGTGAAAAACCCTACAGTTGCAGCGTGTGTGAGAAAAGGTTCTCTGACAAAAGTAGTGCAAATAGACATGAGCGTACATGTGTCATAAAAAATAAGTGCTGAACAAGATTTATGTTTTAAAATGTATGGGACTTGAAATCTGATATTGTATTATGAAATGAGGGTCTTCTCGACTTTGTAACAGAGCTTTGAACCAGAACCATCTGTAAAAGGTGTTTATAAAACTGATGATTAAAACTTTAAACTGAGTCATGCTTTGTGTGTTATCAAAATTTAGGAATTAGAAAAGTCCAAATAGAGAGAAACAGATAAAAAAGTTATTTTTTTACACTCTAAAAGCCTCTTTTCCTGTAGTTTCATCATATGATTTTAAATAAGTTATTTTTTTATGTTAGTTTTATACTTTTAAAGTGTGTATGATTTACAACATAATTTATTAAATGCACGAGAATGTTTATCATGATAATTAATGCTAAACTCTACTAATTAATATTTTGTAATAATCATCAATCTAAAAACTTCATAATTAGATGAAAATTACAAGAATTTTACTGTTTAAATTTTATTGTAATTCAGTTTTGTGCCGATAAATTTGTTTTTATAATTGGGATATATTAATAGCATTTTACACTAAATATTTAACTGTCAGTTCATTCAAAACATCTCATCACAAATCTTTAAATGTTTCCATATGGAATAAAAAAGCTGCGGATCATGCTGAAAATTTTTTAGATAAAATTGACTTACTGAGGTAGGATTAAAACTTAAAAACTCCGCCCTCACTTACGGATCTGAATTTGTGGCTTCAGAAGTTGAAGTTAGGGTCATAGAACCCGGCTTTCACCCCCCTAGGTCTGACACTGCATACTATGCTTATGCTATTTAGATGTTCTCCAGAACTTATCATTATTCTCATGATTGAATTATCCATTATTTAGTGAAATCACAAAATCTTAATACCGTATTAGCCAAATTATAATGTGACACCACAATTTGTTCTTAGAGATATTAAAAAAATCCAATATCTAGTCCTCGAATTTAGCACAAGTCAGGTTTTTAACAGGAAATGATCAGTCAAAATATATCATGTTATATTTGGGCTAAAACGGTATATGGAGATATACTGTTCATGGATGCCTACCCAGCAAACATGGATGCCGTTCAGAAAACGTCTTCTGAACGTTAATAGATGTTCAGAGAACCTGTGTGTGTTTGCTGGATATGCGATTGTTTAAGGGGGAGTGGGGAGGTGAAACGGTAGTTCTACCCTAGAAAGGCACTATATTTTAGTGCTGAAAACTACATCCATGTTGTTCCAGTGCATAAATCATTACAATAATATATTTTTCCCTCAGAGCTTGAAGGGAGGGGGTGTTACTCCCGGCTCATATGTATGGATACCCGTGATGCTGAATTTTCGCTCATTATATAAATTTTTAAATAAAGCTTTAGAAATATTGATAGTAATAAATTCTTGAATTAATGGCATGCAAAAAGATCATTTAAAAAAATATTTTTAAAAATAAGGCACATAGATTTTTAGTGAATGAAAGTGGTTAAAGCACTGTGTCTTAAATTTTGTCATGTTGAAAAAAAAGATTCTTTATATTGGCAAACGGTTTTTTTAACTTTATAATTTTTATTAAATAATTTTTTTAAAAAATAGAATAATGCTGCTTTGCAAATATAACTATTATTATTATTTAAATGATACTGACATTTATACTTCGTTTTTAAAGTTTTGCCAAGTAATTATTTCAAAGAAAAAAAAATGCATTTTTTAGTGCTGATATAAGAATTACAGAAATTTAGGAATTAAATAATCTACAGTAGGCTTAAATTTTTAACTCATGATAAAACCAGAGGAATTTTGTGTAATTATTACAAAAATGCAAAGGATGACAGCTTTTGCTGTTTAGTTTTACCTTTATTATAATTTATTTTTCTTCCTTTCAGTGGCTGCATATCATTATAGCAGTTTTTCCTTCTGATGAGCTAGAAATCATTCTTTCTTCAAAGAAGGAAGGAGTATAGAAGTAAATCGAAGTGACATTGCAGATATACTATTTAAGTGTGAAACTTTGTCTGTTTTTGCATATCTTCTGAAAAGCAAGAATAAGTATTGTGCATATCCATAACATTTTCATCATATTTTATAAGTTTATAAGAGAAATAAAGTGCTTAGTTTTATCATCTCTGTTAAATTATCACAATTTGATTCTAAGCAAAATAATTTTACAAGATTAAAATTTAAATAAAGAAATGCTTTTGTAAGTTTGTTCCAGAATCAAAGTAAGTGATACATTTAAACTGGATTACTTTAATAATATTAACTAATTATGTTAATGGTCAACTATTGAATAAATGTTAAAAGCTGCCAATCAACATTCAAGATCTAGATATTTGATTAATTAGTTTTATTATAATCAGACCCTTTTATATTCAAACATTTGGTGTAAAGAAAAATATTTTAAAATTTGTAAAGTATATATTCTGATTCTGAATTTCAATGGGTTATGAAATGTTGAGTTTGCAGAGAAGAAATGAACTGTAATTTCTTTTATTGATTGAGAATCAAGAAAGTTCAGATTATAACTTTAATGAAGGAGTAAGCTGTGTTACACATGCATTATGAAGGATAAGTCTTCACATTGGTATTGTTTTCACACACTTTTTTTTATACATACTTCAGAAAGAAAAAAGTAACATGTATAAGCTACCTTCTACGAATAAAAATGGATCACTCTTTTGCAGCATATGTTTTGGAGAATTTGTTGATAAAAATGCTTTGAAGAAACATGTTTTGACACATCCCCCTGGAAAACCATTTTCTAAACCTAAATATGTCACTGAATTAACAAAAAATATCAATTTTACTCATTCTAAAAAAAGACCTGTGATTAATTATAAATGTGAAAAGAAAATCTCAAACAAAAATTCACTGCAAAAAGCTAATTTTAGTAAAAGTTCCATCCCTTTGCAAGAAAAACATGAGATTAATACTTGTGAAAAAAAATGTTCAAATCCAAAGTCATCACAAAAAATCAGTTTTCATGAAAACATCATCCATTTGCCAAAAGAACATGTGATTGATGCCTGTGAAAAAGAATGTTCAAATGAAGGACTCTCGCAGAAAATTGATTTTGGTGAAAGTTTCATTCCTCCACAAGAAACACATGTGGTTAATGCCTCCGAGGAAAATATTTTTAAACAAGAATCATCAGAGGAAATAGAATTGGGCAAAAGTTTTTAATTTGCAAGAAAAACATGCAGCTACTGGTGAACAAAACATTCCAAATCAGGAATCCCCAGAGAAAATAGATTTTGAAGAGAGCTTAATAAATTTGCAAGTAGTTAAGTGCGAAAGCAGTGCCTACCAGGAAACTTTTTCTGATCAGGATGTCTTAAAAAACTTATTCCTTTGTCACAAATGTCCAGAGATTCTTTCCTGTGAAAGTTCACTGAAAGAACATTTGCTTATCCATGAAGATGAAAAGCCCATAATGTGTAGACTCTGTAGTGAGGAATTTTTTGATCAGGATGTCTATGATAAGCATTTAGATTCACACACTGACATAGAAAAATCATTTCTTTGTCACATCTGCCCAACAAAATTTTTCGATGCAGGAATATTCGGGGATCATCTTCGATTTCATGAAGAAAATCCATTTGAATGTACTGCTTGCCCAGCAGCTTTTCCTAGTGCAGATGCCTTATCTGCACATCTTCCTAGTCATAACCAGAGGAGATTATTTTTCTGTAATGTTTGCAAGGAAAAGCTTAGTGAAGAGAGTCTCCTTCTGAAGCACCTTTTGTCTCACGAGTGTAAAAAATTTGTTTGTGATATGTGCGAAAACCGATTTCCTGATGAGGGCACTTTGAAGGAGCATATGTCCTTTCATGATGCCCCTATATCTTTTATGTGTGAAGTGTGCCAGGAAGAATTCACCAATGACGATGCCTTTAAAGAACATACCCTCATGCATGAGAAAGAAAATTTCTCATGCGATGTATGCAAAACAGAATTTCCGGATGAAAATGCATTTAAGGAACATAGTCATATTCATGAGAAAGTTTTATGTGATATATGTGATGATCCATTTTCTGACGAAGAAACACTCAGTGCACATGTTTCCACTCACATTCCATTTGAATTTCAATGTTCTATCTGCGAGAAAGAATTTTCCAGAAAAAGAGATTTGAACACACATTTTCGTTGCCACACAGAATCTAGACCTTATGTCTGCACTGTGTGCCTGAAGCGATTTTCCTCCAAACGAAGCTTGAAAAGGCATATTGAGCTACATAAACCCACTTCTAGAACTCGTTTTGTATGCGATTTGTGTCCAAAATCATACAGTAGCCAAACGGGCTTGAATCAGCATCGACCGGCCCACTTGAATGCTAAGCCCTACACCTGTCACATATGCCATAAGCAGTTTAGCCGGAAAGGGTACATAATGGTGCATCTTCGATCTCATCTAAACGAGAAGCCATTTTCATGTCATGTTTGTTCAAAAGCGTTCAATGCAAAGGCTAACCGTGACAACCACCTTCTGTTGCACACGGGAGAGAGGCCACATGCTTGCGAAATATGCAACAAAACATTTGTGTTGAAGTCTAGCTTAAAAATACATTATCGAGTTCACAGTGGTGAAAGACCGTACAGCTGCAGCGTATGTGACAAAAGGTTTTCCGACAGAAGTGGCGTAAATAGACATCAGCGTACATGTGTCAGAAAAAATAAAAGCTGAACAAGATTTATGTTTTGACTTGAAATCTGACATTGTATTATGAAATGAGGGTCTTATCGACTTTGTAACAGAGCTTTGAACCAGAACCATCTGTAAAAGATGCTCATAAATCTGATGTTTACAACTTTGAACTGAGTAATGCTTTAGTGTTATCAAAATTTAGGAATTAAAAAAGTCCATATGGAAACAGATAAAAGTTATTTTTTTACACTCTAAAAGCCTCTTTTCCTCTAGTTTCAGGAATGACCTTTAATCAGACTGTCTCTTTGCATCTTCAAATAATAATCTTTCATCATATGGCTATCTCATCTTCTAAATTGCAAAACTGAGAAATTTAATTAGTGATACTTTTTTTAACGTTAATTGCCATTTTATATTTTAAAGAAAACAAAACATTAAATTTTAGGAAGCTAATTAAATAATTTACAACTAAGAATGGTTTTTAAAAAGCTAAAATATATATTATGAATGAAATCACATAATGTAACATATATAAGCATTGTGTTGAACTGAGCTTTATTAACCCTTAGTGGTTGGCACCATGCAGTGGTGTAGCGAGAAATTTTTCAGTGGGGGGGGGGGGGGAGATCAATTCGACTACTGCAACTCACATATATGTATGCCTGTGTGTGATAAGGGAGTGAAGAATATACATTTTGCAGGACAAAAAATTCCTCATGGGGGGGGGGGGGTTGTGACCCCCTATCCTCCCCTTGGCTGTGCCACTGGCGCCATGGTTTTAAACATTCACTCTATGTGTCCAACAAGATATTTTGAAAAATCTAGTTTTTTCACACACCCCCACCACATTGAAATACTCTTTTGTAATAGCCTCCATTTTTTTTACATTTTTATCTTGAGAAGCTGTAGTATTTCTACTTTCTGCATTTTGAGCCACTTATAAAAATATATCTATACTTGAGGGAAAGCTTAACCTGACAGTAGAGGAAATTCTATCTGGAACTTTTTCACGATTCTTTCATGTATCCCTCTGATGAAACAAAAGAATAACCAATATTTAATATCTCCACCAATCAAATGAAGTCCATGATGAACAGTTAGTAAGGCATCAGATTTATGATTCAGTTTCTTAATATTTTGATTATTACATTTAATTAACACAAATATGCAATCATTTTATTACTGTGTGATTATACATATTGTAGTACATAACAGACAAAAAGTATCTAAGTTCTGTATTAAGTATTACAAAAATAAAAGAATTGTTTGGGAGAAGCAGAAACATTGCTGTAGGAATAAATACTAGTCAGGTTATATTTGTCTCATATACAGCATAAAACTGAAGTCAATATGAGTCAGATAATTAATAGCTGCCAATGTACATAAGTGTTTGTATTGTAGTTGGAAAACTTTGTGCTAATTGTTATGTTTTTCATGAATAATTTGTGCCAAGCTTCATTTTATATGTTACGTTAAGTTTTATTCTCATCTTCTCATACTGTTATGTGTTTGAATATTAAAATAAATTTTATTTATTGAAACTGAAACTTTTAGTATAACTTATTTGTTACCACTTAAAATTACCTTTCACGTGTTCTAAATTTTCAATCGAAACCATCATAATTATATTATATTGATCCTATAACCCATCAAAAATTTATTTAAAAATTAAATTTCATACATATTAATTTGCAGAAACAACAAAACAACAGCTTTTTTTAATGCGAAAATTACACTTAAAAAATTGTATATTTCATCTCCCCCCTTCCCATTTAAAGAACTAAATCTTTAAAAGAAGAAGAAGAAAAAAAAAAAAAAAAAAAGAGAAAAGAAATGAAATTTTCTACATCACCTAATTAATGTATAGCACACATTTTAATAATTTTTTTTTTGAACAGGGACCAAATAAAAATTAAAATTTTATATTTATTTAATCTGAAAATGTTAACTGATACCGTAAAATTCTGTACTTTTTTGTACATAACTGTGTAATTAATTGTATATGCCTATGATCAATATTTAAGGAATAAAAGCTTAGGTCAGTGTTTTTGGTGCACCCTGTATATACACACAAGCATTGAAGGTAAGTCCCTTCTCCTTCACTGAAGTCATTAAAAACAATGTCACCAACTCAACATACTATCACGTCCAATATCCATAGCAGAAATTCTATTTTTTTTAAAAATAGATATTGGACATAGGAAACCAAAAGTATGTTTTGGTTAGTAAACCAAAAGTTTGGTAGTAGAGTAGGAAACCAAGTTCTTGTTGCCTTGATTTGCTAAACGTCTTAAGACATAGTTCTCAAAGCCAAATCAGTGGTGGATAAAAAAAGCAAGGCATTTTAAAAAAATTAATGATTTTATTAATTTGTTTTTAGGATTAACATTTAATTATACACATTTAGGCTAAACTTCTTCAAAAGTGAGTGTCCCTCCTCAACTTTTTTTTTTTTTCATTGGACTACACATAATTCAACTCTTAACAATGATAACATTATGATGGAATCTGCAGTTCTTCTTGCCTTGATTTGCTAAACGTCTTAAGACATATAGTTCTCAAAGCCACACCAGTGGATAAAAAAAGGAAGGCATTTTTAAAAAATTAACAGTATAAACTACATTATCTTTTTACAAGTGTTGAAACAATATGGTACACTACATATGCTTTTTGATGTGCAAGGGTTATAGAAAAACTTCACAAAAAAACAGCCGTGATCAACTGAATTTTTGTGGCTTTCTATATCTCGAGCAATGCCTTATCAGTCTATTATTGAGTATATTTATTATCTAAGAGTGAATAATGTTTGCTGTGATTTTTCAAAAAGTAACTTTCAAATTAAAATTCAGTATTATAATAAAATTTATGTTTTCATATCCTAAATTGATACATATAAAGAAATATTAATAATGGTGAACAGAATAAAGAAAACCTATTTCAAAGGTGCCTCCAGGCTGAGTTTTCGGAGGGTGTCATTGAACTTTATTAGATAGTCTATAAATTGCTCAAAATGCAAATTAAACGTGTAGAATTGGGAAGTATACCAATCTTAAGTTCTAAACCAAAAAGTTCGGAGGGAGTTATGGTCCCCTCACTAGAGTCACTGACCATTTACTATTATTTTGGTACTAGTGTTAAAAATTAATTCAACTTACAAAATTGTTGCTGTTGTTTTATCAAAAATAGTATTTTATATGAGCAGTAAAAAGAGTCTGCAGATAATATGGCCGAGTATGATAAATCAAATGTTTAAATTGCTAACAAACTGTAATAGGTAGGGTTATTACAAAAGAAAATGTTTTATTGAACATATACATTCTTATACAAAAGATCACCCAGCCTTTTTATAACACAGGCCAGAACAAATATTTGAACTGTAACTAAATACATGTATGTAGCTAGTGAAATTATATAAATGATGAAAACATGGATTCTAGTTCCATTCTAGTGGAACATGTGTAGTAATACTTGCTGAGTGTCCATTCTCTGTATGGGGATAACTTGTTTTAACATCCACAAAATCTACAAAATATTCATAGAAATAAAGAAGGGGTTAGAAACCTGCAGCTTAGTAATGTTTTTCAGTTGAACAGATACAGATATGCGAAGTTTCCAACTTAAAATGCCTGAGATCTCTTGCTTTTTAAAGTTGAAAAGCCTGAGATTTTTTATGCATATATATCTTCAACGTAATGTGCATGCATAATCAATACTTTTCTTGACTGTATATAAACTTTGTACCCTATTACTTGCTGTATAATATAAACTCAGATTGAAAAAAGAAATATCCAAAAATACTAAAACAACCAAAATACATATGATATAAACTATTCATATATGAAATTTATGTGGATATCTTATAACACTAAAATCTGAAATCTAATTTTTTAACAAAAGATAATTTTACTAATAGATAATCTTACTAATTTCATTCAGGTTTTATATTTCTAGCATATTCCTGGATAAATAATGAGCAATAATTTAATGCAATATAATGTTTTATGACATAAACGCATTATTTCAAATTAAATGTCCTCAGGTTGTTCAGCCTGATCAACATGAAAGGAAGAATTGCAAGCCTGATGAATAAAATTGGGGAAAGTTGCAGTTTCTGAATTAACTCTTAAAAAGCCTGAGAAAATCAAGAAAAATCCTGCAGCCCAAAATAGGTTAGCCTGAGACTCAGGCCAAAATCCTGAGACTTGGAACGTCTGCAGATACAAGAAACAAGATTGAGTGAAGTGAAAAAGTAATTGTTTATACACCTTCTCTTGTTTCCATTTCTCTAATGAGTTATGATTTATAAAATTGACCTGAAGAAAGTCAGTGTCTTTGAACAGGGTTTCTACAGATTTCACAGCTTTTGCTTCCCTGACATCTATCATGCTCTTCCCTGTCTTTTTATCTAGCGCACTTTCCTGAATTTTGCATTTCTATTTTTAATACTACTCCTTTAATTAATAACTTTTTATATATATTGCCCCATTTTTACAAATAATAATAATAATATGCACAAAAATATTATTTGATATCACTGGATTCTAACAAAAAACATGTTTGATAATAATTTAGGATAAAACTAAGAATATTTCAACTGAACAAGATATATTAATAAAGGACACATTTTAAAATTATTTATAAGGTTAAATAAGAAAATGAAAATAAAACAATTTCTACAATTAGGTTCAAACAGGAAGTATTTTCTTGATTTTGATGACAAATTCAAATATTCTTGTATTTCTCTGACCTTTCTTCAATTTCTTCAAATTTCCCCCACTTTTTTCCCAAATCCCTGACCAAAACTCATTTCCCTGACTTTCCAGGTCTGTAGAAACCCTGTTAAACTCTAGGTGGTGATGTTCGTGATGAAAAAATTTTCATGTATTTGATGTGTGCTTTAGCCTTTTCATATCCAAGTTACAGATATTTTCAAAACCCCAGAGTCCCAAAACCTCGCCCGAAATTTCATCCCCCCCCCCTTGAGAAATTTCGGTTTACTACGATTCGGTTTAAGTACGATCGTTAGCCAAGTTGTTCGTGCCTTTTCCGTGTACACATGAAGTGCGAAGGATAGCTCATTGTTAGAATGAGTTACTTCCTGGTAATTGAGAAGAGAGCAATCAGCAGTGTCCATTGTGTTCCTGTGAATAGGAGCTACCCTTCTCCTATCCCTGAAAAGATTAACCACTTATCATGTATCAAAAGAAGGGGGATGGCATTTTTTCCCGGGTGTCTTCAGGGGATACGGGATCCACTTTATGCCGAGCGCTTACAGCCATTATGGGATCTAAAGCGTTAAAATGGCTCTGACTGTGCCATTTCAAGTGAGTCTTTTGAGAAAATGTCTTACAACAAATGCTACACTCATATGGCTTTTTAGCTCAGTGGATGCAAACATCGATGCGTATAAGTACACTTATTAGTGAATGCTTTATTGTACATGGCACAAACAAACGGCTTCTCCTCAGTATGGGTCCTCATGTGGTTATCCAGTATGAACTTTGTAGAAAATTGTCTACTGTACATTATGCATGTAAGTTCCCTTTTTTCACCAGAATGGGATTGCATGTGTATGATCAAAGAGGACTTCCATGTGAATTGTTTGTTGCATCTGTCACAAACATGTGGCTTTCCCCCTGTATGAGTCAAATGATAGCTGTTCAGAGAGGCTTTACCAGAGAAGGCTTTGGTTCACAGATTACAGAAAAAAGGCTTTTCTCCGTTTTTATTAGTGGATCACAAGATGACTTTTTTTGAGTAAATGCTTTACTGCACACATCACTCTCGGTGATTGAATAAGCTGCTTTGATAAGGAAAAGCTTTATTGCACACAAAAGATTTCACACTGCTGTGGCACTGCATGCGACTGCCTAATTTACCTCCATGAGGAAATCCATTACCACACACATTGCAGAAATAAGTTTTTTTGACATGAGGGTTGGGGTATAATGGTGAAATGCCTTTTAGGGATGCATGGTTTACCTTCTTCTACACTAATAAATGTATCAGACATGTTTGACACAACCTTATGATACAAACATCTAATGCCTGACAAACTTCATATTAGCTTCTATAGTTTTGGCTAGGCAAAATATCGGCATACGAAAAAATATTACTTCCAGTTCCCCTAATAAGACTAAAATTCCAGTATTAAAAGAAGATTAAAGATTAATATTAAAAGAAAGATAGAAAAAATTAAAAGACTACTTAGATTAATGTAATTCATTAGCTCTCTTATTTTAAAAGTTGAGTATTCTACTTGTTACTATCTTTAATAAAACTGTGAATTAAATATAACAGTTGATAGACAAGTTTATTGACTTTCTGATTGGCAGGACGATTTCTTTTTAAAGAAAGTAACTAATATTATTTTTTATGATCCAACAATTTCAAAAGTACTTTTTTTGGGGTAGTTTTATTTTTTTCTTTAAATAAGACACCATAGTATTTTTTATTTTATCACTAGCCATATCATGTACAGAAAATCCTGGTGAGGAAGTATTTGTGGGTTCCTGTAGGTGGTGATGCCAATGATAACTCATTTCATGAATTTGAAGTGTCTGTTTTAGAATGGCTCTGGCTGTGTGCTTGCAAGTGAGTCTTCTGAGAAAATTTCTTGCAACAAATGCTACACTCATATGGTTTTTCTCCAGTGTGAATACGAACGTGTGTGCTTAAAGCAGAATTGTAAGCAAATGCTTTATTGCACACGTCACAAACGAAAGGCTTCTCCCCAGTATGGGTTCTCGTGTGGTTATCCAGTGTGAACTTTGTTGAAAACTTTTTACCGCATGTCATGCACAGAAATCTCTTTTTTTCGGCAGAATGAGATCGCATGTGTACAATCAGCTGGCACTTCCATGCATACTTTTTGTTGCATACATCGCATACATGCGGTTTCTCTCCAGTATGAGTTAATAGATGGTTGTTTAGAACGGTTTTACCTGAAAAGGTTTTGTTGCATATTTTGCATGAAAAAGGTCTTTCTCCTGTGTGCTTTCGTTGGTGGATCACAAGATGGCTTTTTTGAACATATGCTTTATTGCACACGGAGCATATATAAGGCTTTTCCTTAGTGTGTACTCGACGGTGATTGATTAAACTGCTTTGATAACCAAAGGCTTTGTTGCATACATTGCACACAAAATTCTTCTCACTGCTGTGGCAGCGCAAGTGGCTTTCTAATTTACCTCCATGAGGAAATTCTTTGCCGCACACATTGCAGATATATCTTTTTTTGACACGAGGGTTGGGGTATAATGGTGAAATACCTTTTATGATGCAAGGATTAGATTCCTCTTCTATGCTAACTGATGAATCAGAATCGGACATGTCTGAAAGTCAACTTTTGGGTATACTATAAAATATACTGAACACAATTTCTACAACATGCTACTCCAGTAAAACAGATGACAATTAACAATGTATCGAAACATTGCATTCTGTCATGGTTAATATTCAACTTTGAAGCTGTTTCATATCATCTGGTTTAGTCAAATGTTATTTTTGTTGAAATTTATGTTTAATGGCAATAGTTTCTTGTTAATTTGCTTGAATCAGAAACTATCCTGAACATAATAAAAAAGAAATTGAGCTTCTACCCTGAAAAAGAAAAGTAACAATAAGCTTTTCTTTAATGATGATGTACACAAACACACACAAGAATATATTAGGCATAAACATAGTTGCAGCTACGGAGGGGCTATGAATGATAAAGCTGGACAGTTAGACGCGAAAATCTTTAGAAATTGACACAAATTAAAACATTTTATTTTTAAAATATTGTCTTCAAATTATTTCTAAAATATTTTTTACAAAATAAATAAATAAATAAACACTGGGTTTTAAATAAATACTTAGTGTATGAAATAGAGTTAAACTTGGTTACAATGTGACTGAAAAGATAAGATAATTATTTATGACTATAATGAGTTACATTGATAGTGGGCGTATGTTGTATGAGCAAATTGATACAGAATATTTCAACTTTATCAGAGAGTTATAACTATAACTGAGTTCAGCAGTATTTGAAGGCCACCTCTCTCAACTGAAATCCTGGGTGTGCCACAGGATGTAAAGTTTGAATACACTAAAACATTTTTTTTTTAAAATACTTTTCCATTAAGAATAGTAATGTGTTAAGGATCTATCAATCATTAATGTTTACATTACTTTGATTTGTTTTTAAGATTAAACAAATCTACAGGGGTCAAATGCAATTTTGGTAAAACAAATAGGAAGGAACTGTAACATATTTACAAACACGAAAAAGCTTAAAACAGATTTACAGATATTCATTGGGTCTTCGTAGTAGTGATAGATTATGCATCCTTAAATCTATCAATAATCTTCTACAAGTAATTTTTGAAACCTCCTCATAAAATTCACTCAAAAAGCTGCGAATAATTTTTGATGCAGTAATATTTACTCCCAGTTTACTCTCTTTTGAAATTTTCAGACAATATTTGATGAGTTGATATACTCAATCAGTCCAAGCAATCTTTAAACTCTTCAATAAAAGGTTCAGACAGTCATTGAAAATGAGGTATACTATCCCAATGTATACAATCTTGAAATTTGAAAATCACATTTCCTTCTAATTTTTGGCTTATTGATATATTCAACCTGTCCAGGTGATCTTGAAGTTATCTGAGAAAGTCTTGATAATTCATAGTTTACCAATATTGCATTCCAATCTAGTCTTCTTGTAAATTCTTTGATGAATCCTTTCAGGAACAGTTGATCTACACTATCAAACCCAAATGTATACCTTGTTTAAAATTTCATAAATTTTTCGAATAAAGGACGTCTGGATATTATATCCCAATTCACATATTACTGGTATGCTCTGATGAATTCTTGCAGTCTCTAATGTTTCTATACCTAAATCACAGTAATATGATAAATGACTCCAGTTCACTTTCTCTCAGAGTTCATTCTAACACATCAAGTATGGGTCTTACCCCAAGACCCTCAAAGATTACCCCAAACCAACAATGGTGAAGAAATACTGAGCAATGAAAAAAGTAATGTATGCCATTTTCTTCAGAAGTACAGGATTGGTCAAAGCCATCACTCTGGAGGGACAGAAGACAACTACAGCTAACTGGTACACCACTAAGCAGGCTTGTAAAAAGACCCACTCTGGGTAGTTTTTATTAAAACGGGCTTTTAGGGTGAAATAACCAAGGGTTTTTTGAGCAAAATTAAAATATTTGGTACTTGAACTTGAAAAATTGCAGATTTAAAAATATCAACTTCAAACTATAGACAAACATACAGTTTGGTTTTTAATTTATTTAAAAACAAAATTTGAAAATTTTGAAATTAAAAAAATAATTAAGAATAGTAAAACTAAAAAAATTACTTCATTTAAAAAAATTAAATTTGAATAAAAAAAATTAAAAATTAAACTTTTATTGATAAAAATTAATTATACACACTTTTAAATATAATATAATGCATAATATTACATATTTAAAAGTATAATATCTATATGGCACACCCAAAATATAAGGGTAATAAACTAAATTCGGAACAGGAAGAAATGACTTGCGAATTGCTTTGTAACATAAGGAATATTTGCTTCTCTAATGGCACTACAAATTAGTGATACTGAGTGTTACCCAAAATTGATGCTACTGCCAAATGTAATTGCAAGATTAACTCTACTAAATGATGGAGAGCACCTTAAAAAAAAAAAAGAAAAAAAAATCTGGTAATTTAACACCAGACTTGTGTAATTTCATGTCAACTGTCATTGTCATTACTGGCAAATTCAACATCAGCCGACCATCTTTTTTTCAACTTTAGGGTATGTCCACAAAACTGTGAAACAGGTTAAGTAATGTAGCAATGTAAAAGCAGAGAAGTTAGTGAAATGCCATCAATCATTTAAAAAAATACTAAAGAAGAGGACTAGTAGCTGGAACTACATATAGTGTTTTTAAGAAAAAAATATGAATTTAGAAAATCAAATTTAAGATGCTTTATTCTAGACATCAAAATAACATATTCTTAACATTTATGTAAAAATATTTTTATAGAACATTTGAGTTATTTATAAATTTATTATAAACAAAAAATAAAAAAGAAATTCCGGTGAATGTTAGCAATCACTTTACATATAATCTCTCAAATTATTATTATTATTATTATTATTTTAAAGATAAATAAAAATGAATGGCAATAATTTACCTAACCTTACTTTTTAATATTTTAAGAATAACACAGGGTTACATTATAGTTAATTTTATTTCAATGTATGTATTTTGTAGTATCGATCTATAAATCACAATTGATATAATCTAATTTCAACAATTAGTGTAACGCAATGAAACCAGACCTGCATTTGCAGGCATTTATTACATAGCCAGGAAATTATTAACACACATTTGAGTGGTTGTTATATCGCTAAATTTCCTAATGAGGAAATATTTGGTTATTATGCTTATAAAAATATCTTTTCTATTCAATAAAAATTAACTGTTGCATTTGTATAGCTTTATATCCTTCATGATTCACAGTACAGTTAGAACATATTCTCTTTAAAAAACTTCCATTTTATAGAACGCTGTTTGGCCATAGAGAATTTTATGACATGAATTTCAACTATCAAAAATTACTAAAAGTAACTTTTAAAGACTATTAAAACTGGTACAAAACAAAGATTCCTATTTTTCATAAAAGCAAAAAATGGAGTTAAGATTTATAGTTTCATAAATAAAAAACAGACGAACTGAAATAGAATTTTTTAAATTCTGTAAGAAATTAAATATTTTTACAATAAATTAATTTTTTATTCAGATATTTCTTTAAAAAGGATGCAATTTTTAAAGTCTTATCTAAAAAAAAAATATCCATTTTAGCCCCCCAAACCCACCCTTTTTTTAGGTAAAAAATTCGCCCTGGTAGAACTATCATGGCAGCAAATCTGACAACATTACCACTAAGTGAAGTGTCTTCCAGAAATTCTTCAAGAAGTTAATGTAAGGGGAATCACGCTTCATCCTGAAAATGCATCCTCTTATATGGCAAGATTAACAGTAGAATTTCTTGAACAAAAACACATCAAAGTGACAGAACATCTTATCTACCCTATTTCCTTGACCCCGCTATGTGTGCCTTTTATTTCATTCTTTTAATCTAAAGAAAAATTTATGCGGTTGCCATCCCCCCCCGAAGATGAGATTGAATGGGCCAAATGTGCATTGATGTTGGAGGGAATTACTTTGAACACTCCTAAAATTTGGTAACATGAACCATTTTAGTCATAAATGAAAATTTTCAGAGTGATCCTTGTTTTTCATATGATTAACCCTTTGAGGTCACAACCCTTTCCCAATGCTGAAAAAAGGGCAGCCGTTGCCATTGCTCGACTTAACCACCCGCAAGTTGGCGGACGATCGAAACGTTCATCGTGTGCCACAGATCTAGAAACCCTTTTTTGACAACAGCTTGCTGTGCGCGGGCACAGCCAGCTGTCGTCAAAAAGGGGTCTCTAGATCTGTGGCATGGGATGAATGTTTCAATCGTCTGCCATCTTGCTGATAGTTAAGTCGAGCGATGGCAACGGCTGCCCTTTTTTCAGCATTGGGAAAGGGTTGCGTCTGAAAGGGTTAATCGTATGAAAAACAAGGATCACTCTGAAAATTTTCATTTATGACTAAAATGGTTCATGTTACCAAATTTTAGGAGTGTTCAAAGTAATTCCGTCCAACATCAATGCACATTTGGTGGGGAATTTTTCAAAGTTTAAAAGCCTCAAGCCATCCATTTCTTGGAATCATTGCAAAATATGCTTTTACAGCCCATTCAATCTCATCTTCGGGGGGGGGGGGGGATGTCAACCGCATAAATTTTTCTTTAGATTAAAAGAATGAAATAAAAGGCACACATAGCGGATCAAGGAAATAGGGTAGATAAGATGTTCTGTCACTTTGATGTGTTTTTGTTCAAGAAATTCTACTGTTAATCTTGCCATATAAGAGGATGCATTTTCAGGATGAAGCGTGATTCCCCTTACATTAACTTCTTGAAGAATTTCTGGAAGACACTTCACTTAGTGGTAATGTTGTCAGATTTGCTGCCATGATAGTTCTACCAGGGTGAATTTTTTACCTAAAAAAAAGGGTGGGTTTGGTGGGCTAAAATGGATTTTTTTTTTTTTTTTAGATAAGACTTTAAATTGCATCCTTTTTAAAGAAATATCTGAATAAAAAATTAATTTATTGTAAATGGCTACCCCTTTTTCAGCATTGGGCAATCTATCCAGCTGTTTTCGCATTCTTCCATTTTTCAGCAGACATCAGTGTTGTGAAAAATAATCGTGACAATTTTTTTTTTTTTTTTTTTTTTTTTACGGGAAAGGACATGCTTAAAAGTAAAGGATTCTCATGTAGCTATGTTACCCGCCACTATTTTTATAGAAATCAAATCGATTCTTCGTGACTGGAAACAGTCAAAACATCAGAGTTGGGTGTTCCCAGAGCGGGATCACTGAACGTCAAAGGGTTAAACAATTAATTTCAAAGGCACATTTTATTGGAGGATTTTTTTTTAATAAGATGCCAAAGTATTTTTTATTTCACTATTATTCAAATCAATACAGAAAATACTGGTGAGCAAGTGTCTCTGAGTTCCTATAGGTGGTGATGTCCATAGCACATTTCATGTATTTAAATTGTCTGTTTTACAATGGCTCTGGCTATGTGCCTGCAAGTGAGTCTTCTGAGAAAATTTCTTGCAACAAATGCTACACTCAAATGGCTTTTCTCCAGTGTGGGTGCGAACATGTCTGATTAAAGCACAGTTGTAAGCAAATGCTTTATTGCACATTTTACAAACAAAAGGCTTCTCCCCAGTATGGGTCCTTGCGTGGTTATCTAGAGTGAACTTTGAGGAAAACTTTTTACTGCATGTTGTGCAGGTAAATATCTTTTTTTCGCCAGAGTGGGATCGTATGTGTACAGTCAGCTGGTTCTTCCACATGTACTGTTTGTTGCATATGTCACACACATGCGGTTTCTCCCCAGTATGAGTCAATAGATGGCTGTTTAAGGGGGTTTTACCTGAAAAAGCTTTGTTGCATATTTTGCACGAAAAAGGCTTTTCCCCTGTGTGCTTTCGTTGGTGGATCACAAGATGGCTTTTTTGTACAAATGCTTTATTGCACACGGAACATATAAAGGGCTTTTCCTTAGTGTGTACTCGACGGTGATTGATTAAACTGCTTTGATAACCAAAGGCTTTGTTGCACACATTGCACACAAAGTTCTTCTCACTGCTGTGGCAGCGTAAGTGGCTTTCTAATTTACCTCCATGAGGAAATTCTTTGCCACACACATTGCAGATATATCTTTTTTTGACACGAGGGTTGGGGTATAATGGTGAAATACCTTTTATGATGCAAGGATTAGATTCCTCTTCTATGCTACCTGATGATGTATCCGTATCAGACATGTCTGAAAGTCAACTGTTGGTTATACTATAAAATATACTGAATACAATTTCTACAACATGCTATTCCAGTAAAACAGATGACAATTAACAATGTATCGAAACATTGCATTCTATGATGATTAATATTCAACTTTGAGGCTGTTTCATATCATCATCTAATGTTTTTGTTGAAATTTATGTTTAATTGCAATAATTGTATTGTAATCTGTTTGAGTCAAAAACTACTTTTGGTTGAAATAAATAATGCTACATACTACTACAACAGATGCTTTGAATGAGGCAGCAAATATTGTACTTTTTACTTTACTTAGTCAAGCACTGTTTCTGGTGGAATTTGTACATGATGCTTTTACAAAAAGTTGTTTTGGATTAGAAAGTAAAGTAAAACACTTGATTTTGTTCCTTAAAAAAAATATTGCTTACAGAATTGGTAGATACTTTATAATACAGATTTGTTCACTCCAAAGGACTGTTACTTGAAGACCTGGTGGATAATGCTGCTACACCAGCAACTTAGAAATTTCTTGTTAATTTGCTCGAGTCAGAAACTATCCTTGAATGTAATTAAAAATAAAAAAGTACTTCTACCCTGAAAAAGAAAGGTAACAATAAGTTTTTCTTTAACAATGTACATACATACACAACACATTAGGCTTAAACAAAGATGCACCCATGGAGGGGGCTAAAGTCAGATGAGCAAAAGCTTAAAAATTAACACTTATTAATATTTATTTTTATAAAATGCCATCAAATTATTTCTCAATATTTCTCATTCGTTTCTCACACTGAATAAAAATGATTAAAAGCAGGGTTTTTCTTCAGTTAGGAGCTTGCACACAAGGATATTTTCAAATGTTATCAAAATTCTTTTTAACGTGTCATTTTTATTAGGCAAGTATTATACCCACAGTCAGATAAAAGGAAAAACTATGCACGCACATACCGTATTTTCCTGCCTACTATCTACAGCAGCGTATAATGCACAGTCAAAATGGGAACATCTGATATCCTTTTACTTAGTACTGATCCAAATAAACATACGGGGCTCGCACTAGGTTCTGCGCGGCCACGGTGCATACACATTAAATATTTCTGGAGTTTAAAAGTATTTACAGTTTAGTAAAAACTCAATATTTTAATGTTAATTGGAAGATGCATTTTGCTGGAGCCATATATTAGGGTCGGGTGGGGTAAAATGACCATAAATTTAGCTATTTTCAACTTTACTAAGCTACACATCTTAACTGATACAACATATTTAAAATTTTTTGACAAATATTTTACATTGGACTATCTGACAGTAACTACAAATTTTTGTTTTTTCTTTTACAAACATTAAAACTGTTTGATCATTAATTCTTTTTGGCTTGTTATTATGATCATCTCATAGAAAGTGATATTATATGAATAAGATCAACGGGAAAATAGATCAATATTTTATTAAACAGTTTTACATGGAATTTTAACTTAGCTATTAGAACTTATAAGTATAATGTCCTCTACTATTGAAATTTGGCTCATCCAGTATTTGAATTATCTGTTCAGTTTGAACTTCCTCGACATCATCATTTTCTGGCAATGTACATTTTTTCAAATAAGATTATGCAAAGTATTAAATTGTAAATAGCTCCTTTTCTAGAGACAAGATCTGTCCAAAAATGCTTAATAAAACTTTCACCACAGCACTTAAGAGCCAGCAGATATTTTGTCCGAAAGAAGTGTTATGGTCATGCCATGGTCATTGTACTCTCCTTTCAACTCTTTTAAAATAAAAATTGGGATTTTTCTTCAAAAATTTCAAGAATAGCATACTTTCTTCACTTCATGCTTTTCTTCAAAATGTGCAGCAAACACATCCTCTGTTAGCATTTATTTATAAATTTATGATTCCAGTGTCGTAAATTTTGGGTTATTTTTCTTTTTTTCAGGTAAAAACAAAAGTAGAATAACGGAATCTATTTATTTATTCACGTTATTACTATTAATACCTTATAAAATATATTACAGACGAAAAAGAGAAATTTAAAATGATGCATGTGTTCTTTAAGTACAAGCCTAGCAGTATGATCGTTTTACCCCACTTTCTTTGAGCTACTTCAAAATAAAAAATAATATGAATACAAATTATCTTGATACAGAAATGTATTCCTCAAGAATGACAGTAGGCTTTTGTATCATCAAAATTTCAAGAACTTTAAATCAAAAAATGCTACAGCAAAGTAAATTTTAACCTTGTATATATAGAGTCAAACATGAAACTGTAAGTGTTGCCATTACATATTAAAAGAATATTACCAAATCAAATCAATTAGTTTAAAAGTATTGCTTATAATATAAATGAGCTAAACAAAAATCAGTATGCCAATAAACCAATGCATTTGACATTTATTGTCTGCTTTTTGTAGACTGTTCATTTTACCCCACCTAACCCTATTGAATTTTGTTGTAAATTCAGTACTAAAAATTTTTTAGGGGGAAAAAAAAGAAAACAGATAATCTGCAGCAGTGTATAATACGCATCTTAAAATTTTCAAGCTTTTTTTACAGATAATCCGCAGATTATAGGCCGGAAAATATGGTAATCGAAAACTATCTGCATACTCATAATAGCTCATAATAACTGAATACATAGTGCATATATGAACAAATGTATATGCATACATGCACACAACTGTACGACGCGCTTGCACTATAGTGACTTAAAAAATATTCTGTTTGGTAACTATCCATCTTTAAAAAAAAAATTTTAAAAACCTTGGAATTACCGGAAACTATGAGCAAGACCTTTGAATGTATTCGAGCATGGCATGCATCTGCATTATCTGACTACTTTAATACAGTTGACTTGTGATTTAATGACCTTCACGGAACCTTGAAAAGTAGGACGTTAAATCAGATGTTCATAAAAGGTATTCGAAAACGGTCAGGAGTTCATCTGAGGGTCGCTAAATCGGGAAGAATTGCTAAATCAAGGGTCGCAAAATCGCAAGTTGACTGTACCTCCAATTTTCCATTCCCCTAATGTGGGGGAAAATATGGGGTAGTATGTAACAAATGTAACTGTATATTTGTATTAAAAAGTATGTTAATGGTATGAATGAAGTAAAAAGCACTTAATTCAATGTATTCGTAAAAATACTGAAATAAATAAGGAAAAAAAAGGAGAAAAATATTTAGCTGAAGAAATAATGTTGACAATTACTATAAAGTTCAGGCTCTTTCAGTATGTGGCAAATGTTACTTGAGGTTCCACCAAAATTAATTTCTGACAATGAACAGTAAATTAAAATGTCAATTTGATTGATTATAACTAATATTGTTTCAGGAATATTTACTAAAGGAGAAATAAAAATGTCAGCATCATACAGAATTTTACTAAGTCTAACCATGATAGAATTTTGCTAAGTTGGGGTAAAAGTTTCTTTTACCGAAACTCAGAGAAAAAAAAAAAAAATAGAAATATTAATTTAATCTTTTTTTATATATAATTCAGTTCTCTTGAAATGAAATCTCTCCACTAATATGCATCAAAATATATGCTTACTTAATTATAAGGAATCTAAAAGAAAATTTTTTCCAGTATCATCTGCTAACAGTATGTTTAGAGCAAAAACAAGAGCATTTGCATAGCCACATTAATGTTGTTGAAAGGTCTTAAAACTTCATAAGAAATACTTGTCATGTGCTTAAAATACATCTCCATAGAAAAAAAAAAAATATATCATCAAAATTTTTTTGGTGGAAAAAGGTAATTTTTAATACCATTTTTCCTCACCTGACCCTATTCATTTTCACAATTCACATAATATACATCAATAGTATAGTTAACATAAATTTAACAGCTAGGTTTTAGGCCCTTGAAAGAAAAAAAAAAAACACGTTTCTATCCTACCTGACTCTAATCATATGATTATATAAGATTAGTCAATCTCTTGCTATAGAACAAAACAGCAGTGTTTCTCAAACCATTTGCGATCCTTCAAAAATAGAAAAATATTTCAAGGCCCAGCATCAGCCAAAAGAAAAAGTGTTAGATAAGCGTATAATTTATTTCAAATCAAGTGTAACACAAATATAATTTTTAGTTAAAGGGCTTGTTGATACACATAATCAACAAAGTATTTAGAAATAAATGGTGAATCATTTTTACACAAAATGATTTGGACAAAAAAGTACTTACATAACCTTGATTTATTTTAGTCTAATATTTTTAACAAAAAGTACAGTACGTCCATGACGTCCATTAAGAGTACGTCATTGAACGTCTCGGAAAACTTTTTTTTTAAAGAAAACAAAACTAACTAAATAAATATTGAATCGGTTGTTTAGCGTTCATTCGTAGCCTACGGGGCCTCGTAGGCTACGGTTCATTTCATTTGAAATCGAACATTCATTCGATTATTTAATTTGCTCGTTGCCAACTACTAGAAATATTTCTCGAAATGCCGTGCCTACCAGTAGTACTTCCTTCCTCCATGCTTTAGAAAAGCAGCTTGCTCCTTGTGGTATACTTTCACTTTTGTTTTGCACAAAATTCTTTCAGTCAGAGTGTATGTCTTCATTTATGAAAATAATCATTTGCCTTAGCAAAAATATAAAGAGTTTACGAAAAAATACAGGTATTGCAGTTGTTTCTTTCTTTTTTTTTTAAACTTTCTACGCCTATAAATGATGTATACTAAAGATATTCTAGTGCTTCAGTGATTAGTGTGATTAAGGCAACGCGGCTACACTAGGGCGATCTGCCAAGGATGGGAGGTGCCTTGGTAGCAGGACTTTTTAAGGGGTTCTAACGCTTACTCACGTTACATCTGGTGAAAACCTACCAAAACTCCAGACCGTTACATCAACAGCCGCGCGATGGGACCCGTATTCGGCACCTCCACACTTCGGCCGTCTACCATTTTCAGTGGCATAACCACTGTGCTGTGGTGAGGCGCTGGTGCTTCAGAAGTTAAATGTTTTTTCAGATGTTAAGATTTCGCGTAGCTAGGGTCCTCAGCGCCCGGATACAACTGAAATTTTGCGCCCTCTCCTACTCGCCAGATTGCAATGGAGAAGGTTTTATATACCATTTGGCTCGAGGGGACAGATGTCCCTCCTTGCTACGCCACTGCTTACTGTTATTAATGATACACACAATGTATATCTACAAATGGTATACTGTAAATACATAAAACCTTTTCTTTATTACTTTTTGAGACGCGTTGGAAATTTTTAGGTTTTCTGTCTTATCCCCATAGTTTCTACTTTTATTTCCTAATATTAAAATTTCATTTATTATCAGAAGATGTAAAAGTTATAAAAAACTTAAAGAATATAATAAATCAGCTTAGTCTATTTTATTTCTAAACTTCACAGTCTCAAAAAAGTATTTAAGTATAAGTGAAATGTCTTACATTGGTTTCGTATATTAAAAATTATTTATCATAAAACATTAATTAGGTTAAATGTTATAATTCTGTTGTGTTGTGCATTTTTCAAAAACTCATTCATTATTTGCAAAGCTAACTTATAAAATTTCGCTTTTGCTTAAATACTACTTTTTTTCCACGGTGTACTTGATAAATAAATATTTTATTCTTATTTAATTTATTGTTTAGTTTTTAATGTGTTTGAAAATCCCCTTTACATTCAAAACATCTTCTAGTCTTTGCCTAAATGCTTTAACATTAATTTCATAATTTCACAATTCATTATATTTTATCATAATTTCACACTTCATTATATTTTATCATAATTTCACATTCACACACACTCATCCTATAATTTTAAAATTTACAAATTCCAATCAACTTGTGTCTTCAACAAGTTGAGTCCATCACTCTTGAAATATTAAGTTTGGTCTGGAAAAAATTTGAAGTTGGATTACCTCTCAAAATCGTGCCACTTACTAAGGAATTGGTATCGTACAATCTGCCTTTGGAATAAAACTGGACTTTGGAACTCACCTTCCTTTAAAGAAAATGACTTTCAACAACTTCTGATAATAATAATAATAAAACCTTGTCAATCTCCATTTTTGATGTGTTTGCCTTTGTATTGTCTATTGTACATTCTAATTCAGAATGTCTAACTGTCAGGCAAATGAGAAATATGTCACTAAAGTCTCCTAAAAGACTGGAAAATGCAAAATGGGTCTGAAAATTCTCCAAAAGAAATTAATTTTCCTCTGCATAAAAATTTCTTGGCAGGTTTTATTCCCTCCCTGTCTTTGGACTCCAGGTAGTGAAAAAATGCTGAGAAAGGTGATTTATTTTTAAGCAAAATAAATGTGTCTGAATGTTTGTGGGGGTATGCACTATGCAGTGCTCACACCTGTTTGACATTCTATGGTAGGGTGTTTCTTGTGACAGGAGGGTCAAAAAGCTGTCCGTCTATGACCATTGATAAAATATAACTTTTATCACTCTTTTTTTCCAAATTTAAGTGCAGTAGACCAAAATATAAAAATTTGTGTTTCAAATTTGGCATCTGCATTTAGATTTGTACCAAAATATCACATAAATACCCCAGTATTACGAGCAATATTGTTGTATATATTAATTGTTTACTGAACCAGTCAGTATCATATGTGAACTCACGTTAACTTTTTCCTCTCTAATTTAAGTGCATCAACAATTATATTACTGTTGAAAAGTTATTTCAAGTAAGTTGTAGCAAAATATTTAAATAAAGGAAGAGTTGCTATTGAAGGATTTCCCAAAGTAAAATGCATGTATCACCATGGGTGTCGGCAGGGGGGGGGGGGTCAACCGGGTCACTTGATACCCCCTGGAAAATGCGACTTTTTATTTTCTTTTTTTTTTTTAATGGGCAACATAGACCAAAAACATTGGCACTTGCCCCTCTTCCAGAAAATTCTAGTAATTTATGTATTTTAATATACTGCAACATATCACTGTAAAATTTCTCAAGAAAAGACTGTTTTCCTAATTGTAAGTGCATTTCAACACATGCATAGCACCTTTATCAGAAAATCGGAGAATTTTCATATTTTATCTTGTAATCTTATTTGGGTATTTACATATTATCTCAGCAGTCTGCCAAGACGAGCGATTTTTCATGAAGATAAATGCCGGACACATAAAATTATTGATGGTTCGGAATACGATTGGCAACAGTTTGCGAGCACATTTGACAACAAATAGTTTGGAGGGAATGACCGCTGGGATAATACATAAGTACCCTTATTTGCTTTAATATTAACCTCTGTACTTTTCATTTTAATATTTAAGATACATTCTTTGCCCGAGTTGTACCTTTATTAGTTGACATTCCTTATCAGTATATTTAACATGCATTACTCTAGTTTCACTTTTACATTCTAAAACGTTTTTATGTTCTTTTTTCATCTCATTTCGGCAAGGTATTACACACAATAATAGTGCATAAATAAAGGGGGGGGGAGGGGAGTCCAGCAGATCAGGTCCCGCTGGAGAGGTTCTGCTTATCCACGAGGCAGCTGAGACCCATAAGCCTCACCAATTTCAGGGTTCCAAATTTTTTTGCAATTAGAAAACTATTTTTAAAAATAATGTATTCATTTCAAAAGGCTAAAAAGAAAATAGTCTAGTTTTTATATTCTCATATGTATATCTACAATAAACAACACTCATTAGCATTTTTGCTGAGCGAAACTAGCTGCATATCCTGCTAGCTGCATAACTAGCTGCATATGCTGTTAAAACTTAGCTAAGGCTGTTGGGAAATAATCGGTGGTTAATTCTGCCCCGCCATGAGGCCACTTGAGGTGGAGACTTATGGGAGAGTGCCAAATTGTTCTTGTGATTAGATAAAGGAACTTCCGAAGTTGTTAATCGCAGTTGTTAGCTAAGCAACTGGGTCTTGGCAGTTGGCAGCTAGCCACCGACTATTTCCCAACAACCGTGGAAGAATAGAGCTGCAGGTCGTGTCTATCAACTCAGTCAATTGGAATTTTCCACGTTTTTCCCACAACTTCGTGTTTCTCACACAAATGTGGGTTAGGACCCTTAGAAAGACCCCCTACCCGGAGGGCATCCCTCATGTAAATAATCGACTGTATTCCCAAAACTCAAATTAAATCAAATGAACACTTTTAGGATACCACATCAAAAGCTAAACTACACACTGTAATAAACGATAAGCATGCATTAGTTCTGAAACTTGAAAATTTGCCAAAATTCTCCGGTTTCCAGTAAAAATTCTTAAAATTCGAATATTGTGAAAAATGGGCTACTAAAACATTTTACAGCAGTATTTCATACTTAAGACATTTTTCGGAACGTATCATACAAGCTATATACTTTTCGTTCGTTACTGTGCATGGTGCAGCTTGTGAAGAAATAAAATCTTTTTTTCTGAAAATTTCATGATGGTTTATTTTGGTTTGTGTTCAAAAGCATAAAATTAGTTTTGTTCTTTTGGAGTACAGCCTTTAAATTATCCCTCAAATGATCCAAGGGGATTTGTATATTTTTTATTAAATAATTTCTTTTGCACAATTTTACATTTGTTCATAATTTATTATATCAGTAATCTTATCTGCTTTAACATTCTACACTTTTCACCTTAATATTTAAGTATTATTCTTGAACTAAATCGTCATTTTATCATTTCACTTTCCCCTTCCAATTAGTTTGTTTAACTAGTAGTTAGTTCTTTATTGTTGTTTTTTTCAGTCAAAAAAAAAAAAAAATTTTTTTCCCTTCAATCTTAGTTTTTTGTACGTGGATTCATAGGGACATGCCAAATGTTTAATGACGGAAGCCGATTTTGTCTGCTAGAAGTGGGCCCCCTTCCTGCCAAATCACATTAGTGCTAGACTACTCCCTAGTCCCACCTCCTGCCGCCTATTCAATTGGTCTGGATTCTCTGGAGTAGCAATCATCAGATTTGTATCCAAATGTGTACTGAAGTTTTTTTTTCTGCCTACTCATAGTGCGTATGGTGAAATAAGTTTATAGTTACTAAGTTCATCAAATTTTAGTTTAATAAGTGTTTTAAAACTGGTATGAAAATTATAACCTTAACCTTCATCAAATGTTGTTAAGTAACTGAAAAAAATCTTTATAGTGATGTAGAAGAAGGTATAACACATTTCATTTGAAAGAAAATATTAAAAACCTATGAAAATATAAAACGAGTCATGAAATTTACATCTCCCACTAATTATGTTTCAGACCTATTTGATTACTTCTGCCTCCCCCCCCCCCCCACTTAGTGACTGCTAGACGTCGATCTTTTGACCCACCCTGGAAATTTTTCTGCCGACGCCCATGTGTATCACCAGCAAAAATTTCTCAGAAGCTCCCATAAGTCTGAAAAAAATCGGGACATTGACTTTCAGAAATTAGTAGACACCCTGTAATTGCATTTTTAATGCAATATTTGAAAAAATTCAATTTGAAAACAAGATGGTTGGATCTCTTGCTGTGAGACTTGGCACTTTTCACCTTGGCATCACGATGACCTCGAATAGGAACTGACAAAAAACTGTTATTTTGTTTGAAACTGAACCTCCCCCCAAAAAAATAAATTGTATATATATATATAAACGTATGTTTGAGCACTCTCTTTGCCCAGACTTCTTCTTTTCTGAAAGAATGGCAGTCGAGACTGTGACTGGTTGAGGTTAAACTGGATCTTTATTATTTCTTATACTTTTTTGGAGAAGGGCCGGTGACAGATCGACAAACTCGTTGCGTGTTTACTGGTATCAAAAATCTCTCACAAGTTTCTCGCTCCTGACCTACATACCCCCTAGTTTCTTAACTTGTCGCTAGGTGCAACGGGCATTACTCTTTCTGTATTTGGCTCTCTAAGGGGATGTCATTTACTTACTCAGCCCAAGAATATTAGGATGGTTGCTGGAAACTGCAAACACCAGCAAATTTACACTTTTGATTCTTAAGTGCTCTCAAAAATTCAGGGCTATACCCTGAAAAAAATTTTAAGGGGGTGGGTGAGAGATCAAAAGGTGAAAAATCATAAATATTTCACAAAAAGGCTTCACTATTATTGTTTTGTCAACAGAATTTTAAATTTCGAGGGGAACACTGTACTCCCTGGGTACGGCCTTGCAAACATTGTCTCTGAACATAATATTTGTCAGGCTGAGAAACAAACCTTACAGTGAAAGTACTCAGTTTCACAGAAATTAAAGAGGATTTTTCCGTTGACTTAAAATTGAATTAGATTAAATTGCCCAAGTTTATTTCATTATTACATACGTCTATATATATATATATATATATATATATATATATTTTATTTATTTATATATATATATACATACCAGTTTATTTCGGTTTGATATGTCTTCAGTCATTTTGTTACTGTAACCAACTATAATATTTTCTAATTTAATGTCAACCATATAATTATCATCATTACAGTGTTTTCGTTTCTCAGAGACTTCCTCCCAATTACACATGCGTTAAATCTGATTCAATTTCATCAAAATTGAGGCAAACATAACTTTAGCTATGCTCTTTTTTGTTTAAAACTCTGGTCAACCTGATGAACTAAAGGATTGTACTATTGTAATTCTTTTTAATAGCCCTGCAAAGTTGGGATAGTTATTTATGTTACAACCTATATAATTTAAATGACAGTTTAATTTTCTTATAATTTATTTTCCATTTATACTCTTTTTTACTTATTTATTTTCTTACAGATTTCACAACTCTCCAGTATATTTATAATTTCTTCTTTCCATGAAATGTTTCATCTTTGGGATTGATGGTTCTTTTTGAATGTGGCTCAGTAAGATTTCAATATGGAGATGTTGGCAGTTAAAACCACACAAAAGATTAATTTTGGAAGCCCCAGTTATTGACTTTGAAAAGGTAAACTCTCTTCAGACATTTCATGCAAGGTGAGAAAATCTTCATCATGAAGATAAAGTGTTTTTTTTTCCCCCTTTTTTTAAAACAAAAAGCGAACTCAAAAATAAATACATCAACGGTAAAAAATTTTAATGTGTTATACAGATCTTCAACATCTACCAAATGTTGATGTGTATGAACTGATTGCGTGAAATAAATATTTTAGCCTTCCAAAAAATCATTGTTTATACATACATAAAATGTTTTGAAGAACAGTCTTATTAAAATTAGTTGGTTTATCATCTATACTAGGTCAATTTTATTGATTGTCATTTTTCTCTCATGGATGTGAAAACTTGCAACAGTGACACTTGTCAAGAAGAAACATTTTCTCAGGTTCATCTTTCAAAACATGATTTTTGTACTTCTACAGGGAAGAAAATTGAGTGCAATCTGTGTATGAAAAACTTTTCTACACAACTCGCCTTTAAGAGGCATCTTTGTATTCAAGGCAGAGATAAACCTTACATGTGTGAAGTATGCCAGAAAGCCTTCTCTGAGAAAAAAACCTTCACAAAGCATCTTCTTACACATACCAAAGAAAATGTGTGTGACATATGTAAGAAAAGATTCTCTCAGAAAGGAAACTTGCAGGCACATCTTCATATTCACACTGGGGAAAAACCTTATGTATGTGACATATGTAAGAAAACTTTTCCTTTTAAAGCAACCTTGACACAACATCTTCGTATCCATACTGGAGAGAAACCGTATGTGTGCGATATATGTCAAAAAGCATTTTCTCAGCAAGGACACTTGAATGCACATATTCGTACCCACACAGGAGAAAATCTGTATGTATGTGACACATGTAATAAAGCTTTTTCTGAGAAAGGAAAATTCATTAAACATCTTCGTATCCATACAGGAGAGAAACCTTACGTGTGCGATGTATGTAGAAAAGCATTTTCTCAAGAACAACACTTGAATGCACATATTCGTATCCACACAGGAGAAAAACCTTATGTGTGTGACGCATGCAATAAAGGTTTTACTGAGAAAGGAAAATTGACTCAACATCTTCGTATCCATACAGGAGAGAAACCTTATGTTTGTGACATATGTCAGAGGGAATTTTCTCGTAAAAATTATTTGGACAATCATCTTCGTATCCACAAAGGAAAGAAAAAATATCCATGTGACATATGTAATAAATCATTCTCCGAGAAGTCAAGTGTAAATCGACATCTTCGTATCCACACAGGAGAGAAACCTTATGTGTGTGACATATGTCAGAAGAGATTTTCTTGTAAACAATACTTGGACAGTCATCTTCATGTACACAATGAAAAAAAAAATTATGTGTGTGACATATGTAATAGAGTATTTTCTGCAAAAACAACTTTAAATCAACATTTTCTTACACATATAAGAGAAAAAACTGATGTCTGTGACAAGGTATTCTCAAATAAGGAGTTTTCTTTAGATGTAACATGAATACATTTTTCAAAGAAAACTATTCTGTTATGAAAATAGGACTTTCAAGGTTTGCAAATCTCAGACCTAAATCCTGCATCCTAACCGGTGCTTCAGAAAGTTGTTCTGTTTGTGTACGCATTAAATACCAGAATGTAGAACTCATACTTGCAGCCATGAAATTAGGTATGAACTACAAATATTTTCTTTCCTGTATGGTTTACAATATTGATAATCAGTTGTGCATGCTGTCAAAATGCAGGAAATGATAAGCTGCACACAATACAGGGATGTTAATTCTTCGTCGAGACACAAATTCTTGCGCCGAACTGCACTTTTAGCCGATTTTTGCGCCGGTCTGCGCCGAATACGTCATTTTGACTCTTTCAGGGTGCACCGAAACACAAATATTGCGCCGAACTGCACTTTTAGCCGGTCTGCGCCGAATACATCATTTTGACTCTTTGTTAAATTTTTGCCACGCTCATTTATCTTTTAAAGCGTGTATGGAAAGCTAGTTAGCAGTAAAGCAAGATTCAAACTGCGTACGAAAGCTGCATTCCGAAGCCATTCTACCCGCCCCGGATCGGACCAGTCGGGCTTTGTTAGTCACCTCAATCAGGGCCGGCCAGATAGGCAAACAAGTACCGTAATTTATGGAAGAAACGGCGCAGCGTTTATGAGTTTAAAAGTTAAAAAATAGTAAGTGCGGCGTTTCTACCGGGCGCGGCATTTACAATATTTTTTATTTTTTTAAGCCGATCTTCAAAGAAAAATCGAAAAATTCGTTTCGTGATAATTTTCCCAAAAGATGGCGCCACCACCGACACATACTCTTTAGCGTGCACAGATCACAGCGTAGCGAATCAGAATGCGAACCTACCCCCATAGAAAAGAGGTTTGATCTTTGATCCAGTTTTGGAGAAAGTCAGAGCACCCTAAGATGGGTCCATGTCCCGTGCTCTGAAGTGGATGGCTTCATACATCCAACCGATGTCTCCTCAATTAAGTAAAAAGAAAAAAAATAGAAGTAAATCTTTTACATCTACATTTTAGAACTATAATTAAATTTTAATGAAGTTTTGAATATATATTTTGAAGGGTTAAAGTTCTGTAAAATACCGCAAAAGTGCACTACCCTCTATTAAATGCACCCGTTTTTCAAATGAACCTCTATTGTTCTTAAAATACTGAATTTCAGCCAAAATTAGTCAATGTTGCGCACGGTGAGAGTTTAACCCCCCCCCCCCCCCCCCCAAAAAAAAAAAAATAAAGTTAATCTGAAAGATTTTTTTTTTTCGCCGTGCGGCTTTGCGCCCTGTGCACTCTATGGAATAAACACTGCCAACTAATTGGTATGCTCAAGAAATGCTGAGTGCTTTTAAAATAAATCCCAATGTTATAAATATAAAAAATAATAAATAAATACCATCAAGAGTTGTTACACAACATTCAGTTTAAAACAACAATTTGCTGAAGCAAGCTCATTACGTAATCAACAGCTGGCCATCCGTGGGGGGGGGGGGGAATGTTTACTTTTAACTGGAGACTCTTCTCACACATCGATTGCTGTTTTCATTTTAATGGCGCCTGGTAGTCTGTCCGAACTTTGTGCAGATGCAAGAAGGTTTTTAGAAGTTATTTTTTTATTTCTATAAATTCACCTTTGTGAATATAAACATTGATATCTGATTATTTGAAAATAGAAATCGTAAGCTTCGTAAAATAGTGGCAAATACTTTAAAACATTCTATGGGAAGGGGGAGAAAAAAGGAGATTTTTTTACCGTTTATCCAATTTCTACCAAAATATATCCGATCAACTTAATAGCTTTTTTAATAAATTAGGTCTAATAAGTAATGCAACATATTTTTTATTTATTTATTTTTTGTTAATTAAGAAATTATTTTAGAAAACATTGAATTTTATCTGGCATTGACTTCTGACCACGATCACCCCCCCCCCCCCACACACACACACCAACGATCGCGGCTGCGGCGTTTATGCCGGGTGCGGCGTTTTTGACGATTTTCTAGCTAACTAAGCTCATTTTCGTGGGTGCGGCGTTTCTTCCATAAATTACGGTAATCATCGCAACGGGCACCGTTTTTTGTTTATGAAGGGGCACGATTTGCTATTTGGAGATGAAACATTATGGACCAATTCGTTTTTCAACATGTACACATGCATTGTTTTTTTGTTTTGTTTTTTAAATTGATATTGTACCTTTTTGAGAAAGAAAAATGGAGGAAAATGTTTTTTTGGTGCAAAATAAATCTGCTGTCTTTAAATGAAAACTTAAAGGAGAAATCAATACGCCTTTCATAACTTGTTATTCGAAAAGTTTTTATGTATTCACACTGTTTACAAAAGCGATTCATATGTTTTACCTTTTCGAGCTTAAAAAAAAAAAAAAGCCCCCTCCTCTGAAATGGGTAACGATCCGCCACAGCTCTATGTATATGTATTTTCCCGATTTGAACTGGCACTATTTTTTTCGGGCCCCACCACTGAAGCAGGTCACGAGCCGCCACTGGCTGTTATAGAAAGTGGACAGATTCTATTAACGGAAGGGAAGGATAGACTTGCAAAAACATTAAAACTATTAGAAGAAAATGAAAAAGCTCAAGAAGAAATTAATAAAAATAAAAAAAAGAATAAATAGAAAACTAGATAACTTATGATACTTAATTTGTAATCGCATTATTAATTTCTCATAATCTTAATTTTTAACTTCCCATAATTCTTAATTTCTCTCAACAGTCATTAAATATTTTTTGTTTACATTTGCTTTGTATATTGTGTTCAAGTATTATAGATGAATATGTAAATATTAGATGAGGTTAAATTACTGATACAAAAGCATATGCTATTAAAAGTACACACATTTAATTATTCTAACCATCAAATTTATTTTGTTTTCGATACTGCTTACCAATTACGTGTTGTTGTATAAGAGGTATAATATTTAGGTTTTCAAAAATCTCCATTTAGTACTACTTGTGATTTGTAATAGAACCAAAGAATGAGATAGAAGCTTTTGTTTTAAAATTTAGTTTTCATTTTATTTGTGCTCTCTTTTCCGAGAGGAAGATTCCCTAAATGATTCTGAAAAAGAAAAAAAAAAGGGACAGGGATTGGCAACCTGTGGCTTGCAAGCCGCATACAAATCATACTCATGGTTCTTGAGTAGGAAAAAAATGACTTAACCACAGAAAGGTTGCTGACTCCTGATATGTATTGTTTTTACCAAGTTGCTGATAGCATAGCCTATATACACCATAGAGAAGGAATATAAGTGGAGGGAGCGTCCTATTGTATTTTCCCGGGAAAGTTGAAGCTAAGATAAGAGCGTAGTAGGAGAAGAAAAATAAGCGGATTGGCTACTTATCGCCCTTTGGCTCGCAAACTCAAGCATTTTATTTTTCTAGAAAGGGAACGGGGGAAATAGTTTTTTCTCCCTCTCTAGTTATTCTGGAATTATTTAGTCTCTAATTTTGCTTTGCAGAATTACTTTGAAGTTTCGGCTTTTGAAAGATTTTATTTTGTTGTATTTTTCATATTATTTTGATTTTGTTACAATGCTTTGCAATAAAATCTAGTAATGTACATTATCAAATCAGTTTTATGTGTGATAAAAGTCTGATTTGTGAGATGGTTGAGAGGCGAGATAAAACAGTATTTGCTGTTGCTATGTGAGACAGCATATTTCTAATTCTTATACAAAGAAATTATGAGACAAGCTTTACAGCTGCTATGCTAGACGGCACAGTTCTATTTATCATCTTGCAACCATCTCTGTGTGATGGTTGCAAGATGATTTTTTCGCAATTTATATTATAATTTATCAAAATAGAAATTTTTCTTTAAAATAAAGGTCCAAGATTTCAATAAAACTCTTTTTTTTTTTTTTTTTTTTTTTTTTAATGCTGGTTACGAGAAAAGACTAGAAACGTATTTATGCGGAATAAAGGAATGCGTACAGCGATAACCCATTTTCAGAATTTTAAGAAGAATATTCAGCAGTTTAAAATTCAAAGTTTGTATTCAGTAGCGCATATAGGTTTCCATTTCGGGAGGCGGAGGGCGATTTAGTATTTTAAACCCTATTGTTACTAGAGTTATAATGTTTTAAACAGCTGATTTTATAGTAATATCTTTACATTTATATACACATATATAGTGAATTCGTTAATTGAAATTTATGTTTCTGTTAATATAATGAAATGGTATTTCCCTCTCCCTCCATTTGTGATACGATACAAATTTGTGATTTGCCCGAAAACAGAGAAATATAACTTCAATAGATCAGCTTAAAAAGTCCAATTTGTTACTAATGGTCTGAAAAAATTACCTTAACAATAAGGAAATTTTGAAAAAATAGAATGTTTAAGAAAGAAACATGAGTGAGACACTACAGCACCAATAGACATTCTAAAACAATAAACTGTTATGGCAACTGAGAAAATAAAGAGCAAATTTTAGTTTGATATGATTTTTAATTTAATTTGAAATTAAAAGTTAAATTACGTAAATTTCAGACCTACAATACTTGGCGACAGGGCTCGCGCGTACTCGCATTTTACGCATAAATCGATATTTTTTGAAAAAATTGACTCTCACTTTTTGAAACTGCGATTCTCGCTTTCCGGATTTTTGAAGTCTAGCGCGAGCCATGCTTGGCGAGTTAATATAATCGCCAAATTGTCAATCTAGTGTTTTAAAGTACATCCATACATTTTAATTGACTAAAATTGCAAAACATAGCTTACCTGTGAAATGTCAGTTGTCCTCCTTTCACGAATTTTTCGTTGCATCCATATGCAGAGCAATAATTCACCATTTTGTTCGATGAGAACCATCGACCTCCCTCAAAGCTATGGAGAACTGCAAAGGAAACGGAGAAATTCCACTCCCGCTCGTCCCCAGGTCACGTGACTCATGTGCTCGCTTCAGTTTAGGGTTACAAATGCTCCCTCCACCTATATACCTTCTCTATGGTATACACCCCTTTTTTTTCCAGAGCTTTCCTAAAGTGCTTTTAAATAGTGTTTTGCTTTTAGCAAATGGTGTTTGCTCGCAAACTTTGCTTTTCTTGTATGCATTTATTGTGTTCCTAAATCTTCAATTTTATGCTCCAAAATCATGTTAATTCTGATCTCGAATCTTAGTTTTCCTCTCGGAAACTATTTTTTTGTGCTCCCGAGGTGCTCCCAAATGGAATTTTTCTGCTCCCAAATAGAATTTTTCTGCTCCCAAATGGAATTTTTCTGCTCCCGAGGTGCTCCCAAATGAAATTTTTTCTGCTCCCGGGGTGCTCCCAAATCGAGTGTTGGAGTTAACATCCCTGCACAATACTTGAAGAAGATTTTTTTTTTTATTTATTGAAAAAGATGAAACAGACATAAAATTTAGACAATGGGTGTCTACTCTGCCACTTGTCAACTCCGCGGAATCAGAAACTGGCAAATTAATAAAGAAAAACCTAATAAGAACTGTAAACTTTTTTTTAGGTCAGACTATAATATTGTATGTATATTTTAAATTAAATGTAATTCAGCCAAGTGTTTTACTTGGTAATTATATTGTTTACTTAACCTATTTTCAATAGCTATCATGATTGCTTTTTTGTATTACTTCAAAACTGTGTATCTCTTGTTTTTGGAATAATAAGAGGATCTTTGAGATAGATAAAACTTTGTATATAACTCACGTAAAAACGTACTTATTCTATTGATAAGTAACTTGTTATGTGTGTTATATAAAGTTTCATTTATCTCATCTTTTTTTTTTTTTTTTTTTTTTAAACACCAGTTTTTGAGTGTTTTTTGTTACTTTTGTTTTGATTTAAAGTACAGCATAAGATCTTCTAACCATGTCATTTTGAGATTTTTATCACCTGTCCTGCATGACTTTTGGGGAGTAAAAAAGCACATTTTTTAAATTTTTTTAAAGTTCAAGCGATTTCAGGATGAAGTAAGAGCTAAATGGATTCTCTGCATATAGTATTAATATGTAAATGTAACAGGGAGAAAAAATGGTTTGTTAGTGCCATTCCTGCAGTTTTTAATACTCAAAAATGACATTAGTTTTTCAATGACTATTTGAATTCCAAAAAACTCTATTTAGGCTTAACTTAAATCCATTTTACTAAGAACAAACAAAAGTCCATTCTTTAAGCTTTCCAATAAGCCCTTTCTGATCTTCCTGCTAATTGAAATAAAAATTCTACAGCTTTTATAGAAAACAAGTCTAAAATGGTTATTTTTACTCATCTGATTAATAAACAAATGTCTATATCTCAAGAACAATTTTCTTTTTATGAAATGAAAAAAACTGTTTTCTGGTACAGAAGATAGGTACATATTTCATACAGAATGGCATGAAAATCTAAAATGGTATAACAAAATCCATTTGTTGATTTAACTAGGAATGACCTAGACATATGAATCCATATAAAAGGTAATCAGAGGAATAATCATCTTATAGATCCAGTAGATGGACTGAAGAATATAAGCCCCCATGTTCTATCAATGGCATTCCTCTGGTCCAAAAGACACAATCAGCCATTGCAAGACAATAGCACTGGTCAACAGTGATTTTGTTAAATGGATAACCATAGCTGTTTCTTATGTACTTTGTTATGCTGAAGCCGGATATAACCACAAAAAATGGCAGTCTTTTTTTTTTTTTTTTTTTTTTTTTTTTTTAAATAAAATTTTGCATGTATTAAAAAGTTTACATTTTGCAGATAGTAAAGTGTCTTGTTTGGTGCAGTTCTATTTGCTTGAGGTTTTATTTAAATAAGGTGATCACCAACAATGTATGATAATATAAGTTCTATTAAAATTTTACATACACACAAATTATCAAGTTCTCTAGACTTGTTTTGACAGAAGAGCGCCAAGAATCTCTTTATATAAGTCACTTCTGTTTAGTTTGCCCGTATGTATGAAATTAGAAAAGCATTTATATTATTTTATAGTGAACTACTTGTCTTGTGCTTTCTTGTGTTTATTTTTCTACTAACTTATTCCTTAAAATGCCACAAAATTGTGAAAACCATCCAAATAACTTCTGTTACGTGTGTGGTGAACTAACTTTGAAATCCCAAAAAAGGAATATTACTTCTTGATAAAAGTATATGAACTTCCTTTGCTACTCAATTTCTGAAAAAAAAAAAAAAACTCTGACCTTTACAGGTTTTTCAGACTTTTTGCAATGAAAATCCAGACTATTTTTTATGACATCAGCTTTGCATACCTTCTTTAGTATTTCCAGCTTCCCAAAATAAGGTTAAATGTTGATTGTTTACTCTGTGAACTCTTATTTTTGCATTACAAATGTTGCAGGAATAACAAGCAAAAATCAAGAAGGCCATTAAATATCCTCATGTCCTATCTGCCATCAGGCTTTTCCTCACTGCAACAATCTCCCATTCCCAGCACTCCCTAAAAATAGGAGTTTGCGTTCAGAAAACTTGATGATAATTTTCAATTAAGTCCAGAAATAAAAAAGCATTGAAAATAAAGATTTTGGTAGAGTGTCTATAGAACCTCACAGAATTAATCAGCCTGAACTCGGTGATTTAGTTTGTGATCTAAACTTGCCAAAGAAGTAAGCAGAATTGTTGGCATCCAGATTTAAAGGCTGGAATCTCCTTGAGAAAGGAACTAAAATTTCTTCTTATTTTCAACAAGAAGAAGACTCAAAATCTTATTCTCTTTTGAAGGCAATTTAATGTATTCTACTGATGTTGATTCATTAATGAGTGAGTTGGGAAACCGACATGATCTGAAGCATTGGAGGTTGTATATAAAGGATACTCCAAAAAGGTGGAAAACAGGCTTTAATTCTTTATCGCTTAAAGATAAGTGGGTAATGTAACTTTAAAAAATGTTCAAAATAAGATTGTAAAAAAGTTTACGTTATGAAAAAACTCCTCTCACTAATTTTCAAAAAGTTATACTTTTTAAAATTGTATACACTCCCCATACAAAAAAATTCTCAACTAGTAGAATATGCTCCATACACTAATGAGGTGGCATACAAAATGAGAATTGTATCTGCAAGAGTGTCAGGTATATGAAGATAAATATAACGCTGACTTCAACCACTTTTCAAAGGCTCTTGAAGGGAAAAAATCAGGTTGAATGATCACATGTAAAGGGTTTTACAGAAATTATGAAAGAGAATCTTTTCTTTCACTCTACCAATAAACGTTTACATTCAAAATCATGTATAGCACTGAACATCTTTCTTCAAAGATGGTCGTCATCTCCGGGACATTGTGTGATGAAAGGCTGAAATTTGGTACATGACCTCACTAATGTATGGGGCACATTTTGCTAATTAGAAATTTTTTTTTGTAGGGGGGGGTCGTATACAAATTAAAAAAAGTGTCACTTTTTACTTCCTTGTACGTAGTATAAGGAAGTAATGTGATCCCGAAAAATTTTGGGGGCTAAATTTCGACAAAAAATCCGATTTTAACTAACTCTAAATTTAATTTTAAGAATTTTTTCGATGCATCTCATCGTAGGCTAGCATGCACGATCCTATTAACGCGTCTGCAACTCATTTTGACCAGCGGCCAGTTTATTGTGGTCAGTTTTTCCATGCCGTCTGTACGTACGTACGTACGTACGTACGTATGTATGTAACTCGCATATCTCAAAAACTATGGGTCGTAGAATGTTGAGATTTGATATTTAGGATTGTTCTATGATCTAGTTGTGCACCTCCCCTTTTGGTCGCAATCGAATGAATAGTTTGTAACAGGACCGCCCAAAAGATTCGAAATACATTACGCTCTATGGGCCGAAATTCATTAAACTCGCATATCTCAAAAACTATTAGGCGTAGAATGTCGAAACTTCATATTTTGGATAGTTGTAACATCTAGTTGTGCACCTCCCCTTTTTGTTCCATTCGATTGGATAGTTTATCTACAGGACCGCCCAAAACATTCGAAATACATTACGCTCAATGGGCCGAAATTCATTAAACTCATATATCTCAAAAACTATTAGGCGTAGAATGTTGAAACTTTATATTTAGGATTGTTGTAACATCTAGTTGTGCACCTCCCCTTTCGGTTCCATTCGACTGCATAGTTTATCTACAGAACCGCCTAAAAGATTCGAAATACATTACGCTCTATGGGCCGAAATTCATCAAAGCGTTTTTTAGAGGTATTGGGCTATTTCAAACGACTCAGAAGTGATATATGCTGTAAAGAGTTAAAAAATTAATTTCTCCATTAAAAAAAGTGTCTTTATCATTTACAGTTCTGCTACAGGAACACTCAAAAGATTTCCAATACATTACGGTCAATGGCAATTTTAGGAGATTCATCCATTTCAAGCATAATACCGTCCTACCACATAGGTTAGGTAATGGTCCGACCACGGTCACGTGCCTCCCTCAAGAACTATGCCAAAAGTCGCCAAGCTTGGCGACTTTTTTGTGTACGTGTGTGCATATTTAACTCTCAAATCTCAAAAACTATTATGAAATTTCATATATAAGATTGGTGTAACATCTAGTTGTGCATCTCGATTTTTGGTTAAAATCTACTGGAGAGTTTATTTACAGGACCACCGAAAAGAATTTCAGTACTTTAATGTCTATGGACATCTTCAATATAATACAATTGTAGACAGTCATTGTTTGGTACATGCCCAAAATCTCGCCGTCTGTCCTCGACCTTGGCGAGTTTTGCCGAAATGTCGCCAAATTTGGCGATAGTCAGTCATTTCGTCCATGCCCAAGTGCCAAAGTATGCCATTTGTCATCGTTCTTGGCGAGTTTTGGCGAAATATCGCCAAATTTGGCGATAATCTGTCATTGTTGGTCCATGCTTAATATCTCGCCAAATGTTGTCGACATTGACGAGTTTCGCCGAAATATCGCCAAATTTGGCGCCAAAAATTATTTCGTATTTTGTATAACTCTAAAACTTTAACCCGTAGAGTTTTGAACTTTTGTATTTAGAACTATATTATAATATCTAACGGTTTTCAATATCTTTTTTGACAACAATCGACTGGGAATTTATTTACAGGGTGAGCCAAATGACTTTAAATACATTAAGGTGTATGGATGCATTCAATTCATTGAAAGTCTGTGGTGAATGACTACTTTGGCTATCCCCAAAATCTCGCAAACTATCTCAAGTTTGTCGGCTTTTGGTGAAATATCGCCAAATAAAGTGTCAGAAGGAAATCTTTCAAATTGAACTCAGCTTGGCGATATCGAAATATTTGGCTAGAAATCGCTAAACCTTACTATTATTGATATTTTATATCTTTCAAACAAATAAGTTTAGAGGAAGTGCGTAAAAAACATTTTTGATTTAATAGACGTGCAAGGAAGTCATGTCTTGGACACATCAGATTTTTTAAAATGAATGATAGGATTATTTCCTTAGCAAAAGTCTTATTTCTGACTTTATTCTGAAATTTTTTCAATTTATATTGCTCACTTATCCCTAATAGATAAAGAATGAAAGCACATTACCACTTTCTCGGGACACCTTGTAGTTTTCTCTAAACTCAGTTTTCAAAGTCATGCATCTTTATAATGAGAGACCCTCGATTCCTCTTTCTTAAGCAGCTCGCCCCACCATGGTGGATTTGATAAGTCACTCAAAATGGTAGATGGCCGGAGGAAGAAGGTCCTGGGTTTGGGTCCCATCACATGGCTGTCGATCTAATGGTCTGGAGTTTTGGTCTTTTTTCTCCAGATGTATCATGACTATGCATTAGACACCTTAAAAAGTCCACTGAACAAGGCACCGTCCCGCATGTATCGTTGCCTTAACCGCACAAACAATCTTAATTTTCCCATTTGAAAGAAACGTAGCTCAACATGAAGAATTTGCCATCAGATGCTAGCACAACATGAAGAATTTACTTTGAGGTAAGTTTGAATGGGGTTAAAAAAGCTGAATGGAAGTAATTTAAAAAATCTTATATCTAGCGAAAGTTGAATAAGGAGAGAATACACAGACTATGTAAAATGACACAGTTCGGGAAGAGAATCCGGAACATTTCAGACAAAGTTCCACTACCAGATTCAGAGAAATGACCGTCAGTCATCTTAATGCAGTTGATATTAGTCAATTTGGTCTTCTCTTCCCCCCCCCCCCCCACCCATTTTGAACTTTTATTCTTCTTTCTCCCCCCCCCCCCCCTTACTTTCCCTTTTTCAATCTTTCAAAATAGTAACTTTCAGTTCTCACTTTCTTCCCTGTGTGGATGGTAGATGTTAGAAAATGAGGAAGGGTGGATCATTTGTAACATCCAAAATGAACGTATCATACTTTTTTTATATATGAATTATTTTCAAAATACTTAATAATTTATCTTGGAAGTTAAGACCAAGCACATTTTTGTGTGTCGTATTTGATTTTTAATGAACAAGTTTGTACTACTTTGATTTTTTAATAGCCCTGCAAAGTTGGGATAATTATTTATGTTACAGCCTGCTGCTTAAAAAAATAGTAGTTTCATTTTTCATAATTTATTTTCCACTCACTGTGTTTTATTTATTTATTTATTTTTTATTTTCTTACAGATTTCCCAACTTCCCAGTGCATTTATAATTTCTTTTATCCATGAAAAGTTTTACCTTTGAGATTGATGGAATTTTTTTGGAATGTTGAATATGGATCAGAAGTGGGCAGTTAGAACCACAAGATAAGATTAATTTTGGAAGCCCCAGCTATTGACTATAACTGCAAATGGAAACAATCTTCAGGTATTTCCTACTAAGGGACAAAATTTCAGAGTGTTTTTTATTTGTTTTTTCCAAGCGAAAAGTGAACACTAATTAAAGTTAGCTGATTTATCATCTATGCTAAGTCAATTTCATTTATTGTCATTTTTCTGTCATGGATGTAAAAACTTGCAACAGTGACACTTGTCAAGAAGAAACATTTTCACAGGATCCCCCTTCAAAAGAGGATTGTTGCACTTTTGCAGGAAAGAAAATTGAGTACAATCTGTGTGTGGAAAACTTTTCCATGCAACTTGCCTTTAAGAATCATCTTCCTATTCACGGAGGAGAGAAACCTTACATATGTGATGTATGCCAGAGAGCCTTTGAGAAAAAAAACTTCATAAATCATCTTCGTACCCACATAAGAGAATATACATGTAATATATGTAACAAAACATTTTCTTTGAAAGACACCTTGACTAAACATCTTCGTACCCATACAGGAGAGAAACCTTATGTGTGTGACATATGTCAAAAAGCATTTTCTCAGCAACAAAATTTGAGGGCACATCTCCATGAACATACAGGCAAACAACCTCATGTGTGTGATATATGTCAGAAGGGATTCTCTCGTAAAGATCACTTGAATGCACACATTCGTACCCACACTGGAGAAAAGCCTTATGTGTGTGACGCATGTAATAAAGCTTTTTCTCAGAAAGGAAAACTGACTCAACATCTTCGTATCCATAGAGAGAAACCTTACATGTGTGATGTATGTAAAAAAGCATTTTCTCAAGAACAACACTTGAATGCACATCTTCGTACCCATACAGGAGAAAAACCTTATGTGTGTGACATATGTAATAAAGCTTTTTCTCAGAAAGGAAAATTGACTCAACATCTTCGTATCCATAGAGAGAAACCTTACATGTGTGATGTATGTAAAAAAGCATTTTCTCAAGAACAACACTTAAATGCACATCTTCGTACCCATACGGGAGAAAAACCTTTTGTGTGTGACGCATGCAATAAAGCTTTTTCTGAGAAAGGACACTTGAATGCACATAATCGCACCCACACGGGAGAAAAACCTTATGTGTGTGACATATGTAATAAAGCTTTTTCTCAGAAAGGACATTTGACTAAACATCTTCTTATCCATACAGGAGAGAAACCTTTTGTGTGTGACGCATGCAATAAAGCTTTTTCTGAGAAAGGACACTTGAATGCACATAATTGCACCCACACGGGAGAAAAACCTTATGTGTGTGACATATGTAATAAAGCTTTTTCTCAGAAAGGACATTTGACTAAACATCTTCTTATCCATACAGGAGAGAAACCTTTTGTGTGTGACGTGTGTCAGAAGGGATTCTCTCATAGACATAGCTTGGACATTCATCGCCATGTCCACAAAGAAAAAAAAAATTATATGTGTGGCATATGTAATAAAGCATTTTCTCAGCAAGGACAGTTGAATGTACATCTTCATTCCCACACGGGAGAAAAACCTTATGTGTGTGACGTATGTAATAAAGCTTTTTCTCAGAAAGGACATTTGACTAAACATCTTCTTATCCATACAGGAGAGAAACCTTTTGTGTGTGACGCATGCAATAAAGCTTTTTCTGAGAAAGGACACTTGAATGCACATAATCGCACCCACACGGGAGAAAAACCTTATGTGTGTGACATATGTAATAAAGCTTTTTCTCAGAAAGGACATTTGACTAAACATCTTCTTATCCATACAGGAGAGAAACCTTTTGTGTGTGACGTGTGTCAGAAGGGATTCTCTCATAGACATAGCTTGGACATTCATCTTCATGTCCACAAAGAAAAAAAAAATTATGTGTGTGACGTATGATGTAATAAAGCATTTTCTACAAAGACAACTTTAGATCAACATTTTCTAGCACACACAAGAGAAAAACCTCATATGTGACAAAGTATTCTCAGATAAGGAGCTATATCCACATATGAAAGAAACCTTATGTGCTGCATAGATCAGATGGGATTCTGTCATAAAGTGCACTTGAATGCACTTCTTTGTACTCACACAGAGGAGAAACCTTTTGTCATGCATTCGAGAATTCTCATTGAAGTTGAACAGATATTTCCATATTCATGCCGGAGAGAAACTTCAGGTATATGACATTTGTAACACGGCTTTCTTTGGAGAAGGAAAGTTGAATCAACATTTTTGTAACCACACAGTGGATCAACATTTTTGTAACCTTTTGTTTTTTTTGTATACAGTGGAGAAGATGTCTGTGAAATGCATGTAAAAATAAAAATCCCTTATAAACTAATCTTGTATAGGGGAAACTCTTGTACCTAGGGCCATCATGTCCCTTGGGCCACCATGCTTTATTTAAGTAATTTTTATTTTACAGCAGTTTTACTCATTGGAGTGAGTGGCAACACTGTTTCAAATCATAGCAGCTATTTTTAATGAAAGGAAGAAGAAGCTATAGTTAAATAAAAAAGAAAGTCTTGATTTGATGATCAAAACTAAATTTTTTCACATCAACTGAAGTCTTATTTTGTGAAAGTAAGTGAAAACTTATGTTTTAATGTATAGCAGATATTTTTTGTAATCATTAAAGGGAAAAATGAAACACAAAGAAAGTTTGGTTTTTGCAGATTTTTGGCTGTGGAAGCCATTTTGCCAAAAAGAACAACATCTTGTACCTAGGGCCATGGCCCTAGGTACAAATATTATTGTTTGTGCTGCTAACTTTTTATAAAAATGGGAATGGGGAATATAAATAGGATTTTATAGCACAAATCTAATATTTAAAATTTGTTCCATTTTTTTTTTCAACCATGCCATCAACTTAGCAAAAGAAAATAGCATGGTATTACTGGCAATACCACCTCATACTAGTCATAAATTACAGCCATTAGACAGAGGCGTATTTGGGCCCTTTAAAAAATATTACAATGTAGCCTGCAGTAACTGGATGCAAACAAATCCAGGTAAACCTCTTATAATTTATGATGTAGGTGAGAATGTTAGCAAAGCATATCCCTTAGCTTTTACCCCTACAAATATCCAGTCTGGTTTTAGAGTATCAGGCATATGGCCAGTTGATGAGAATGTACGAGTATTTCGTGAGGATGAATATTTGAGTTCCTACGTAACAGACAGGCCCACAATAACTGCAGATGAATCAATTTCTGAGAGTCTGGCTGTGAGCAGACCTATTGATAATGCAACGGTTACAGAAAAAATCGATGCATTTGTTAATTGTCAGCCTTCCACATCAAACTGTGAATCAACCAATTGTGTAACACCTAAACAAGTACGTCCTTTTCTTAAGGCTAAACCTCGTAGTGCCAGAAGAGGTGGATAAAAACCTGGCAAGTGTAGAATTCTCACTGATACACCTGAGGAATCACTTCAGATTCTGCAAGCAGCACAAATTATCCAATAGCTGATGAAAGGCCCAGTGATGAACTTGAAAAGGGAGATTTCTGTTTGACAAAATTAGATGGGAAAAAACTAAATCATTTTTACATAGCAGAAGTAGTTGACGCTATAGATGATCAGTATACTGTTAAATACCTGAAACGACTCTAAGGATTCGAATAAATTTTTGTATCACAGCGATACAACTTCAACGTTATCAACAGAGATGATGTTATATTTAAATTGCCTTAACCAAAAACTGCTGGAGGCTCAGAACGCCAATTCTTTTTTACTTACTTTTGGTGTCAGTTTTGTGAATCAAGCGTGGAATAATAAACATTTCTTCCGTACAAAGATTTTAGAAACTCTGCACAAAAGAAATAATGCATACAAATTGTTTTTTTATATTGTAAACAACAATTTCGTTTTTTGAAAATAACTGGCCCTAGGGCCATTTGTAATTTTTTTTTAAATTTTTTTGTTTCGATACTTGAAGTGATTTTTATTTAAAGAGAATAAAGAATTTAATGTATACAAACTATTTTTATTATTGTAAGTTAATTATAAGTAAAGATATTGCCATTTGAAAATAGCTGGCCCTAGGTACAAGAGTTTCCCCTAGACATCTTTGTACTATCATTGTTTACATTTTTTCAAATGTGGGAATTATCAAAAAGTGCATTTTCAATTGAGGAAAAAAAGGGGTAATTTCTATCTAGAAATGTGGCAGGTTTCCTAACATCCTTCAGTATTCTCTGTAGAGATAGTGTTCTTTTAAAAGAACACTTTCCTTTCTTCCTGTGTGGTATTATGATGGGAATGGTAGAACAAAAAACTTAGTATAAAATATATTATACAAAATTTTGTGGAAGAAAGAAATTGTCAGTAGCATATATTAAACTTTCTGCTTTAAATCTCCGCTAATTGAGAACAGATGAAAAATTTTAGTTAGGTTTCTACAAATGTGGGTATTGAGGGTGCAGAGTTTGGTTTTTGGTGGCTGAAACTGATTTTTGACACAACAGAGGTTTTATCAATTAAAGAATTATTTAAATGTATTTTTAAACAAAGGATAAATGTTAGTCTATTTATTAATTATTGCAATTTTAACTAAACTTATCTTTATTAACATAAAAACCTCTTTAATATTTAAAGCAGGGTAAACTTTTTGGTGTGGGTACGTGAAACAGTCGTTTCTTCACATGGACTGTAATATATTATTGCAATTTTAGGTCATTAAGTTTAATTCTTGATGATTGAGTTTAATTTAATTGGGGTTTCAGCCAACAGTTTAAGAAACTCTGATTGAAACTAATAATTTTAGACAGTTTCTTTGAAAAAGTGATACTCAGGATGCATTACCCTGTAAAAAAATAAAATGGTTGAGGTCTTACCACTTGAATGATTAATAATAAATAGTCTAATTGTATAAGAAGTTCAGAGTTAGCAACCATTCCAGATTCTACAAAATTATTTCACAACTTAGTTGACATTTATGAAAATTGCTGCAAAAATTATGAAAAAAATGGAAAATTTAATGAAGTTATATTGAATTCAGTTAAAGTAATGCAGAAAATTTATAAATCGTAATTCCATGGAATCTGGAATGATTGACAGCTCTGCACGTTGGAGACACATGAAGTTGCATTTCTGTTTAATATCTTGGAATGCTGCATTTTTAAGTAGATCAAATCTGCTTTCAATTAAAGCAGAATAAAACATCATCTGAACATATAACATAATTTATTTTTATGTGTATTTATAAAATAATTGAGATTACAAAACTGAATTATGGAAAGAGTAAAGTAAACACGAGTTTAATATCACATTTCAAAAAAAAGTAGACTCATAACAAATTTTTTTTTTTTTGACAGTGCAGACCAATAAACAAAGCTGGAAAAATTATCATAGGTAACAGCAAATACAAATTAAGAATGAGATTTTAGCTGTCGAAGTAAATGAACTAAAAAAAGAGACTCCATAAATGTAATGAATAGTAAATTTAAAGATCTAGTTAAAGATGGTTCTTGGTCAGATGATTTAATTCCATATTTTGAGAACCCTGCAACATTTACTTACCTTACAGAATACTTGCCAAGTACAAGGACCACAAGATATTCCCCTTTCCTATGCCCAAAGCCATAGCCAAGGGGGTTTCATAGATTTGATTCCCCTTCTTCCCATGAAATTTTAGTCGATGGATTAGTAGTTTTTTATTGGTATTGATTCTCGAAATCAGTTAAAGGTTTAAAAAAAAAGTTACTACATATCCCCCTCGGAAGTACTGCGTATCACCCCAAAAACTTTTTCTGGCTTCAGGCCGTTTATCTCTGTACTCAAGAGCAGGGGGGGGGGGGAAACGTGCCCTAGAGTAAAAATTTAATAGTATTTTCTTTTTCTTTTTTTTAATTTACGTTAAATGATACATTTATTTCAATCAGAAACACATTATCATGGTGATAACTTCTTATTTGAAGTTATTGGTTGATCGTGAGGAGTAATAAACACTAAAAAGGGTTAAATAGAATTTTGTACATTGTGAAGTTCCTACTAGGCATTATAACTCTGAAAAAGAAGGAGTTTTAATTTTCTTAAACACTCACCTGGAAAAGTCCTGAGAGGAATTGCCAATTTAGTCTCCAAGCTAAAGGAATGACTCTGCCTAAGGGAGACTAGTTCAGGAAAACATTCAAACTTAACCTTTAAACTTTGCTTTTATTCAGTGGTGGCGCTAGACTTTCCCCGACGGGGGGTCATAACTCCCCGACGAGGGGGCACAAATATACATGTACATATGCTAAGTGGCGTATCCAAGAGGGGGCTTTGACCTCCCTCTTTTATGACATTTTTGTCACCAAGTATGATATGGAAATTTGCAACTATTTGCACCACTTGAAAATATTTTACTTTACAAAGTGATTTTTTCACAATAAATCATTTTCTAAACTAAAATATCCAGGATCCAGATAAGTTTAGAGGAGATGGAGGACAATATAATGTTTTGTTTTGTGAAATATTTCCAGGAATCGGATCGACATACATAATCGGACACCCAGGCCCCGGATATTTTCAAAAACTACTGCACAATCTTTCCTGGTAGACGGGCGTAGCCAAAGGGGGGGGGGCGGGTTAGGGGTTTATAACCCCTCCCCATGAGGAATATTTTGCCATACAAAATGTATAGTCTTCACTCCTTTATCACACACATGTATGCATATATGTGAGTTTCAGTAGTCGTAACCCCCCCCCCATGAAAAATTTCTGGCTACGCCCCTACTGGTAGATTATTATTTAAACGGACCCTAATTAACGTATCTCAAAATCTTTTTACATTACACAAATATTTCCCCAAGGCCTCAGCAAGCAAAAAAATTCGGTGGGTGGAGGGAATCTGTAGTGCTAAAATTAAATTAACTGATCTCTAGAATCAACGCAAATAAACTGATAATTCATTTACTGAAATTTTGGAGGGGGGGGGGGTCAAACCCACATGATCCTCCCCCCTGGTAATGGCCTTGCACGTTTCTGTAAAATCTCGAAAGCTACTTTTAAGAGTTCTTCAGGTTAATGCTTAAAATATTTCATATGAATGAAATTCTTTGAAAAAAGTTCAGCGAAGAAAGTTCTACACATTTTTTTTTCCCGCAGAAAAAATATCAGAAACAAAAGTTTTTTGTGCAAGAATATTGCTGTAAATTCACTGAAAATTTATTTTATAAATTAAGCATGACTAAATTTGCGCGCTTTTACACAAATTGCAGTTATTTTTATAAAATTAAGAGATATATGTAAATTTAATTACAGTTTAACTTCGATATCTCGAACATCGAAATTCTTGATATCTCAATAAATGTGTTTTCCCTTACAAATTGAATTCCACCCCACCAGTGGGATAGTGATAGCGCTTTGAACTGGGAGACGGAAGGTGCCTGGTTCGACACTAGGTCGTGTCAGCCGACCTAACCGTTCGGAGTTTTCCGTGTTTTTTTCCGAAACTTTGCATAAATACGGGTTAGGACCACTTAGAAACTCCCCCACGGAGGGCAAAACCACCCCCGGCCTAGATCCCTAGCGTAGATAATTGGCCGTAATCTACATTTCCATTTACAAACTGATTCCCTTTAATTTCAACTCGTTATCTCAAAAAGTCTAGTGTTTCTGGCCCACATGTTTTACTGTATAAATATTAATCGAATTGTTAATTTATGTAATATTAATATTTTAAATCACAATAAAGTGATAAATATGCAACTGAAATGTTTATAGCTAGAACCACTTTACAACAAAAATTTTCTTTTGAGAAAAATGATTTTGAAGGCGCGCAGTAAAGTGGCATACCGAAACTTTATCGCTTGTTTCTACAGCTTTAAAATGATTCTACTTCAATAATAATTCATGTTGTCTTCCTCTCACAAGACAACTGCTCGTTATCACACAGTAATTACTCGGTGGTATTCTTGACTAATTTATTGTCATTATTTACATATATTTACAATAATCTTACTATAATTGCACTGCCGCACCGCAGTATTCATCATGTGTTGTTCCCAGAACAACGGTTCCACTCGTTCTCCGTCTTACATCACACTGCGCCGTTTCACGGCGTTCGCAGCGCTCTCTACAGGCTTATTACATTCGGCCTTTCCTGACAATACAATCTCCTGATTGTTGAATATTATTACATATCTAATAAAAGTTACTTACCTATGCATAGGAAAAATCAACATCACACAAAATATTAGCATTTACATTTAAAAATAATAATATATCTATACTTAAGAGTCCTTAAAGAGTTCAAAGTTCTTCATTATTGTCACTGCTAAATGTCACTCTGGAATAAGATATAAAAAGAATGTTCTTACCATAGGCACAGCTATAAAAAAAGTCTGTCAGTCTTTCGTACGAACTGTTCTGAAAGCGTTGCGTCTCGGTGCTCTTTTGGAGTCATCATCATCATCTAGGAGGCTTTGGTCATCATCACTGGACTCGTCGCGGTCGTCATCACTATCATTGTCACTGTCAGCTGCAAAATGTCCGAAGCAATCATGAAATTTCACTACTAAGCTTTTTCTCATAGACTTGGGAATGACATAAAGTAACTTTTCTTCACCTTTTACTTTAGTCTTACGAAATAATCTATTCTCTTTCAATACATAATCCTTCACTTTTCCTTTTTCGTCTTTTGTTCTTTCGCTACTTCTTTTCTTTAAGATTTCAATTATTTCTTTTAATTGCGAATCTGCTTGTTGTATCATCAAAATTTGCTCTTCTATCGTCAACGTCAAGTTCACTTCTAATCTATCTTCTACGATCGTTTCCAAGGTGTTCCGCTTCTTCGTCAACGGGTGACCTACTCAAAGCATCAATGTGAACCATTTTCTCTCCCTTTCTATGCTTAATATTGAATTGATAATCTTGAATAAGATTCGACCATCTAGCGATTTGAGGATTTTTGGTCTTATTTGCATTGAGGTATACTAATGCTTCGCAGTCAGTAACTATAGTAAATTCTATTCCGATTAAATACTGTCTTAGCCGATCTAAAGTCCACACGATAGACATAAGTTCCAATTTACTAGAATGGTAACTCCTCTCGGCTTC